>LPNX010898548.1:180076-253601 GCA_001517045.1 Pseudotsuga menziesii
GAAGCAACTGCTCACATGGCATACATGTAGTTGCGGCCGAGTAACAGGTTATAATCAAGCTATGCATTGATGACCTCGATGTTTACGAGGACGGTTTTGCTAGCCAGCTGGAGGGGGACGTTGGTTAATAGGCCTTGTGGTTGAGCTGAACGGCCGTCGTAGGCTCGCAACGCAGTAGATGACTGCTGGAGAGGGGGGGATCCCATTTTCTGCCATATGGAGGTGGGCATGACACATGTAGAAGCACCTTCATCAATAATGCATCGATGGACGACAAAATTCCGAATGGAAACAGAAACTTGGAATGCCAAAGTGGAAGGCAGGCGAGGTTCAGATTGGTCCAAATCAAATTCCATTACCTGCGAATCATTTGGATCGATAGCCCTAATGGCTGAGAGTAAAGTCTTGCGCTGCAAAGGACAGTTTTTTAAGACTTCTAACGCAGACATGGCTGCGGGGGATTGGGCTAAGTCGTCGACAATGTTGTAGTTGGAAGCAACCCGCACATTGGGGTTATTGTTGATACGGCGAAGTGGGAAACGGGGTGCTTTGGGGGCGCCATCTAGTGGAGGTGGAGGTATACGTAACGCCTGATCAATGGGATGAGTGTTAGTAGGTGTATCGGCGGGAGTGGCTTCAGGGGTGGAGCCATATTGGTTCCGCCGGGTCTGGAAGTTGATCTCATCAGAGGACATCATCAACAAGTGGTGGGTAACTGATTCAAGCGTGGGTTGATCGGGAGCAGCATAAGTGATTAGTTGTTGGGTTGGCGCGTTGGCTTGAGGAGGAGCCAACGGTTGGGTGTTCACCACGCCTTGGGTTGGTAAAGGGTTTTGCAGCACCAAAGGTGGCTGTTGAGGTTGTGGCAGGTTGGGTGGTGCTTGAGGAGCCGTCTGCCCTTGGCGTTGTACATCAGCAGCCAAAAGCTGCCAAGCCCGCTCCATATGTGGACAAAAATGTGTGTAGTGGCCATAGACCCCGCAGACAGAACAAGGATAGTTTGTTCACAAATTAGGGTTTTTAGCCTGCTTGGGCAGGCGATCAGGGTTTTGGTTAGCAGGGGCCGCATTATTACTAGCGGGGGAATTAGGATGTTGACCAGCTTGCTCGGTCGGTTGGTTGTTCCCACGATTTCGGCCTATGCCACGGTTTTGTTGGCCCTGGTTGCGTTGGTTGTTCTAGTTCTGCTGTGGGTTTTGTTGAGCATAAACTTGCCCTTGGATAGCAGGTGGATTCTGAGGTTGCGCAGGGGCTGGAGCAGGCTGCGGTGGATGATATGTAGGTGGAGGCTGCGCAGGTGCAGCAACCTGAGGGTGTTGCAGATAGTGCTGTGGAGCGGGTTGTGGGTTTTCCGCAGGGGCTGGCTGTGGCGGGTAATAAATGGGTTGGGTTTGTGACGGCGTAGGAGCTGGTGATAGTAGGGCTGAGATGCGACCGGGGGGGGCGTAAGCGGGAGTCATATGACCGAAACACTGAGGTGGACATGAGGGTCCATGGGTATGGTGGTGATGTGTCATGGGAGCATACGGGTTGTTTGCTCCAGACTGTGGGGTAGCCCGCGAAGGGTCAGGGCCAGGGGTAGGACGGGCTATGGAAAATGGTTGAGGCTGCGAAGAGATACGGCCAATGATGCCGTCGGCGGCGTGGGATGCCCCCAACGCATCATGCTGGGAGGAAGTGTCGCGAGGGGCGTCAGGTATAATGGTATAGAGATAACTTGATTGGGCGTAAATGAGATTGAACTGCTGGGCCTTAAGGAATGCCTCTTCTTCAGACTGGGGTCATTCGGATGCTACATCCTTAGCAATGATAGGAAGGAGGGATTTGAGGAACCAGTCTAGGAAGATCCGGTCGTCTAACTTGATCTTGCATAAACTACGGCGTTGACACCATTCATGAATGTGGTCCGTGATGTGGGTAGCCGTGTTTTGTCTGCATGATAGTAGGATTTCAACACCTGCGTCATAGCGGACAGGTAACTGGAAGAACTGCAGGTAGGTCGAGGCAAGGGAAGTAAAGGTGGCATGGGTTCCATGGGGTTGTTCAATGTACCACTTGGCAGCAGAGCCAGTGAAAGTGCGTTGTAATAAACGGAGGCGAATAGAATCGTCTACTATGGAGTTGGAGGAACACCATAGATGGAAGGACATGATATGATTCTGTGGGTCCTCACCTACCTTTCCCTCGAACTTAGGGATGTCAGAGGGGAGCTTGGTGGGCATGTGAGGCCATGCAGGGTCATGTCGAATGGGGTCGTTGGTTAATCTAGCTAGGTCAGGTAGGTTGAGGCTAGCCATGAATGGAAAACTGGACGAATGATGTGACACGGTAGTGGGTTGGGCCAAGTTGGGGCCGATGCCCCCAAGTGGAGGGGTCATGTGAGGGAGGTTGCCCCCAAGTGGGGGAACTAAGGTGGTATAGGAAGGTCCTGCACCACCATGGGTAGTATGGGTCACTAATGGAGCAGGGATAGGTATTCCTGCCACTGGAATCGGTGTTGTGAGGGGGACAGTAGAGGGGGCTCCTGTGGAGGGCATACCCAAAGTGGGTGTGGTAACTGGTGTCATGGTGGATGTGCCACCAACGGTCCCTACCAAGATAGGAGTGGGAGTCACGCCAGCCATGGGGCTAGTAGGGGCGGTGTAAAGGGGGTTTTCGGAGTCTGGCTCAGAATCGGAGGAAAAGTAAGGGGCGTCCGTATCTGGTGACAGAGCTCTATGCCGCTGACGAGTGGATTCAAGTGACAAGGCTCAAGATCTATGATGAACGGTATCAAGTGATGATGACCTGTGTCGATGACGGGTGGTGTCAAGTGAACCGTGCTGTGGAGGCTCACCTCTGAGGCGCTGAGAATGTCTCGGAGACTCAATGGTGACAAATGGAGTCAAATCTCTGTGGGTTGAGGTAACTACAAATCAGCTCAAAAACTCTAATGCAACCGAGTGTGCAGAAGGAGAGCTCAAAAAATAGGGCGCTCAGGCCAACAACCAACTCAAAACACCCACTGTAACTACATGCTACAATAGGCGGAGTGTCAACAGAAATGGTCAGAATACCAAGAAACAGCAGGTATGCCTAAAAATAAATAAAACGGTGGACTCACTAGACCAAAAGGAGGTAAGGGAGCTTGCAAACACCTAACTAAAAGTATTATGACTCAACTAAACATATCCTCTGCAAGGTGATGAAATCCAAGTCAGACAATACGAGTAGGAAAGCCAAGTGGCTAAGGTATCCCCCTACCGGGAGGGACACCGAGTAGTCAAATCCTAGAAGAATGGTAACTAAGATACCCTGTTCATGACACGTCCAGAAAGGTAAATCTACCGCTTGGTCCTTTACCGCAATACCCCTATACAGGGATATCCCGAGAACTGCGAAAGGTAGCCCTTCAGTTACTGAATGGAGTTCGGTATTCCATGCAGACCTCCGGAACCAATCTCACGACTTCAACCCTCCTAAGGGAGAGGCCCTCTGATAAACCGGTTGTGACCGTGTCAAAAAATACTAGGGGATTTTGGTTCCCTAATGGACAAAAACTATGTCTCAAGTGTGAATAACCGAGGGGTGTTATTGGAAGCCTATCCCCTCGATCCTACCTAACTACAAAAATTCTTTTGTGTTCCCCAAGTGGGGTTAGAATGTTGGTTGAGTTAAGTATTTTTTAAGTCTCACTTGATTTAGGTGACATATTGTGTGCTTGTGAGGTTATGAACCCAGAAGAGAAGTGCCAAGGCAACTTCCTAACTATCAATAATACTGAAAGAAAAATTTTACCATGCAAAATTAACTGAAGTAAACAATGCTAAATTTTTTTATTTTTTTATTTTTTTTATTTTTTTTAAACAATGTTGCAACAGGAATAATGGTGCAGAAAAGGCTATAGGACTGTAGGTAGGACAGATGGCTGTGCAGGTGCAGAACATATGGCAGCAAAGGGGCTAGGTTCAATAGCAGGAACAAGTGCAAAAGTCGGATCGTATCGGCGGTCGGACTGTGGGTTTGGACGAAACAGGCGCGCTCAGGCCACGGGTTTCAGGGGAAAAGACGCGGGCGAACCGCGGGTTTGGACTAAACAGCCATGCTCAGATCGCGGGTTTCAGTAAAACAGACGCAGGCGGACCGCGGGTTTGGAAAAAATAGCCACGCTCAGATCGCAGGTTTCTGTAGAATAGACGCGGGTGGATCGCGGGTTTGGAAAAAACAGCCACGCTCAGGTCGCGGTTTTCTGGAGAAAAGACGCGGGTGGACCGCGGGTTTGGATGAAACAGGCATGCTCAGGTTGCGGGTTAAGGTTGGAAAGGCGCAGTCGAGTCGCAGCTAAGGGCTGAAAAGACGAGGGCGGACCGCGGGTTTGGACGAAACAGGCGCGCTCAGGTCGCGGGTTAAGGCTGGAAAGGCGCGGTCGGGTCGCAGTTAAGGGATGAAAAGACGTGGGCAGACCGCGGGTTTGAAGCAAAAAATGGCGGTTTGTGGCAGCCGAAAACGACAGCCGAAAGGACAAAACGAAAAATAAAATAAATTAAAAGACCAGCAGAGTCGCCAAAACTGTTGCTAGGGTTTTCGCCCTAGCTTGTGCGAATGAGCACCTACTAAGGACAATGGATTCCTTAGTAGTAGTTCAATGATAAGTGAAGTAAAAGATGCTAAACAGTAATGAAAATTAATTTAAACATATTCATGAAGCAAAAAAGTAAAAGGTAAATAACGAATTTTATTGATCTGACCTCCAATGTGGAGGTTGGTGAAGCCCGTTGCGCTGATCCGAGAGGTTGCTCCGAGCTCCAGCTGCTCCTTCTCTTTCTCCAATGGTGGAAATGGGCCAAAAGGGGCTCTCACGGTGAAAGTAGCTCAATGGTGAGCTAGGGTTTCAAAAGCAATTTTGGCAGAGGCAGGATACTTGTGATTGTGGATATTGAATAAGGGGTCTCCATCACTTATTTATAGTTGGAAACCATGCGGTTTTAGGGTTAGGGTTTCAGCTTTTTAGGGTTTCAGCTGTTTAGGGTTTTTTCCTCATTTTCCTCATTATTTTATATTTTTTATTCCTTTTTGGAGATTTTTTCTTTTTTGGAGGAATTTTGGATATTTTTAGAGGAAAAGAGGGTTTTATGGCCTTTTGGAGGCTTTTTGCATGGTTTTATGGGTTTTTGATGGAAATATGGTGGGAAAATGGACAAATGAGCCATGTAATGGGGTAGATGAGGTAGTGAACCCTTTTTGGGTGTTAACAGATGTCATCAAAGTCTTTGCTGCAGGGAAGCAGAAAGATGAGAAGATCACTGAAGATAAGAAAATAGAGTAGAAGAATGATGAGAAGAAATCTACAACCAGGAAGAAAGTAAAAATGAGAAAGAGAAGGCAACAGGAGAAGGAATATGACCTATCTCATCACCTAAGATAAGAACAAGAGATTGCAGAGGCAAAGAAACAAAAATATGGAGATCATAGGCAGCATGAACACCCGGAGCGATTTGTTGAGAAGAAAAGTGAAAGGGGAAAATAAACCAAACAAGCAGAACTTTAGCATACAGACAAAGGCTTGTTCTTGGAATGGAATTCATGGTTTGTATAGTTTTCGTATAGAAGGATCCAGACTGAATGAAATATTTGAGAAGGCTGGAAGATACAGATTTATATTTTCCTTGTGATACGAGTTCTAACCCAGATAAAGAGGAAAGGATATATGTGGAAGGATTCTCAAAAGCTCAAGATCCTTAAGGGAGCTGCTGATCTACGAAAAAAATAAGAGCGACCTACAAACTAAGTTTACAGAAGACAATGCCAAAGATGATAGAAAGCAAAAAGAAGAAAGAGTGAAATTGATGATACAGAAGACTCCATCATTAGTCAAGATATGCTTGAAACGGCATAAGAGTGTGTCACAACTATGAATAAAGAAGTCGCAGGACTTAAAGAGAGATTCACAAGGACTTCACAGGAAGCCAAGGAGAAGCTACAGCAGGAGAAGCCAGCTGTTAGTGGCTCAGGGACGAGCCACAAGTAAGTGTTAAGGGACTTTTGGAGCAGGGGCCCACAGCTACAGGAAAAGCTGCTATATCGAAACAAGAAAGTCAAAGAGAACAGTACCCAAGCGGCCGAGAAGAGAGAGCTCAACCACTACACTTAAGGCAGTGGAGAAGACAAGAGGGATTAGCTACCCTCATAAAGAGAAAAGGAGCAACGGGCCGAGGTATTGAAGACAAAGGACATAAGGAAGCGGCGCATGTACCCATGATCAGCGTCGGGAAGCATGGAAGACTGCAGAAAGCTGTGGTGTGACAAAAAGCGGCAGCTCAAATTACAAACATGCTGACTGTCAAAAGTTAGGTTTTTTGGGTTACTATTGGGAAAGGCCCACAATTTTGCAATGGTGAGACCTTCGGGACACCTATAAAAGCATGTATCTTGTATTGTAAAAGGTTAGATGTTCAGATATTTAGCTATCTAGACATTCAGATAGACAATACGCTAGTCAGTGGTCTTTTAGCTCACAGTTAGTTGTATTGTAAGAGTCGAGCTCTGGTTCTGTATTAAACCTGTAGTTATCTTACTGTAACCAGTAGCTGGCTCCTTGAGTATGAATGTAACAATCCATAGGGATTGAACAATATGCAGGGATTGAGAGAGAGAGAGAGAGAGGAAGAGTATATTGTAAGAAGGCAATATAGAAGGAGAAGAGATCTAGGAGAGAAGGGCTCCCGGCTATGTGCGCGGAGTTTCCCAGAAGATCTCAAGCTGCATAAAAGGTTGCAGAGGAACTGTGTTTACTCTCTCAAGATATAATATATAAACCAGTTCCCGTGGACGTAGCTTCCCCCCTGGAAGTGAACCACATAAAATCCGTGTGTTGTGTGACTGTTTCATGTGATTGTGCTTTACTTATTTGTTATTTGTTATTCATTACATGAAATTTACTATCAGTTATTGAGTGAATATATTATATCCTTTAGTTTACAGTAGCATGGAATATTAACTATGAGTTGAATCTATTAAGTATTATGTATATGAGTTATCAGTGCTTGATTCACGACAGTTACAGTTACAATGTTAAGTGATTCCTGCATATTTAGTTCAGCAAGTTGAGCATAGTTGATGTTAAACATATTAGACTGTAGGAGTCTAAGTGAGGCTATTTAACTTAACTATTATACTAAGAGAGGAAGCCTTTGGACCTTGAGAGTCATATTAAGCCTTACTATAGGAGATACCGCAATGTAGATGGGCGATATCGTACTATCATAGAAGTTGCGGTGTGAGGTATCATAAGATAAGAGTTGAGCAGAGGAGAGAGTTTGCGCATCATCCTAGAAGCTACGGTGTGCTAAGAGCCAGTCCTCTAGTAGAGTCAGCTAGGAGGAGAGAAATAGCCCCTCGCAGAGAGGTCCCACTGGATAAGAGGAGACAAGAACCACTAGGATGCTACAGAACCCGGTTGAGGACACTTGAGTCTTCAGCCAACCCATCCAAGATCACTTCGGGTGAGACTTCAGGCCATTCTGTGGTCTGTTGCCGAAAGGGCCAGTGAGGTAGGGGTTTTGTTGGTACATTAAAGTAAACCCAGGTCTACCCAGTAGTGACCAATAGTTTGGTTCTCTGTCTCTGAACTGGATCATTGCAGATTTGAATGGTACTCTGATTATCACAATAGATAGTAGTTGAGTATTATGATTCGAATCCACACTCACCAAGTAACCCTTGCAACCATAAACATTGAGTTGCTGCATTTACAACTCCTCTGTACTCTGTTTCTGTAGATGAGAGTGCAATGGCACTCTGTTTCTTGCTTGACCAGCTGATTGGTCCTTCATCAAGCATGAACACATATCCTGATGTTGAATTTTGATCTGTGTTGTCACCTTCCCAATCACTGTCAGTAAACCCAATCAAATCAAGATCAGATTTAGCTTTGTAGAAGATCCCATGAGTCCTTGTTCCTTGAACAAAGTTAAGGATCCTTTTGGCTACTCTCCAATGGATCTCATGAGGCTGATCCATGTATCTTGAAGCCACACTTACTGCATAATAAATATCAGTTTGAGTATGTGTAAGGTACAGCAAACACCCAATCAGTTGCCTATACAGTGTATTGTTTACCATAGGTGAAGAATCAGTTTCTTCAAGCTTAACTCCTGAAAGGAAGGGAGTCTTGCTTGGCTTGCAATCCTTCATGTTGAACTTGTTCAGAAAATCCAAGGCATACTTGGACTTATGTACTTTGATTCCATGTTTTATTTGAGCAATCTCGAGCCCCAAGAATTGGCTCAATATCCCCAAATCAGTCATAGAGAATGCATAGTTCATTGCATCCTTCAAGGAGGCAATTTCATCCTTTGAGCTTCCTGTAATGAGAAGGTCATCAAAATACAAGACAATGATCATTAATGAACCATGAATGAGCTTCAAATAGACATTATGATCTGACTTGCATCAAACAAAATTCAATGATAGCAGAAAGCTATCAATCTTGGCATACCAAGCCCTGGGGGCTTGCTTAAGCCCATACAATGATTTATTTAGCCTGCACACAAGAGATGGATTAGTAGCAAATCCTTGAGGCTGCTACATGTAAATCTCTTCAGTAAGATATCCATTCAGGAAATCACACTTGACATCCATGTGAAGTACCTCCCACTGCTTCGAAGCTGCAATGGCTAAAGCTAGCCTGATGGAGTCCATCTTTTCCACTGGTGCAAAGGTCTCATTGTAGTCTATTCCATGTACCTATGAGTAGCCCTTGGATACCAATATTTCCTTATATTTCAAAGTTTAACCATCAGCAGCAAATTTGGTTTTGTAAATCCACTTACACTGAACTAGCTTCCTCCCTGGGGGAAGATCAACCAGCTCCCAAGTGTTGTTCTTCTGGAGTAAGCTGAACTCTTCTTTCATGGTTGTTTTCCATATTGGATCATGTGCTGCATATTCATATGTCTATGGGTCTGATTCAACCATCAGATAGCATTTCTCTGCAAACAAAGGGTCTTTCATGCACAGAGCACTCTCAAACTGAGATCTAGTCCTCCTAGGGTCATTAGGATTTCCAGCTAGTTCTCCAGCTGCATGAATGGTCTTTGCTGCCCATTTTGGTCTTTTAGGACTATTAGGATCTGCAATTAAATCATCATTATCAGACATATCAGAATCAGCAAACTCAACTATCTCTTCACTTACATTCAATGGTTCTGGTGGTGAAGAGGATTCTCCAACTTCCATTGCTACTAAAGGCTCTTCTTAGAACTGAACACTCCTTTCAATGAAGGATTTGTTTGTGCTCAAATTGATCAGCTTGTACCCTTTTGAGTCTTCAGAGTACCCAACAAATAGACACTCTTGGCTTTGGGGCTGCAAAGCCTTCCTCTTTTCTGTTGGAATTCTAGCCCAAGCCCTTGAGCCAAAAATCCTGAAATGGGTCACATCTGGCTTGTGCCCACTCCATGATTCAAAAGGAGTCATACCATCAAGCTGTTTATGAGGCACCCTATTCTGGATATAGGCTGCACATTTTATAGCTTCGGCCCAAAACTTTGGTGGCAAAGTCTTAGCCTCCATCATGCAGGTTGCCATCTCTTTTAGTGATCTGTTCTTCCTCTCAACAACACCATTTTGTTGTGGTGTGTATGGGATAGAATGATGCATGAATACCTGCATCTGCACAATATTGAATGAACTCAAACTTGACATACTCACCACCATTGTCAAATCTGAGGACCTTGAGTTTCCTCCCAAACTAGTTTTCAACCAAAGCCTTAAAGACTTTGAAGAGGCCAAAAACTTCAGACTTGTGTTTCAGGAAGTAAACCCAGCAGTACCTGGAAAATTAATCTATGAATTTCAATGCATATTTGGCCTGACTCATTGGCATATGAGGAAATGGGCCAGCAACATCACTGTGGATCAACTCAAGAGGTGCAAAGGTTCTCTCATGACTAGCTTTCTCAAATTTATGCTTTGGGTGTTTTCCTAAGATGCAAGCTTGACAGACTCCTTTGGAAACTTAATCTTTGGTAGTCCTATGACCATTTCTTTTTCACTAAGATAAAAAAGATACTTATATTTAAGGTGGCCAAATATTTTATGCCAAATCTTGCTTGCCTCATTAGCATGAATCAGAAGAGCAGAGGGTTTTGAGTAGGGTAGGAAGTGTGAGAACATGTATACCTTCGAAGTGTGATTTGCAATTCCTTTTGCAATGACTTTACCACTTGAGATCTCTGTGATCTCAACTTCATTAGGGGAGAATATGACCTTCTTTGGAGACCCTGTGTGGGTCATCTGATACACAGATAAGAGGTTAGAGGCAAGACCTAGAACATACAATACATTGCTGAACTTACCATAATCAAGATCAATCCTCCCTTTGCCCAAACTTTCAGTGAGAGAGTCATCTCCCAGTACAATTGGTGGACCTTTCAACATGTCAAGTGAGGTGAATGCCTCCTTGGTCAAAACCATATGTCTTGAAGCTCCAGAATCAATGATGAAACTAGGTGAGCTTGATGTGCCAGCAACCAATGCATGAACTCTCTCTCTGTCTTCTGAATTTGATCCTCCTTCCCTCTTCTTTGAACTGTCAGGAAGGGAGATGCCATTCTTCTCCAGGAGTTGGGTCAGCATGTCAATTTGCTTCTTCATGCAGGAGATTTCAGGATGATTTCCCTTACTGCAGTATGCACACTTGCTCATTTCTCCTTTCTTCTTCTTCTTCTGGGGGTTCTTCTTGGAGCTTTGGGGCTCCTCTAGAGACTTGTTCTTGCCTCTCTTTTTCTCAAGTGGCTTCTTAGCTTTCTTCTTGCCTTTTGAATCCACCCTCGAATATCCAGCAACCAGAGCTTGGTATTTGGAAGGTTTGTTCCCATCATCACCAATTTATCTTATTCTTGTGTGAGAGATTCCATGAAATCTGCAAGGCTAGGCATTTTCCAAGCTCGAGCTGTCAACTTTATGGCATGGAAGGTCAAGAAAAACACTAAATAGTCAGGGCCAAGCTTCGAGAGTATGGCCAAAACCAGTTGCTCCTCCTTTTCGATCCCATGCTATTTTAGCTGCAAAACAAGGGCTTTGAACTTGGAAAAATAGAGTTACAGGGATTCAAAGATATTGGGACTCAGGGAGATCAATTTATTTTCAATTTGATGTCCCCTCATCTCATCTGTCTTACCAAAAATATCAACAAGCTTCTCCCATACTTCATTTGGTAATGTTAATCCATCAAGATGGAAAAGGAGGTCTCTGTATATGCTCAGACACAGGAGACTATAGGCCTCATCCCTCCTGTTGTTCCATTTAATTTTCTCTGCAGTTGCATTGGGCTCTGCTTCTATTGCCATAGTCACTCTGTAGAGGCCTTTCCCTCTCAATAGTATCTCCATATCTTCTTTCCATTCAAATAAGTTGAATGGAGTCAAGATGATCTTCTCAGATTGACCCATAGCTCAGAAATTGTCCCTTCAGTCAGCAGAATGCTCCCAGTCAATGGTGTCGAACCCGCAATAACAAATTGGAAGGAGATAAATCAATCTACAAAGGCTCTGATACCATGTGGAAATTGAACCCAGGTGTTAGAACAACTACACTCACAAAAATTGCCAGTTACACATGCAAATTACACACAAAGGAGACTGAATATGGAGCAGAACACTAATCTATATTGAATAAGTGTACAATAGCCAACCTTGTGAAGTCATAGGATGCCACAATAAATAATTACATGATATATTTGAATGCATAAGGATTCCATTCGAATTTGGTCAAAAGCAGGCTTACTAAATCTAAGCAAATCCCCCATAGGTGCATAAAGCAGTTTCCAAATCTGTCTAGGAGCTCACGAATTGGAAAAATAAATTAGGCAAGCTAATAGATGATGGAAGGACAACTCATACATGATTTTCTTAGGAGAAAAGAGTGGAGGATGACGAGAGGACAAAAAACAAGTTAACTTCACCTAGTCAAACTTTCCCAATTGCCTTAAAACTCAGCAAAAGAAGGCAATAAAGCAAAAAAAGTAGACATGCACTAGGAAGGCCAGGAATAAAGTAGATTTGATTCCAAGTGGTTTCCCAAGCACTCCATGACTCAAATTTAGCAAGTTTGACCACTTTGGACATGTGGAGGACAACTTGCATAAGGTGGAATATGGAAACTAGTCAAATAGGACAAAAATTGGATTAATTAATGTGTAAGGTAGCTAACTATGGGTTGATTATTCTAAAATCCCTGACCCCAAAATAAGGCCAAAGTAACTAGGAGATATAGGAAAATTCTAAATTAAACATTACACGGTGGAATAAAGTTTTCTAAGGTTAGGATAACAGGCGAGACAATCATAAATTAGAGTTATAAAGTGCATGAAAATCAAGCATGGCATTTCCCCCCAATGAGCGCACTATTAAAATTATTCATGGATAATGCTCAGTATTTAGGATCTTTAGTACGATCATGAACATGAAATTAACTCCATTATTTTGATAGTAAATATTTAATTTTTAATAACCAAATTCTCTGCATTGTGTCCTTGATATTTTTGACACGTTTTAATCCCCATTGGGATCATACTCAGTTATAGGGAACTAAACAAGGATCCAAGTAATAATATCATAAGAGATGTTTCATAACTTGTCAATAATTATTCTTAGATGAAGACGTAACAAAGAAGTTGGTTCCTAAAAGCTACACGATTCCTTGCATCTATGGCTTACCTAAGATCCACAAAGAAAATATTCCCCGGCGTTCGATTATGAACACCATAGGATCCTCACCTTATTTACTAGTGAAATTCTTAACCAATAAACTCAATACTTCAGTGGGTCTAACCAATTCCTACGTTAAGGACTCAGTTTGGATGTAGTCTCTCTTTATACAAAAATCCCAATATAAGATGTGATTAAGGTTATAGAAAGCTTAATTGACAGGGATAAATCTTTGTGAGTAAGAGTCTACATGAGATATACGTTTTTAACCTTTCATGGAAAAATTTTATGAACAAATGGAAGGGGTTGCAATGGGATCCCCCCTATCTCCTATCATGGAAAATTTGTATATGGAACAATTTGAAAAATAAGATTTAGCTTCCTTTCCACCTAATCCTAACGAATGTAAATGATATGTCGATGACACCAACTTTATGTGGCCTCACAAAAGGAATATCTTGGATGATTTTCTTAGCCACATGAATAACCAACACCTGAACATTAACATTACTATGGAGATTGAGGAGAACAATAACATCCCATATCTATATGTTTGGGTCACCAAGAAAGTGGACGGTTATTATGCACACCAAGTTTATAGAAAACCCTCACACACATATAGGTATTTACATGAAAAATATCACAATTTTCCCTCCCAAAAAATTGTAATAAACACAATAATAACTAGGCCCTTGAGACTCTCTAACAAAAAGCATGTGGATCAAGAAATTGAGCATCTCACCTCCACCTTAAAAAGAATGGGTACAAATAAAATAAAATCTACAAAATATTTAAGAAGTTAAGATATTCCCAAGGAATACATAGATAAAATTAAAATGATCCTAAAGAGATTAAAAAAGAATATCTCTTCCATATATTAAAGGCATCTTAGAGAAATTAGCTAGGGTCCTAAAGAAAGGGTACATCGAGGTAGACTTCTACCTGATTAACACCATAAGATAGTTGTTGGACTAGAAAAAAGACCTGATTGACCCATTAACATGCAAAGGAGTCTATCAGATACCTTTATCCTATGAAAAATTATCCATTGGTGATACAAGAAGATTAATGAGGACTAGGTTCAAGGATAATGAGGACTAGGTTCAAGGATAATAGCACATATTTGAGATTGAACAAAACAAAAAAATATTCCCTAGTTGAACACTCTTGGGATACTAACCATCAAGTTTTTCTAGAGAATGCCAAGATAATTGATAAAGTCGACCACTACGGAAAGGGAAAGGTAATGGAATCCTTGAAAATTAAACTTAACACAAATAACCTGAAAACAAGAAAACAAGTTGGAGATCCCTTATCCATGTTTTGAGAAAACAAGAAAAAATTGCAACCCACATACATAATGGAAATTTTCAATTCTTAAAGATGTGGTATGAATTATATCTATTTAAATATGTGATGCCAACTTTAACAATTCGATTGACATATCTTTCTAACAATTGAAGCTCCTGAGGATGATCTCGATGAGGAATGAAATGCATCAGGAATTTTGATGACACAATGCAAAGAATTTGGTTCTTGAAAGTTTCATCTTGCATATTCTCACTATGTTTAACCAAATATTAAATTGTAAAGCATGAGTAGTAAGTATTGTGATTATCATTTACTCACATGATATTTATCTTTCACATGAGGATTACTTATTAGTACCGTAATGTTTGTGATTATAACGGTAAATAAACATAACATTAGAACATATTCACAAGATTCCATCAATAGACACAAAAACCATAGCAAGGGAAAAGGTACAGGCTTCCAACTACATCCTCCAAAATCAAATCTTGCGGTTGTACCCTATAGCCATTTTTCGCTAGTATGATTTAGATTTCATGGTTGCCTTCCCTCCAACCATAAGTCACCAATGCAAATAAGATATATGATAATACAATATGATATGAAATAATATGATCATATCTACAACAATACAATTAGATATGCAACATTATGTTCACATTTTTAACAAGCATGCTCTCAATTAAAAGAGAGGGTGTGTTCCCTTCAATAACAAAAACACTACTCGCCAAAACATTCATAACTTGGTCATTTAGGAAGATTTTATAGTGAAATGAAAGGTGTTCCTTACTATAAACATTGATCTGAATGAAATGGAATAGGTATCACAACCCAGAAATTAGTGTAAATGGGAAAATCTAACATATTGTTGCGCCCCTCTTAACACTTTGAGAGTTACAATCATAAAACATGAAGGAGAAGAGAAGGAAATGGGTGGTATATAAGTTTCATAGAAATTTAGAGTTTTAAAGTATGAGATCCATCTATCCTGCACACAAATACTGGCACATAATCCATAAACAAATCCATACTACAATTTAGCCTCCATGGAACGTAAACATGATAAACTAACATAATTAATCATATGGACAAGTAATTATCTTCAAACAAGAGACTGGCTTCAACATGACAAATTTCCTCCCAGTCGTAGACACATTCAAGTCTAACTCACTTCAACAGGTCACCCCTAAGTTAATACCATTGATACATAGGTAGGGGAACACATAGTCTAGAAACTCTAAGAACTAACTCTTTTGAGAACCACAATGATTCCCACTACAAATTTCCTTTCTATAGCCACTACCTATGCGATATGAATCCCTTCACCTAAATCATCCCACAAGATATCATATCCCATTTCTTGGATTCCTGTGTGGGAAACTAGAATAGTAGAGTGATATAATGGAAGCAAGGGCTTCATCCAACTAGACTAACTCTCTCATAATATTCCACAACATAAATTAAGTCTCACACAATCTTAATATTGTCAACACTCACAACACAGTGAGGTAGCACAAGGAAAGTGGTCAAAATATCAGGATTAGCTTCAACAAGGAGAGAGCACAAGAATAAATATATCAAGGAGCTTAATTCAAACCCAAGGTTTCCAACTCAAATTACTTTGAGTGCAGTTAGGATTCATCATAGAGACTTCATTCAGATTGGTGGAGTGGGGGCTTAGCTTCAGATATTCCCTTCCCGTATTATCACATGTGAGGAGGAGTTACCAAAAACCATGGCGTGTAGGCCAAGAATATCTCAAGGAGGGTGCAATAGTCATGTGAGGGAAGAGAGTGGGTCTAATAGGATCATAACTAACATGTAAGCACAAAAATAGGAAGCGTATCCACGAATAGAGGAGTGGGGCACACTTATGGAGGTGGAGATTAAATTCTAGCTTGTGGAAGCTAAAATGTCTCTTACGGCTCCCATAATCTATGGATATGGAACCTTAGTGTAAGTGGGGCCCGCAAAAGGGTATATTTCATCCGAAAAGGGTGCATTAGGAAAGGGGCCCCACTAAGGAATGAATAAGGTACCATAGTAACTCCACTGGTCAAAATAATCAAGAGTAAGGTCTGGTGTACAATGTTTGGGTTATCAACAACTAATAACATCACCAAGGTACAAACATGAACTAGGATGGAAAAACTTAATCCAACAAGTTCTAACATGCTAGGAATGTCCCAATTCCCCCTCACACTATGGAATCCATGGTTTCCCATACTCTTTCAATTTCCTTTGTTGATCTAGTTGTTTATTTAATTAATAACACACAATCAACACTAAAAAACAAAATATCACAAGTCCATAGTCACATTAACAAACAAAATATCAAAATTCCATAGTCAGATTAACAAAAAAAATATCATAATCCCATGGCTTAACAATCGGGGCATTACATGAGGCAAGATCTTAGCCAAATGAACTTGACCACATACTCAAGCTTCCTTATGATGCATTCACTGACTTTGCATATTTGGTTATGGTATTTTTAATGCATTTCAATTGTAAATCAGTTATGATATGGGAACATAGATTTTAACATCAATCTGAAAATCAACCTCAACCCACATTTCTGATCATGAAATGTTAACCATTATAATCAACCATTTCACCCATTGATTTGATAGAGTATTTTGATCATGATTTGTATTATGTCGTTGATGGATTCGATGATGATCCATGTCTACTGCTAGATGTTTCAGTAACAAAAGTAGTAGAGTATTCATTCCACATCGATACCCAACCCTTTATGGTCATTAAATAGATTATGAAAGTAATCCCATAGTTGGGTAAGGTGGTATGTTATACACTAGAATGGCACCTCTCCGTCCGAGTGTCAACTTTCCTTATATTGGCACACAAAAGGACACTTATGGATTGAGGTTTGCCTAGAATACTATAGCTTGGCTTATTATGAAATACATTCTACCTCTATCCAGCTAATTACTTTGCCACATTTGCCATGTTAGGATGTATGCACGACTCTCTCTATTGACAACTCACGCATCACTCGCGAGTCTCCCTTGTAGCAGGTCGCGAATCCTTGTATTCGCGGGTTTCTCTTCTATATAGTCGCGCATCATTCACGGCTTGCTCTTCTATATAGTCGTGCATCATTTGCGGGTTGCTCTATTGCAGACCCGCGAATGTGTTTCTTAACATTTAAATATTAAAACATGCGTTAACTAGAGATTAGTTATGTCATGTAACTGCATTTCCCTAACTGCTGTAACTTCTCTAACCTTCAAACTACCTTATTTCACCCATATAAATAGAAGTAGGAGAAGACATGAGAAGGACTTGGAATTTTATGCATTGTTATGCTGGAGAAATTGGGACTCCCTTTGCCTACACCTTTGCCCTAGGAGCTTTCCCTTGTGTTGTAGAGCTTGGAGGCTGAGTCCTTTGGAGAAGAGAAACAGCAGATCTAGATCAAGGTTTCGTGAGGTGCCTAACTTGAAGAGAAGGTATATTTGTACTTGTTTTCAAGATTAATAAAGATGTGATGTCCTTCTTCTTCCCAAATCATTATTCAATGTGTAATTGAATCTCTGTTTATGATCATGTAATGATGTTAATTCATGTTTATTTGATTATCATTGTTTTATATATGGTCATAATGGTTTGATGAAGGTATAACTTGTTTTGCAGGTCTCTTGGAGCGAGAGGAGCAAGAAGAGGATTGAAGAGAAAGCTTGGACCAGCCTTCAGTTAGTCAGGTGTGGACCTTTCTCATCTCTGAAACTTGTTGTTATATGCTTGCTGAACATTGTGCATCTCTCTTTCAACCCCAGTACGTTGATGGCCTCTTAAACCCTAGCCATAGGACATTTTCCTTTACAACAGAACTGGTGACTTCGTTGGGGACTAGCCTTGTCTGTTTGGGGTTTCTCTCTTGATTTCTTTCAGCTTTTGCATTGTTTCAGGTCTTTCTTGCCACTTAGGAACACCTTGTAAGTCTGATAGAAAACCTTCCCTGCCTTCCTAAGGTAGTTTGTTGATCTTTCTTAATATTTTCCTCCCCATTTGCGACTTGCTCTTTTGAACAGTCGCGAATACAAGCTTGCATTCGCGGGTTGCTGCATTAAACAGTCGCGTGTCATACGCGACCTGCCCTTATAGATAGTCGCGTATATACCTGGAAGTTAGGATTTTTTAAGTCAGTTTTGCTTTTTCCTATTCTTTTGGGTAATCCCTGTTTGTGAGTGGATGTTCTCTCTGAATGCTTTAGCTTGTGGGAAGACCTTTTCTGATCACACTTCTTGCTTTTTCAAAATCCTTGGTTGTTCTTTAACTATGTGGTAAGCCCCTTTTATAGCATTAGGATTTTTTCTTTGCTCTTGCCCCTGCCGCTTTTGCTTGGTCTGATTTTTGGCCTATGTTTCTGATCAGCCTCTGTTAGTGGCCTTTGTTTGATTTCAGAAGCTTGTTGGTGTTGGTTTCCTTCTTCTTTTGTTGGTTACCTTTACTTTGCCAAATTTGTTGACTTGTCTCTTATGAAAACCTTCTTTCCAAGTAAAGTTTATGCTGACTTTAGTTTGGTCTAGAGTTTGTTGGGTGGTTGTATAGTAGAGATCCTTTTGTTTTGTTCTTTTTATTTGCATGCTTTGCTTTGTAGGTAGTTTTTCTTTTGCACTTATAAAAGAAAATTAAAAAGAGCTTTTATTTCTTGCTTTTCCCCCTACTTCTTTCTTTGGTTTGACCTTGTTGGACAAGGTACTGAGCAGCCTTTGTTTGTAGGTTAGATTGATGCTTGGGACTTCTTGAACTTTGTTTATGTCAGTCTTTATGCTCAGTCTTTTCATTCCAAAGTATTGGCTTGTTTACTTTTGTAAGCTTTCCTTTTAAAAGAGGTTTATATTCAACTTTAGGGAAACCTAGGGTTTGTTTTCGGGGTATAAAGTAGTTGTCTATTTGCTTTGCTTACAGTAATTGCTTGCATTAGTTGATAGGCTGATTTTTTCTTTTGAATTTATAAAAGAAAAAGACAAAAACAAATCTTTTCTTTATATGCATGTAGATTAGTTTTTTTAGTCTAGATTGCATAGCATATTATTGTTTTTGAAAAATATAAAAAGTATTTCGTTCTTTTTGGCTGTCAAGTTTCTATTTGAAAAAGAAATATAAAGAGAATAGCTATTTGATTTTTTGCATCTCATTTCTCTTTGCTTAGTCATTTTGTTTTCATTTTTTGAGTCGAAACACCACCAGTTTACCATTCCATTTCCTCTTGAGTAAGAAACAGCCCTTTAAAATGAACGTATAATTTTAAAATTTACTAGTAAGTTTTGTTTTTTAGGGGCCATACACCTACTAGCTTAGGCTAGACTTGTGGGCTAGGAAGTGTAAACTTCCCACAAGTTATAAAACTCAGATGTAGTGGACCTTTCACTAGGTAAATCCTTGACTTTATCACTGTATCTGGGAAGCTCCTCTCAAACGGGAGTTAAGCACGAGGCCGCGTGGAGGCTTGGACAGAGGAGATAACCCTCCGAATCCTTGTCAAAGCATAACTCAAGACTTTTGCGCATATGGGGATTCTATCCTAGACGGAGTTTCGGGCTTAGCTACCCTGCCCATGCGTACGAGTCCGGCTTGCGACTATCCCCCCAGATTGTTGGTATTGCCAAGGTAGCCTTTAGTCTCTTGACATCTAGGGTTCATACACAGGTAAACCGGAAGGTTATTTCTGGTTGACCTTGGATGGACTTGGAAGGTAACCCTTGTGGAAAGTGCAGGAGGGTGGTGGGTGATTCCTCCGCTTATGCCTGAGAACCACCTCAAGGACGCCAAGTAACTGTCTATCAACTTTCTTCTGGAAAGTACATCTTATACCTATTTGTTTGTTTGGGCTTTAGGAATTTTTTAGTGAGTGCTGTGTGGTTTGTCTGTACTTAGTGGGCCTTTAGGTGTCTTCTTTGTAATTCAGACTTTGTCTCTTGTTTTGAATCTATGGCTAACACCCCTTTGAACACCAACCAAGAGATCCCCATGATGGGAGCTCCTTGTCCTATTCCTCTCACAGGGAATGTTGGTGTTCCCTTGATGGCCACCTTGAATATTCAGGGATTCACCCTAGGGCTACCGGTGTGGTTGTTAACCACTCCAATTGTCCTGAATTCTCCTGATGCTTCTCAAGTAAGCACCTTATATCAAGGGCATCAAAACACTATCTCCCCTTCACCTGTAGTTAGTTCTCCTCCTCCTTCTACCTCATGCAGTGAAAGTACTGATACTAGTAACCGTCAGTCTAAAAGGAGTAAAAGAAGGAGGAATAGGAAGAAAGCACATAATCAAGGGGGCACCCATTCAACCTCTACAAGTCAAGTTGAACCTCACCACCCAGCCTCGGTTGTTCAGGCTAGGGGCACCCATCCAACCACTGCAGGTCATGTTGGATCTAGTCACTCAACCTCTGGTATTCACGTTGAGTGCATCCGTTCAACCGCTGGTGTTCAAGTTGAACCTTCCCATCTAACCTCTGTTGTTCAAGTTGGATCCATCCATCCAGCCTCTGGTGATCAAGCTGGTGGGATCCTTCCAACCTTTTCGAGACATGTCGGATCCTGTCACTCAACCTCTGGTGTTCATGTTGAGTGCATCCGTTCAACCGCTGGTTTTCAAGTTGAACCTTCCCATCCAGCCTCTGGTGTTCATGCTGAGTGCACTCGTTCAACCTCTGGTGTTCAAGTTGAACCTCCCCATCCAACCTCTGGTGTTCACGTTGGATCCGTTCACCCAGCCTCTGTTGCTTAAGCTGGGGGCACACACTCAACTACTGCAAAGCATGTTGATCCTAACCATTCAAACTCTGTTGTTCATGTTGATGGTGCCCATCCTACCTCTGCAAGTCAAGTTGGACTTGGTCTCTCAGCCTCCGCCAGGCACGCTGGGGGCAGTCTTTCAGCCTCTGTGTTTCAAGCTGAGGACAACCCATCAACCACTGCGAGTCATGTTGACACTGTTGACAAGTCTACCCGTTCAAAACAAAAGCTCAAGTTTCCTTGTAAGCTTTGTGAGGGAGACCACCTTACTTATAAATGCCCTTCTATTGCGGAGGTGCGAAGAGTTTGGATTCATGGTCATCCTGTTTTTGAACATTATGGAGTCTCTCAACAACCAGCCTCTCTTAGTGAGGTGGGACCCAGTCACCCAACCTCTGTTGTTCACGCTGGGGGAAAACTCTCATCCTCTGCAGGTCATGTTGAGAGCAAACAGTCAGCCACTGCTAGTCATGCTGATACTGTTGAGAAAACTGGTCGTTCGAAGCATCATCTTAAGTTCCCTTGTGTTCTATGAAAGGGAGATCACCTTACTCATCTGTGCCCTGCTATCCCAGAGGTGCGAAGAGTGTGGTCCGAGGCTCATGGATTTCATTCTTTTGAACACCCTATAGTTTCTCAACAACCTACTCAACCTTTGGTTGATCAAGTGGTCAAACAAATCTCAGATTTGGTTGATCCCACTCTTCTTTTGGAGAGTGCTCCTCATGTGATTGAACCAATGTCATCTTTGGTCAATCCCACTCTCCCTTCGGAGAGTGACTTTCACCAAGCAGTTGAATCGATCCCAGTATCGATCAATCCCACTCTTCCTTTGGAGAGTGAAGTGTCTACTAGTCATATTTTCTTCACTGTCAGTTCAGATCTCACTGAACAAGGGGGTACTAAACTTGTTTCGGATCAACCCCCACCAAGCCCTCAGATTGCTTCCTTTGATTGGGATAGCCTAGTTGAGCCGCGCCTTCCTTCCCATGCACCTTTCCAGATAAAGGTCAAATTTGAACCCTATACAATTGCTCGTTGTATTGTTGATGAAGGAGCCTCAGTCAGTATTTTTTCTGCTCGTGCTTGGCGAGGTATGGGATCTCCCAGCCTTGTGTCGACTGCTAGTCAGTTACTGGCGTTTGATAGAAGAACATGTCTAGACTTGGGAATTCTTCCTTAAACACCTGTTACTTTGGGTGGGAAGACCGTCTTAGTTGACTTCATGGTAATAGATGACCCTGTGGACTTTAATATGCTCCTTGGATGTGATTATGTCTATGCCATGCAAGCTATGGTGTCAACATTCTTTCATGTGATGTACTTTAATCATGGCGAAGAAATTGTCACTATCGATCAGTTGAATTTTCTTGATCCGTCTCCTGACCCAACTAGAGACCAAGTCTTTCCTTTATTGGTTCCCAGTGTTTCTGTAGACACCACCCCACCACAGGTGAACTATGTGGCTTCTTGTCATTTGTGTTCAATTGCTACTGAGAGGCAGCCTCTATTTTCATGCTTACCTTCTCGGGACTTGGTCCTAGTAGTTGATTGGGTGAGTCATCCTATACAGATTGTAGAGCCTTCTCTCCACTCTGTCCATCCATTTGAAAGTTCAGATATGTGTCCTATCTCGGATGATTTCCTCCCTTTGGATGAAGTCTTCCTGGAGTCTTTGATACAGTATGAACTTCTTTTTTAGTTGTGATTAATTCTAACCTTGATTTGCTTAGTAAGCCTTCCCTTTTTCTTATGTTGGTTTTTGTTGAGTCTTTTGATTCTTCATTTGAAAAGCAAGTCAGTGATCCTGATGAGTTTGATTTTTTCTTATGAATTTCTCAGCTCCTGTGATTTTGAGTTTGTTCCTGCAAACTCTATCTCCCTTGTTGATTTTTGCTTCTCTTCTGAGGTTGATCTTATTGATTATAAACCCTTGATCCTTGGTCCTATAGAATCTTCTTCGATTGATTCTGCCTTGACTTTTCCTTTTGTAGAAGATAGCGAAGTCACAAGTGTTTCTGCCAAAGTGACCCGCATCGGATCATTTATTCTGATGTTGTTGTTTCTTGGAGACAGGATTATTAGTTGGATTCACAACTGTTTATGGGCCTCACCTTGTTGTTCAAGCTGTAATTGCATTTGCATATGCCTTGCTCGCGCTTATGAGCCTGATGTCGGCTTCCATGCTTTTAGCTCATTGTATAAGCCCTCATCTTTGTTCTCATCGCTGCTTAGCCTTGTATCATTTTGCCTTTGAAACTTGACACCCTTTACCCCGAGGAGACGTTCCCTGAGTGTCCTTATCTTGCTCACTTTCCTTGCATTATGCATAGGTTTGTTCCTTGCGCTTGGAACTAGTTTCGCCTGTCTATGACACTCGTCTCCTCGTATTTAGAGCATTCTTTCTGCTCTCCTTCGAGCTCGTTAAAAACAGTAAGGAGGCCATGAGTTGACTTTTCTGGACTCGTTAAAACTTCACGGGAAATATTATGAGTTTCTTTAGGCCCAGGTCTGACTCCTCAAAATAGACTTGACTGCCGAGTAAACTTGTCCGTTCAGGCTCGTTAAGAATATGTGAATGGGCATCCACATTGGTGGTAGGTTATCTCTTTCTCGGACCATGTGGAATAATACGAGAAAGAATCCCTCTCTTTTCTACTGAATTGAGAAGAGTATTCTCAGGCATAGGTTTATCTATTTTCCGGACCTCAAGGACTAAACTTACAGAAAAGGAACCCCTGGTATGAGCTTAGTTTTCTCTTTTTCGTGCTCTGGACCAAAATATGAAAAATATTCCGAGTGTACTTTATGTCTTTGTCATGCTCGTTAAACCCTAAAGAACAAAGCATCGAGTTTATTGTTGTAAGCTCCATTTCTCGTAATCAAATGGATCTTTCCGAGTGATCTTGCCTTCCTTCACACTCGTAAAACTCAGTCTATATGCTGCTTTTGAAGGAGCGTTGGGTAGGTGGTAATTTAACCTTTTTTGGACCTTCCTGACTAATTACGAAAAAGGTGCACCTTTTCTTCTTCGAAAGTTAAGAGAGTTCTTCTGTTGTTTGTTTTATACTTTTTCGGCCTCAGGAGACTAAATTGTACGAAAAAGGACCCCCCCCTGGAGTCTTCTTTGGAGTTTTCAAACTCTCTAAACTATGAAAACACCGTTGAGCATGTACTAGTTCGGGCTCATAAAATCCACGAATCAGTGCCTTATCAATCATTCTTCTTTCTTTTCTTCGAGCTTGTCAAAAAATGAAGATGGTCTCGAGTTTGCTTTCTTGGACTCGTTAAACCTTTACAAGAAAGAGGGGAAGGGGAAGGTTTATTTCCATGTCTTTTTACATCATGGCATCAAGTCTTGTTTCCTTGAACAAAGCACCAGTTTTGAGTCTATCAACAGTTGGGCCCTAGTATTTTGACCTTATCCTGATTCAGAGTTTCTTACTCCTCCAGTTGGTCTCTTTTCCAATTCTATGGGGAATCTGTCAATTTGTTTCATTGGTCCTATTTCGTGTCAAAAGCTGCTTAAGTCACTTTTGTGTCATGCTCACTGTTCAAGGATTAAACCTTTGTCGGCCATTCTACAGTTGCCTTGACCTTTTGTGTCGGCCATTCCCTGGTATCAGTTCATTGCATCATGTCTTCAGCGGTCCTTTTTGTGACATTTAGTACCAATTCCAGATCCAATTAGTCTTTGACTTACCTCGTGTTGGATGATGAAGGATGCTTTAATGCCTTCCTTCCAACAGATCTCTTCCTATCGACTACAACACATCTTGCTCTGGGAACGAGATTTAGAGTTTTATGATAGTACCTTGGGAATTGTTGTCCTCAATGGCAATTTCCCTCGCTATCGGGTAGTGGGGATACCTTAATGTCTCCTACTCAATGGATTCTTCTAGTGTTCGACTTCAAGTCCTTGTAATCACACTTGTTAGAATGTACTAGGTACCTTGGGAACCATTTTCATTAATGGTGGTTTCCCTCGCGTTTGTTAACGGTTTCCCTTATTGACCGGTAATCAAACGGCTTCCTCCATGTTTGACTTCAGCTCCTTTATTTGCATGGTTAGGATTCGTACCTTTTTTGGGCGGTTTGGATTGAATGCCTTGGGGCCGACAGTAGCATTGTCATTTTTGCTATTGCCCGAGTTGCGCAAGACCTTGTTATACTTTATATGACATTTTGCTGAGACATAGATCCACCTTGTATTTTTGTGGCTATGATCGATTGTTGAGCATGGATCCACCTTGTTCATTTGTGGCCATGGCTCCTTTAGATTTGATATGGCGCCTTTTTACATATTGAGCGACCATGATAGTTTCATCAGTTATACATATGTTGGATCCGCCTGTATCTTTATGGCGATGTTTTGTGTATGGATGTGTATGTCCCAGAGATCAGTTTTCTGACATTTATCTCTCTTTCAAGTACCTTCACTCAAGCTTTTGATCTTGGATTCTCTGCTCTCTCTCCATACTCAGCTGTTTCCTTTATAATATATTTTGGCTATCGTCTTCCCCTCTAACCTCACACATTAGGGGGCATCTGTTATACACTAGAATGGCACCTCTCTGTCCGAGTGTCAACTTTCCTTATGTTGGCACACAAAAGGACACTTATGGATTGAGGTTTGCCTAGAATACTATAGCTTGGCTTATTATGAAATACATTCTGCCTCTATCCAGCTAATTACTTTGCCACATTTGCCATGTTAGGATGTATGCACGACTCTCTCTATTGACAACTCGCGCATCACTCACGAGTCTCCCTTGTAGCAGGTCGCGAATCCTTGTATTCACGGGTTGCTCTTCTATATAGTCACGCATCATTCACGGGTTTCTCTACTGCGGACCCGCGAATGTGTTTCTTAACATTTAAATATTAAAACATGCATTAACTGGAGATTAGTTATGTCATGTAACTGCTATAACTTCTCTAACCTTCGAACTACCTTATTTCACCCATATAAATAGAAGTAGGAGAAGACATGAGAAGGACTTGGAATTTTATGCATTGTTATGCTGGAGAAATTGGGACTCCCTTTGCCTACACCTTTGCCCTAGGAGATTTCCCTTATGTTGCAGAGCTTGGAGGCTAAGTCCTTTGGAGAAGAGAAATAGTAGATCTAGATCAAGGTTTCGTGAGGTGCCTAACTTGAAGAGAAGGTATACTTGTACTTGTTTTCAAGATTAATAAATATGTGATGTCCTTCTTCTTCCCAAATCATTGTTCAATGTGTAATTGAATCTCTGTTTATGATCATGTAATGATGTTAATTCATGTTTATTTGATTATCATTGTTTTATATATGGTCATAATGGTTTGAGGAAGGTATAACTTGTTTTGCAGGTCTCTTGGAGCAAGAGGAGCAAGAAGAGGATTGAAGAGAAAGCTTGGACCAGCCTTCAGTTAGTCAGGTGTGGACCTTTCTCATCTCTGAAACTTGTTGTTATATGCTTGCTGAACATTGTGCATCTCTCTTTCAACCCCAGTACGTTGATGGCCTCTTAAACCCTAGCCATAGGACATTTTCCTTTACAACATGGTAAAATCTTATCTTTTCTAAGGTAAGGAAATAGAAATAACATATTGATATTCAGGAGTGAAAGTAGCTCAATTGACGTGAAGGATTTTGAGGATCATATTTATCAGCACCACTAGAGGAAAAGGAAGTAGTAGATAGAAATTCATAAGTGTTAGAGCATTAATCCACCTTAGTACCATGGTCATACATGTAGGACACTTTTTCATTAGCTTCATGCTTATATCATATGGTCCAAAACTAGATTGTATTGGTCAATATTGGTTCCCTTAGTGTTTTGGACTCATAATTGCACCCATACACTCTCTTTTGATCATTCTATCCACTCATGTGCCCTCATTAATGAATGATTATACCTTGGTGTTCTCCCCATCCCTTAAAACAAGGAAATTGGTTAACTCGAGGCACTAGTGCATGTATTTGGTAGTTTTTGGCTCTTCTTGGTCATTTATTGCTTCCCAGAGCCACTCCACTCACCCATGCCTAACATACCCTCCTTTATGTCCTATAATTCTCCAACCACGTTCACACATGCATTTGTGACTATTTTGGATGGTTTGGGAGCTCATTGGTCCACCTAGGGGGGTTTTGAGGTCAAATCTAAGCCTGCTACATGTATGCATCCAAATTTCCTCCAAAATCTAAATATTTCTACCTATCCTAATAGAAACATGTCCTAGGAATATTTAGATGTTGGACAGTCATAATAAACTCAGTTATTGTCTACATTTCTATGTTAATTCTCTTCTTTCACTATTTTCTGCATAATTTGCGAGTAATCTTGAATTGTGAGGATTCCATTAGCTCCTAGATCTTGTTGTGAACCATATTTTCACAATAAGCATAGTTCCTAGTTCTAGGTAATTGTGAATTAGTTTACACATAAGTCACAACAAAATTTGACCCAACATTAATATCTCCTTATCGAGATCCAGTAGATCCAATTCAACTGACAATTGATTGAGAAACCTTCTAGATTCACCCAATCTAATTTTATACATGGAAATGACTTGTAAGGATAATATTTTGTTATTAGTATTAGGCCCAAACTGCAATAATCTGGAATTAAAAATTTATAGATTTAAATAGTTTATGCCACCTACTATAGAGGAAGATTGTGAAGATCCATAAATATGATGATGGTAGCCTTCATTTTGTAACTAATATTGCACACTTGAAACCATTGGAATCTCATGCAAGAAATAAATCAATCCAATTGAAAAGACAATGGTTGGATAGCTTTGGAAGTTGTCGTGGGACGCATTTTGTTTAGTACATTCGACCACTGGAGCCCCCCATGGACTTTGTTAGTGTTGGGTTAGGGTTTTAGTTGATGGAATTCATCTAGATCCCACATGTTTCATGGGATACATTATCGTGAATCATTTATGTGGAAGGATTCTTCAACTCACCTACTTCAATCATCCCAATTATTCTTAGAGAGAGACATAGAGAAGCGTGTTTAGATAAGGAAATATATTGATATCATTCAAATAAAAAGGAATTTAATAGGTCACAAAGGAACTTGCTTATATTCAAATCAATTAAAACTCTACATCACGTACATAGATGAAATCATTGTAACCTAAAACTAATAAAAAAAAAAAAGCGTTGTAACCCTAAACCTCAATGTATTAATTAAATAAAAATCACCTAAAATACATTGATGAAAAATTCCAAAATCTTAAATCTTTTGTCCACCAAGTTTTTATACTTAAAATAAGTCTTTCTTGGTAAAAAAATAATAGGAGGGTTTCTATTAAAGAAAAACAATAATGATTTGGTAAAGTCAATACTAACCTCTTATTCCTGTTAGGCTGGTTTTCACTTTCTCCTTTGGTAATAGTTTGCACCTTGAAATAATTCTCCATCCTGTAATTTTTTAATTTAATCACCCACCAAAAAAATTCAATGTTCTATCCATCCCTGAACTAGACCCAACAACATGATGCAATGAAATTCATTTTTCCCTGCTTTGCACAATTTTTCCCTACCTATTTCCAATTTTCAATATTTTTTTTAAAATTTATTTTATATTTTCATATATATATATATATATATATATAGAATATGTTTAGTTACTTTTAGTTATGAATACAACAAAAAATGCCTTGGAATCTTTGTTTAATGGTTAAGTATTAAGGACGCAAAGGATACAAGAATCAAGGAACATTTGACATGATACTTTTATAGTCCTTTAATAGTTGTTTTTATTTGTGTGACTTATTATTTAGTTGTATTTTTTATACAATAACTAAATCACTCATTTAATTTGGTCATTTTTAGTTTTGTTGCTCAAATTTAGTCATAGTTAGCTTAAAAACAATCACGTGACTAATTTTTTTAGTCATGTAGTCATTTATCTCACTTTTTATACTAGTGTTCACATGACCATGATGATAAGAAGTGTAAGGAAGTCCCTAAAGGTGTCCCTAAGCAATGTCGGCAAGAAATGTGAAGAAATTCCTAAAATAGTGGTGTTGGGTCCACATGAAAATGTGGTTGAGATCACATAACCCATGTTGGAGAAGGCCGTAGAGAGCCCCTAAGGTTGGTGCAAAGCATATTGGGATGAAGTGTAAAATATCTCCCGAAATCATGATGATGGGTCCACATATCCTTGAAATTAGTGATGTTGGGTCCACATGACCAAAAAGACTGGTTCATATAACCATGATAAGTAGCCCCATAAGTAATAAGGATCAGTCGACAGGACCATGATGGTATAAAAGGTGAATAAACCCCTAAACAATGGAATTTAGTACACTTTCCCATGAGTTTGGGGTTGCATGACCCATGGTGGAGAAGGCTCTAAAGAATCCCCAAATTTGTTCTGAATCAAGTTGGTGTGAAGCATGAAGTATCCCCAAAATAATGATGTTTGGTCCACATGACCCCAAAAGTTGTGGTACTTTGTCCCATTGAACCACATGATGTGGAAAGGATCTCAAAAAAAATAGTTGTGTATCCACCGAGTATGATCATGTGGACAAGACATAAGGCCCCTTTAATGAAGATATGAAGTGATCAAGAACGTAAGTTAAAGACTCATGTTGAATCCTTGAAGTTGGGTATTGATCCATTGAAGTATCCCTTAAAGGATGGATATCCAAAAATTAAGGCTAAGTTTAAGGAGACCCTAAAATAAGATACATGCATATCAGAAAGTATAAATAGAACATCAAAACATTTCATTTGATCATCCATTAAGTCTCTATTTGATGATGCGAAATTCTTGAAGGAAAGCGTGAGATTTTGTGGAGGAGCTAGTATGAAAGTGTTGGGGATCATCTTTTGTTCTTTGGTGAAGATTGATATTTTTTTTATAAATTTCTCATACGATATCAAAATTATGAAATTATTAGATAATTGGAAAACTCATTGGAAGGGCTATGTGATGACATGATCTAGAGATTGTTTTGGTGAAGGGTTTCTTTTTTTGCTTCTTCATCTTGGAAACTTAGTTATGGTTCTTGTTTGTGGGTCTCTCATGTGATTTTCATGCCTCTCATGGACTAGGTTCCATATTGTTTTCTTGAAAAAGGTATGAAGTTTGTACATATGATCTAGTTCTTCTCACTTGGAATACTTGATAGTGATCTTGGCATAGATATTGGTAGTTATCTTAGCATATTTTATGATGATATTGACATAGATATTGGTGATTATATTAGCATATTGTTGGCATACATATTGATAATTTGGTGGCATAGATCTTGGTGATTTGTTGGTATAGATCATGGTGATTATTTGGTCATACTGTATGATGATCTTGGCATAGATATTAATGATTATCTAGGCATATTGTATGATGATCTTGACATAGATCTTGATGATTATCTCGGAATATTGTATGATGGTCTTAGCATAGATCACAGTGGTTATATTGGCATAGTCTCTGGTTATGTTTTGGCATATGGATAATCTTTTGGAATGTTCAATTATTTGAAAATGCATATGATATAAAATTTGAGGATGCAAATGAGATTAATGGATGATTGTTTCTAGTGTAGATTTGAGGCATTTATAAGTTGATATAGTGTGACATGTTGGGAATATATTATATTCTTTGCATGTGCATGTGGAGGGGAGGTGCACATATCAGCATCATGTCTGATGATCCCTATCAACACCTTCATGGAAACACAAGCCAGAGGCTGTTTTCGATGTAATAAATGGTCGTTAGGCCATTCTTGATGCGAGCGCAACGAGCTCGAATTTTTTGGCTATTTTTGGCTATTTTGGGGATTTTTATAATATGGGTTAATGGATTAGGGTATTGGAGGCTACATAATACCTATATTGTATTGTGACAGATTCATAATGATTAATGAGAAAATAGGAGGTGTGGCTCCAAGGTTTTGCTGGTTTTCCCAGTTAAGGGTTTCCAAGGTAAATCTATGTGTTTATGTGTGAATGATGTGGTGTAATCTCTATTTTGCTTAAAAGAATTTGTATTCCTTACTTCTTTGCACAATTTTATAACTTACATGTGGTATCAAGGATCTATTATTGGCATCAAGGGGATGTCTTTGTTGTTGAGGGTTCAACGTGGTTGATATATCTTAGGTTTATGATAAACCTGGTTTTAGTGGGAGCTTTGTAGTGTTGATTTGTGCATTGAAAGAGAATGGTGAGTAGTTTGAGAATTGAGATCAGGAAATTTAATGGCCATAATTTTGAGCTATGGAAGCCCAAAATGTAGGATCTTCTTGTAGATCAGGAACAGTGGATTGTTGTGGATCCAAGTACTAAACCCGATGCAACCTCACAATATGATCGGGATAAATTAGAAAGAAGGGCAAGGAGGAAAATATGATTGTTCTGATCAGAGTCTGTGTTGTTGAATGTATCTAGTGAAGATAGTGCAGTAAATATTTGGGGGAAACTAGAGAGTTTGTATCAATCAAAATACGATGTGAACAAGTTGTTTCTACAAAAGAAATTGTTTCACCTCAAAATGGATGAAAATGACACTGTAATAGAGCATCTAAATGTCTACAATACTCGGGTAAGTCACATAACCGCTATTGGTATTAAAATGGACAAAGAAGATAAATGTATTTTATTATTGTGTTCTTTTCTACATTCTTAGGACAACCTAATTGTTGCAATATGTAGTTCTAGCCAAACAACCTTAAAATTTGATGAAATAGTATCATCCCTATTATCAGTAGAGATGAGGCATAAAACCGTGGATAATCATAGCATGGATTCCTTGTCTATGAGAGGTCACCCCTAGGAGAGAAACAAAAATAAAGGATCTAGGGGGAGATCTAAATATAAAGGTATATCTAAATCCCTACGAAAAGGAATAAGGAAGTGCTGGAAATGTGGTAAAGTTGGGAATTGTAAAAAGGATTATAGGTCTAAGAATGTTGAGAAATAAAAGGGATCCAAGGATACCCCTTCCACATAGGAGAATACCTACTCATAAGGAGGGGATATGTACATAGCTTCAACGGGTAATCATTCAGGACGTAATATATGGTTGATTGACTTAGGTGTGTCATGTCATACAACCCCTCATAGGGAGTGGTTCTGTGAATATGAAAAGTACAATGGAGGAGATGTGTACTTAGTAGATGATTCACCATCCAATATCATTGAACGTGGTAGATTCATGCTAAAACTGAAGGATGGAAGTATTATAGCTCTACCTAGAGTGATACACATTCCAAATATAACAATAAATTTGATATATGTCGGAAATATGGATGTTGCAGGTGTAAAGACTATGTGTGGAGATGGTGGTTGCAAAATGGTTCAAGGATCAATGGTATTGATGAGGGGAGTTTGGTATGGAACTATGTACAAAATATTGATAAGAACCATCATTGATGAATGCAACAACTCTTTTGTGCTATAGGAAGGAGGTAAAGATGACAGAACCTTGACTGCATTAGGATGAAAGACAATGCTATGGCATCAAATATTGGGGCATATCAGAGAAAAGGGCCTTCGGGCATTATAAGGTAAAGGTATGGTTGAAGGTATGACTGATTACACTCTGGATTTTGATTTCTATGAACATTGCATATATGGAAAACAAAATCGAGTAAGATTTGCATTTGGTGCTACAAGAGCAAAGGGAATTCTAGAATTAATACATAGTGATGTGTTGGACCTGTTCATGTTACATCATTAGGAAAATTTGTGTATTATTTTTCATTTATAGATGATTTCTCGAGGAAAAAATGGATATATTTCCTTCGAAAGAAATATGAAGTATTTTCTAAGTTTAAATAATTTAAGGATCTTGTAGAAAATCAGTCAGAAAAGAAAATAAAGGTGTTGAGGATAGATAATGGATGAGATTTATGCGGGAATGAATTTGAGGACTTCTGTAAGAAGTGTGATATAGCAAGGCATAATACTACTCCATACACACCTCAATAGAATGGAGTTGTTGAGAAGATGAATAGGACGTTGATAAAAAAGGGAAAGGAGCATGCTAAGCAGTGTTGGGATAGGACAAGAATTTTGGGAAGAAGCAGTGGAGATAACATGTTACTTGGTCAATCGGTCACCCAAATCACCATTGATTGATAAAAATCCACAAGAGGTATGTACTGATAATAAACCCTCTATTAAGAATCTGAATTTTTTTGGTTGTGATGCTTATGTACATGTTCCAAAGGAGAAAAGGAGCAAGTTGGATAACAAAGATGAGAAGTGTATCTTTATTGGCTATAAAGATGGTATGAAATACTATAAGCTTCGGAATCTTGTAACGAAGAAGAATTTTTACATAATTGATGTTGTGTTTAGAGAGGTCAAAGAATTATCCTGACAGGAAGTGAATCCAATGGAAAAGGAACCAGAGAAAATAGACTTTGAGTTAGAAGGTGAAGAATCTGACTCAACAAAATAAGTTGAATAAGAAGAAGAAGAACCTCATACCCTTTTTTTGAGGAGATCATCTCGAGAAAGAAGGCAATCAAAAAGGTATTCCCCTCTTGATTTTATCTCTCACTTTGCTTTTTCTATAACCGATGATGATCTTATAAATGTGAAGGAAGTTGTTGATTCAGAGGATTGTGATCTTTGGAAGAAGGCCAAGGTTGAAGAAATGGATGCCTTGGACAAAAATGAATCTTGGAATCTAGTCCAGTTACCAGCTAGAAGAAAATCCATTGGGAGAAAATGGTTTTTTAAAAATAAGTTGAAAGAGGAAGGTAAAGTAGAGAAGTACAAATCCTGCTTGGTAGAAAAGGGATATTCTTAGGTAGAGGGAGTTGATTTTGGTGAAATATTTTCTCCAGTTGCAAAATTAACTTCTATTAGATTTCTTCTTTTGATTGTTGTTTCTTTTGATCTTGAAGTAGAGTAGATGGATGTGAAGACAACGTTCCTACCTGGGGATATGGAAGAAGATATCTACATGAAACAACTAGAAGGGGTCATAATAAAGGGAAATAAAGAGCTAGTGTGTAAACTAAAGAAGTCCCTTTATGGTCTAAAGCAATATCCAAGGATGTGGTACCAAAATTTTGACACATACATACTTGGATTGGGGTTTGTGAGAAGCAAAGTTGATCACTGTGTATACTCCAAATAGGTTGGTGATCACTTCATTAACATAGTACTATATGTTGATGACATCTTGCTGATTGGAAAAAACAAAGATGTTATAAAGGAGGTGAAGTATCAATTTTCCTCCAAATTTGATATGAAAGATCTCGGTGTTGTAAACTTCATTCTGGGAAGGAGATAAGAAGAGATCATGCAAAAAGGACTATTTGTTTAAGTCAAAGAAAAAATATTAAGACGATACTACAGATATTTAACATGCAGGAAAATAAGTCGATCAAGGTTCCTATTCCTGTAGGTGTAAAGTTATCTGTAGAGCAATGTCCCAAGGAACGGGAAGAAGAAGAAGATATGCCATGAGTTCCATATGCCAGTGCAGTTGGCAGTTTGATGTATTCAATGGTCTGTACGATACTAGACATTTCTCATGCAGTGGGAATTTTGAGTAGATATATGTCAAAAGCAGGAAAGGAGCATTGGATAGTTGTAAAGAGGGTCTTCAAATATTTTTGTGGCGCCATAGATTATGCAATATACTACTAAGGAAGATGTGGAATAGACAAAGTCATAAATGTACATGGATTTGATGATGCATATTGGGTTGGATATCTTGATCGCATAATATCTACAAGTTGGTATGTGTTCAACCTATTTGGAGGAGCTATCAATTGGATGAGCAAGTGACAAGTTGTAGTTGCACTCTCAACTACAGAAGTTGAATACATGGCATCCACTCATGCAAGAAAATAAGTTGTATGATTGCAAATATTTTTTTCAGGTATTGGGTTTGTACATAAAGCTATAATGTTATATTGTGATAGCCAAAGTGAAATCTTCCTGGAAAAGAACCCTGCTTATCATGCTAAAACAAAGCATATTGATGTGCAATATCACTTTGTGAGAGATATGGTTGAAGACGAGAAGGTGTTGCTGGAGAAGGTTGACACCTTGAAAAATGTTGCAGAATCATTAAAAAGTCCTTTCAGTACATATAATTTCTCTTGGTGTAGAGAATCTATGGGCATTGATGCCCTGAACCTATGGATTTATGAGTACATGACTCATTGCTATGGAAATAAAACAACAAGTGGGAGAATGTTGGGTATATGTTATATTATTTGCATGTGTGTGTAGGGGAGGTGCTCCTGTCAGTGCTGCATCTGACAATCCCTATCAGCACCTTCACAAAAACACAGGGAGGAGGCTGTTGAGCACAACAGACTCGAATGTTTTGGCTATTTTTGGATTTTTTAAAAAAAATTATGTAATTTAATCACGGTTAAGGGATTGGGGTCTATTTTTCTAATACATGTCAATATATTAGGGTATTGGGGGCTACAAAATACCTATATTGTATTGTGAGGGATTCATAATGATTAATGATAAAATAGGAGGTGTGGTTCCAAGGTTTTGTTGGTTTTCTCGGTTAAGGGTTTCCAAGGTAAATATTTGTGTTTATGTGTGAATGTTGTGGTGTAATATTTGTCTTGCTTAAAATAATCTATATGATTTCCTTCTCTGCACAAGTTTATAAATTACATGACAAATATTGAGACAATGTGATAGTGATTGTGGCATTGTGATAGAGACCATGATTGTGGCACTGATATAGAGATACAATGATTGTGACAGGGACAATGATACAAGTAAAGAGATAGATATATAGGTTGCAAAGACAATGATTAGGGTATTATGGCATAGATATAATTACTATGGCATGTTGATAGAGGAAATTATATAGTGATACAGGTTGACAGAGACAGTAATATAGGTACATGTTGGCCCGGGAAGTGATACAGGTGCGGGTTGATAATGACATTAATAGTGACAAATATAGTGATAGCGATAGTGACAGTGATAGATTGAATATATTATTCATATCAGGGTGGTAGGAAAGGACAAGGACAATATATTTAAGTCTCAATTAGGTAGGTTCATGTGATATCGAGGGGTTGGATCCTCCTTGTAGTTGGTGTTGGTAAATCAAGGAGTTGGAGATTCCTTCAAGTTGAATAATGCAAATTAGGGGGTTGGACCCTCCTTCTATTTAGTGTTGGTAAATAAGGGAGTTGTAGCTTCCTTCAGGTTAGAGAATGTAAATCAAGGGGTTGGAGACTCCATTTAGTCAGTGCTGGTAAATCAGGGAGTTGGAGTTTCATTTAGGTTGGTTCTTGTAAATCAAGGGGTTGGGGTCTACTTCTAGTTGGTGTTGGACAATATTGGAAGTTGGAACTTCCTATGAATGTAATATTGACATGATATAAAAAAACAATTGTGGTTTTCTCTCATTTGGGTTTCCACGTTAAATCTCTTATGCACCGTGTATGGTTTATGTGATGATGAATGCCATTGTTAATTGTTAATGTTTACATGATATAATTAATGTTTGAAATGGTAAAAAGTGCTCAATACTGATTCACTACCTCTCTTAGTACTTCCAATAGTAGTGTTACCATTGGCTCAAAGACTACTGAGTCAACTAGGAACTTCTCAAATTCCTCCTCCTAAGACATAAACTACCAAAAAGGACAAAAAAATGATTTAGATGAAGGCAAGACCATAAATGATCATGATTAGAATCAAGGGGTAGAAGGATGGCTATTTTATAAGTTTTAGCTATCCTTAAGGACCCTTAACAACAAGGAAATGAATCAAATGGGATATGAAGGACAAGCATAACACAATGACTTTTAGTTTTTTTTTATCATTGAGAAATGTCATATCTCCCTCAATAGTGCATAGATTTAAGCATCCTAGTCACTCCCCCAATACATGTAGACTCAAGAAGGGAAAAGTCATCATGAGAGGATTAAAGTTTATAAAAGGGGCACCAGTTTCAAAAATAAGAATATGGAAATTTTTATACCATTAGGATACCAAAATTATGCTGATTTTTTAGGATTTGCAACATTTATGCTCTCAATTTCTCTCATTCTTATGCTTTTCTTATAGTAAGCATGATATGAAGTCCTTCCTCAAATATAAAAACAATATACCCATGATCTAGATCCAAGGGTCCTTTGTATTTACTCTTTTATAGTCTAAGAGATGTCGATATGCCAACTTATATACAAATTTAAGTGTCTGGAAAATATTTATAGATGTCAAAATAAAGCTAAAAGGGGGAATCCTAATATGAGTATAGTACACATACATGGGTGAAAAAAGACATTCAATTTTCATTTCAAAGTCAAGGTGGGGTAGTTTTATTAAATTCTAACGTCTACATATTTTCAAGTTTTTCTTTTTTTGATTCGTATTGCATATGAAACACCAAATTATAGTCTATAAATTCATTCCCATTTATGTTTTAACGGGATGTTAATGTGGTGACACCCTATCTCAAATACCAAACTATAGTTCAATGGACCTTCAAAGATGTTTTTTCTTATTTGATTCCCTCTTAATATATATAATTCAAATAAATATAAGTGATGAAAAAAATAGAACACCATACCTCTTAATAAAAATTTTGTGCAAAGGAAATTATAGTTATTTACATGATTCAAATTTCTCTTCTACCTATCCCAGTGCAACATTACTATATTTCCATCATTTGTAGTCAATCCCACATGTAAAAACTAAAAAACTGTTTTTCATTCTATCAATATCAATGAATAAGTTCCCAATAAATGTTTCATGTAGAAAATTTAAATATATGAATTATATGACCTAATTGACATCTCTCATAAAAATGAGAGCGAAATAGTAAAGTTTTGTTCAATTATTTTCAACTTATACAACTAGTTATTAACCTCCATTGTTATTTAAATAATATCGCATTTAAGTATAGTTTAGTGTGAAATGAGTACTTTGAGGTACAAAACACATACAGATAACACCTTGTAACATTATTTCACTGGTGGAAAAAATCCTTTTCTTTATGGGAATTGTGGAAATCCCTTGTTTACAAAAAAATACACAAATCTTAAATTCTATGATAATACTGTTACTTAGATATTTATTATATGTTGCACATGCTTTAGTTTATTAGTGTATCATGATATTTCTGAGAAACTCAAATTATACCCATCCTATGATGGTATAGTGAATTAATGAGCATAGTGAGAGTAATTCACCAAAAAAATAAGATAAAAAGTTAAATTCAGTTTTCTAATTCTAAGAATGAATCTTCTATTGGATAGTAAAAATTAATAATATAAACATATTAACACTTGTTGTTTCACTTATAAATGAAGTGTAAAAGTATTTCCCAATGATATATAACATTTGATAGTCCCATGAACACAGATAAGCATGATCTCCCTCTACATATTAGGGACGGTTTTTTGCACCATGTTGGTTGTTTCTTCACTTAGAAGTGGTTGGAAACACCCTGAAACCAATAGTCATTGTGATAATGTAAAGAAACCCAATACATACTTGATAACTATCTAGGAAATATTGCCTAAAAATACCATATGTGTTGAGTTGGGAAGAATAAAATGACTACCTGATTGCAATAGAGATAGAGGGAATGCATTTTGGAGGAATTGGGGATTTTTCAAACAAAATGAAAGGAAGAGAAGGGAACATGCAAGTGTAATCTAGTAATACTGTTTTGCAATGGAGCGAGAGTTTGGAGGAAAAGATTGGTCAACCTTAAATGTATCTCTAATATCCAAAATGAATCTTTAAGTATTATATATTGTAATAAACATCCTTGTACATGACCCCATCATTTCAAATTCTATTAGTTATTGGTGGCACTTTACTAGGTTTTAGTTTATGCATGTTGTCTACCTCTAGTAGTAGAAACATATAACATTATTATTTGAATCATCCAACACATATATTGTGATTTCCTTTCCCTTTGTTGTGAGGAAAAAAACACAAGTTGTTATTAAACATTTATTTACATGGAAGAAAAACTTTACACAACTTTGAAATTAGGATTAAACTACGTAATGAAAGGAATCACAAATAGGGTAATCTTCATCGTTGTATATTCACAACCAAAAACCATGAACATGGTTACCTCTGGGAAAGTGGAAAAGAGAATTTTTGGTTCCAACTGTGCCCCAAATAAGTTAAGGAGAATTGTTGGTTTTGAGCCACAAAACATGATAACACCTCGACAAATGGAAATTGTTGGTGTCTGAGAATTTTCAACAACAAAGCTAGAATAGGATATGGACAAGAAAATGAAATAACATGGTTTGTTTAATTGAAATTTAAAATGTGTTAGGTAGGAAGGGAGGTTCAATATGTATTAAAAGTTGACCACCTATATGTGTAAATCACGTCAACCTCCATTCAATTTAGGGGTCTTTGCATTGAAAGAGTATTTTTCTATGCATATGGTTGAAGGTGGGCCTATATGGTAATGACCAGTTGGACATGACATGTGGGAAGGAGTTTATATGAAATAGAATTCCAAAATTGAATAAATAGGAATCGTTATAAAAGGTCCAGTTCATTGGAATTTTAACATGTGCCCTATAAATCGTGTACTATCCTTTAAGGATATATTCTCTAATCATAAAAAATTCTATAAAATTATTGGAATTAAGAGTATAAAAATATAATTATTTACTATTATTGTTGGATAAAACTAAGGAATAAAAAAATAAAAAAAAAATGTTAAGATATTCCAAGAAGAGGTGGGGTCTAAAGACACCATTATTTCACTTTGTTTATCAACAACCTATATTTCACTTTTGTTATCACAAAATATAATTTAGTTTCTATATTGGTTGAAGAACCAATCTTCCCAAGAGATGTCAAATCTAGAATACCTTTGCTCCTTCCTTCACTACTCTACAATATTCTCTTATATGATAGAAATAGGGACCACCCTCTTCTTTTTCACAACCAAACCAAGGGTATGAAACCAATATGAAACACATAGTCATATGTAGAAATCATTTCATTGTCCTCCCCTACCCAATCTAAGGAATTGTAATCGACTAATGGTTCAATGGTATGAGTGCAATATTTTACACCAATTTGATAGGTGCCTTGAAATATTGAACAATTCACCTTGTGAATTTCTAATGGAATTTTTGAGGATCTTGCATAAATGGAGAAACCACACTGATAGAAAAGGAAATATCAAGTTGAGTGTGAGTTAAATAAATGAGTCTTTTAATTATCGACATAGTGTTTTGTTGACTCGTTGTGTATCATAGTCCTTTGTAAATTTTATTCCCAACTAAAAGGTTTTAGTATAGGATTTAGAGTTTTTCATATTGAATAGGTGCAAAAATCCATTACAAAACTAGGTTGAGAAATAAAGATACCATCATTCACTTATGCACTTGAAATCCAAAAAAGAAATGTAAAAGAAAAAAGTTAGTCATTTCAAAGGTACGAACCAATTGTATTTTCAAACCCAATATCATATTTATATTGCTACTAATAGTGACTAAATCATCTATACAGTGCAACAATTAAGCTTTTACCAGTTACATTTAAAACACAAATTTTATGCTCATAGTCACAATGTTCGAAACCAAGATTGAGGAATAAAATATCGATCTTCTAATACCAAGCCCTAAGGGCATGTTTCAAACCATATAAGGATTTCCATATTAAACAAATAATATTTGAATCCTTCTCAAAACTAGGAGGTTTCTCTATATATATTTCTTCATTCATATCTCCATGAAGAAATACACTTTTTACATCCATATAATGTACCGCCCATCCAAGTTGAGAAGCAAGTCAAAGAATCAATCGAATCACGTTCATATTTGAAACATGAGAAGACGTTTCAGTGTAGTTGATGATTTATTTCTTAGAAAAATCTTTTGAAACCAAACGATCCTTATGTCTTTCAACAATTCCATGTGGTGTGAATTTGGTCTTGTAGACCCATCAATGTTTCACTATGTTCTTTCATTGTGGTAGGGGAACTAGATCCCATGTTTGATTCATTATCAAGAAATGATACTCTTTATCCATAATGTTCTCCCATTCAGGTCATCCATGTGCATTTTCATATTTATTTATATCACATGCCTCTAGCACATGTGTCATTAAAGAAACACTACCACATCGTTTATGTCTTCTAGTCTTCCTTGAACCATGGATGTATCATGCATCTACTCCAACATCTTTAATTATGTTGGTAGTCTAACAAGGTAGACAAGAATTCTAAAGAGAATGATTTCATGTATTGACCAAACCATCAAAATGTCAGTTAGGAGTTTCAAATTTGACAGTTGCATTTGTAGTAATTGGTGGACTACAAGTCAAGTAAGGAAATGTGTTCGAATGTCTAATCATAAATCCAAAAAAGGTTTTAGTTAATCATATTTTATTCAAAAATTCAAAAGGATCACTACTCATCAAAAAAGAAGAGGATTTCAACCATTTAATAAATGAGGTATTCTCATTAAAGACAATGTCTCTTCAAATAATTATTTGTAGTTTAATTTGGACCAAAAAACATATAGGGTTTTGACTCTTCATCGTAACCCATCATGATGCAAGAATTGTTCTTTGCATCCAATTTATTTCTATAGTTTCATGGTGTTAGTCTCAAATTTGAACTAGGTTGAAAGTATAACAAGCCTAGGAATGATGAGGCTCAACTTTTAATGATATTACAGCTATATCAGATTGTAAATTGGGGTTTTAGTCATTATAATTTTTGTAATTCTCTGAATATTTAACATTTTTTTGCATAAATTGATGAATACAAAGGCATATGATAGAGGAATTTGATGGAGTCAGGCATAACAACTAGGAAATTGTAATGAATAAATATTATGAAAAAAAATCTTGAAAATTAGGAAGCATCGATGGGTGAATTTCCTAAACAAAGATAGATTCTTAATGTACTAAGTAGTATTAGACAGAATGCAAGAAGTATTTACACTCTAACAAGGTTAACATGAGATATTTATATTTGTGAGCAACAAGACATCTCCTATGCAAAATAGACAGAAAACTTCTAGATATAAAGCAACAACAAGATGTATTAAATATCATAACAAAATGAAATCAACTTTCAACTTCTGTAACAACATTTAAAATTTAATTAAAAAAGAGTATCATCGATGCTCGATCAAGATCAAATAACACTACACTTTATTGTATCCACATTGTCATGAATCCTCTCAGAAAACTAATGGAAACATAAAAGACAAACATAGGAGGAACTCTCTGCAAGACTTCATTTCATTAATCTCTCATGAAAAAGTTTTACATGGAAACATATGCACCTGACTCGACAAAATAGAAAGAATACTTCTAGTTCTAAAATTGTTAGAATTTTTCTCTATTGTTAAGATACCTTATATAGGCCTTTGAGGTGCCTTAAAAAATTTTATTTTTTATTATACTTGTAACAAAAAAGTAATAGTTTTTAGTATTTTGTTTTTACATTGAAATATTACATTTATTAAACAAAATTGTGTTTCAATTATTTTTTCTTCCTCTGCCTCTTTTCTTTCCTTAAGTAGGTGATTGTTGTCCACACGCTGTTTGTTGATATGGTGTTGGTGAATACCCATGTGGAATACCAATTTGGATAATTCTATGTATCATTTTTGTGTATGTTGGACTTCCAGGATATAGTGTGCTTCCAGGTGGCATAAATGATAGTGGAGTAGTTTTCCTTATGTATTGATGTGTCAGAGGTGGTACTTGTGTAAATTGATGAGTTTGAGGAGGAGCTCATTGTGCAGTCTGTGGTTGTTGACCAAATGACATAGATGCTTCCCCTATGTCCTATGACTTAGGTGGAAGAGCTATCTTATGAAATCTAGTTACCAACTGCCAATCCTTTCTTAGAAAAATGTTATGACTTTTCATATTTTCTAATGCCAATTCTTCCTCATAATGTTGTTTATATGTTAGAGTTCCCATCTCCTTGAAAATTGTGTTGAGCTTTATCGAAATTTTAAAAATAGGTATAAGTCTCTCAATAGCTTGGTTTCCATTTATTATTCGTTCTAACACTTCTTCATGTTCTTCATTTCTTTTTTTTAACTTGTTTTGATACTCCTGTTTTAAGTAGAACTTTGTGTTCCCATCCCATAATACAGGAAATCCAAGTTTGGTCACTCCATTGAACATGGTATTGAAATATGTGATATCATGTTTTAGACTATTAGCATTTTTTTGCATTACTCTATACAAGGTCTGCTTCATAATAATTTTCTTAGCAATTTTAATCACTTGAGTCATGTTGGTTATTTGGAATTATTCCAACTATTTATTGCTTCTTCTATTTGGATATTCAATTTTCTCTTTATCTTGAGGGGTATTATCTCCCAATGTAACAACCACTTGTTTCATTTCATCCATAGTTGACTTATAGGTCTCCAATTCAACACTCATTAGCTCTAGGAAATCCCATTTTTCATCAAATAACTGAGTTATTTTCTCCCATATTTCTTGAGTAATTCTACTCAACAATTCCCCTCCTTGAGCATCCATCTCTAATGATGTGACATGACTCTTAAATTCATCTACTTCTCTTTTAAGATCATAGATGTCATCATATATTTTCTTAACATCATTTTCTAGCTCTGCAATCCTATCATTTTTCTATTTGATATCATCTTCAAGCCTTTTATCTTTGATTGTATATCTCTAGGTTCCTGGTTTGTATGCTCGAATAGTCTGTTCAACCTCTGTATGATCCTGGTTTTGTTTTGTCACTTTTGATGTAATTGTTGACAATGGGACAATTTTTGTCCTTATGGAACTCTATGATTTTATAGATACTAACTATGTTGTTAATTCATTTATCTTCTTTCCTTTCTCTTCTTCCAAGCTATTATACTTCACCATGGTGGGTAACAACTCTTATTTTTCTTTCTCCACCTGGCGCATCTTTGTTGTTTGAACTAGGTGCACATTAGGTATCTTTATCTATTTTTTGATATTGGTTATATCATTATCCTTGGTGGATATTAGGGACTTAAATTGTGACCCATCAATCATCTTGGAACTCAAATCCATTATCTTCTCTTCCAGCTCTTTTATTGTGGCCTACTTGGCTCTTATTTCCCATATTTTTTCCTTTAAAAGGTCTCCAACCTTGTTCAAAGCTTCTCTTACTATTTTTTCTATCTTGGTATCCTTACATACCTCAGAACAAATCATATCACTTGCTTTCTTGAAAAATTACACCTTATCCAACTTGCCAAACTAACCCTAGTTTATAACATGCTCTTCAACTCTATGATCTCTCAGACTAGGTGGTGTTGACACCATGGGCTCTATCATTGCATATCTAAAACTGTAATCAATGGTATATGCCACTGTTAGTAGTCTCTTTTGAGTAGGCATAACTTGTTTCCTGTCATTATTTATGGCATGTAGATTGTTCTTCCTTATTTCTCTATAATAGACTGTAAATATGTTTGGATCAGGATGGGTCATGTTGAAGTGAGGGACTTTGATTTCTGGGGTACTATAAATTCTAAAGAATAATAATACATAACATTGGTTGGTGTATTTACTTAAACTATTTCTTTCTTACTCACTTCACCAACTTCTTTATCTGCCTCTGCATCTCTCTCTTTCTCTATCGATGCTTGTGAAGTCTCCATGGGATCTGTTTTTTTATTTCTTGGACTAAGGATTTTATTCTTCCTAGTCTATTTACATATCTTTGGTCCCTATTTTATTCCCTACTACTTGTTATGGTTCTTTAGGCTCTCAATGTCTTTATGATTTCTTCCACTTGTTCCCAGTTGTCTTTCTTGGCAATACTTTCCAATTCTTCCCTGGGTGTACAATCATAGGCTGATTTTTTGTTTTCCAATCTCTACGTTGATATTACCTTGTGTGGATCATATGCTACTGGTTTGGGCTTCTCTAAATTAGGTTTCTCCAATAAACCTTCTATGTACTAAAGTGCACTCAAATATTTGACTTGGAATGGTCAAACATCATTGGGAATATGGAATGATCTATGTTGTTTAAAGCCTCTGAAGTAAAACTCATATGACAGAAACCTCTGTCTGACATATTCCATTGCTATAATTCTTACAGTCAAGAAAGAAAGAAATTTATATGGTTTCCCTTCAAATTCATAAACTTTTATGATTGTATGATCTTTAAATTAAAACCAATCCCCCACCCTTGTTTCTGTAGTGAAATGTAACTATTATATACCCTCTTGAGGCATTCTGGGTATTTCTACTCCATATATGACATAGTAGGAAACCTTCATTACCTTGTTTGTAAACTTTGTGAAATGGCTGAAAAATTATGATACCCGCATCATACAACATGTCATTCCAATCAAACCAAGAGTCAAACCATTCCAACAAAAGTTGTAGAAAGTGCACCCAATACCAGAACCCTTAATCCAAAAGGACTTAAAGAAAATCTTGGATTCTAGGATCATATTTAAGGTCATGCATTCTGAATGGGTGGAAACTCTAGTTCCAATACATAACAAATCATGATAAATCAGACTATGTGTAGATTTTTGAAATCTCAATAGGGATTTTGATAAAAATAACTACCTTGTTCCTCCTGTGGAATAGATTTTACAACGTGTCTTTGGATCTAAAATATTATGTATATTGAATGGGTTCTTAGGATATAATCAAGTGTTGGTCATTGAGGAGGATCACTTGAAAACCACTTTTCACATGAAATGGGGCACCTTTTCCTTTCATAGAATGTCATTTGGTGTGATGAATGCAGAAGCCACACTATAGAGGGACATGGATACTACATTCCATGGATTGATAGGCCCTATCATGGTCCTATACCTTGACAATGTCATAGTATTATCCAAGAGAAGAGAGGATCACTTTCTTGACCCGAAGTAGATCTTTAAGTCATGTAGGAAGTATGGTATATCTCTCAACCCCAAGAAAATCATCTTTGTTATCTAAGAAGGGGGTACTTGTATATCCTAAATGTTTTCAAGGTATTTTATAGGTTACCATTTCCCACAATAAGAAATAAATGCAATCTTTCATGGGGAAGATTAAGGGTGAAATCATGAATCTGGGTGTCTATTATGTGAGAATTGACTTTTGGAATTTGTATTCCAAAACATTTCAACCGAACTAGTTTATGTTTTCAACCAAAATAAATGTTTGGCTGAACCTTAAAGTTAACAGAGTGGCTCATTATGCGCGCTTTGTAAGGATAGCCGAGAAAATAATGTCCAACAAATAGTTTTTAGGCTGAACAATTTTTTGATCGAAAAGTTGTTGGGATGAAAAAAAATTTCGGGCGAAAAGTTGTTTGACCGAACAAACATCATATATGTATTAACCGAATGCAACTGTTTATCATTTTGTCATTTGATTCTTTGTTGGTTGTTTGTCTAGTGCATCATGTCTGCAAGAGTGATTTTTCTTCATTTGCGAGAGTGATGTAGTCGTAGGTTCTCTGTTGTGTCCTATCTTCTGCGTCCTGTCAGCCTCGTCGGTTCTCTACTACATCCTTCCTGGTGCTCTGGTGCACTTTGTCTGCTGTGTCTTGCCTGGTGCTCTAGTTCTCTTTTGGTGCATTGTTGTGTGCTCTCTGGTGGTTATTTCTCCTCGTCGTTTCAGTTGTGTGGTGGTCGTTTTTCTTGGACTGTTATATGCGCAGTGTTGGATCTTCTCAGCTCCTCGTCTGCGTAGTGTTGGAGCTTCTTAGCCCCTCATCTGCGCAGTGGTAGAGCTTCTCAGCCCTTCATCTGCACGATGGTGGAGCATCTCGGCCCTTCATCTGTGCAGTGGTTGAGGTAAGTTATCATGAGGGACCCCTGCTTAAACAGTGATATAAAATCTATCCATCTCAGCCTAACCGAATTAATATTTCCTATGCTTTTTCTAGATGATAGATAAATACTTTGGATGGAGATATTTAAGAAATTGGATGTAGAACATTTCTGCTTACTGGGGGAGAGATTTAATATCATTATATTCCTACAATTAATTTTATTTAAAAATTAATAATAACCAATAATACTCTTATTGAATTTTTGTTTGATCTGCACCATTTCCTTTATAGAATTTAGATTATGAGAGTTCATCTTGGTTAACTTTTGTGGCTAAATTGGGCCCATAATGACCAAACATATTGCATTTCATGAGTAGAGTTATAGTTTATCCTATTTCATCATGCCATGTTGTCTGTTGCGTTAGTCTCATGTTTTCTATAAGGTCTCTTTTATATAACTTGTAAATGTTTTTTTGACCTTTTCTAAATGATTTCCTGTTGTCCAACATTACCATCCATACTATGATTTCAACATTAAACGCTACTCATTGTTGAGCTAGTTTTGATTCTCATTACATAATTGAAAAACCAGATATTCGATAGGAGTATCAAAACTGTCTAAATAAAGTTTAACATGTTTCATAGTTTATTAAGCTTAACTAAGTTGTGCGTATACTCATGTTTGTACCTTAGGTTGAGTTCCTCTTTTTGCATTCCTATTCTATCCTAATAAACATCATATTTTTCACATTACTATTCCATCCTAATGAACATCATATAGAGCTATGTGCTTATGTATTTTCATGCCTAATGTAATAGAGACTGTCTGGTTCAACTTCTAGGCATGCATGCAGGTGACTCTTTTATGTTTTTTTCCACCTGTTCATATGATGTGTTTCTTCTCATATTTTCCTCCCATGTTTTACACCTATTGTAGGCTTGTTTAAGGTCTTACACCTATTATGGTGCCCAAATTTTGATCAGCAAATTCAGTTTGATTGCAGACATATTTTTGGGTGTCCTTGTTCAATCTCAATTGTGCTCGAGCTTGGTATTGTTTCTCACCCTCTTTAGTCTCTGGGTGACAATTTGTATTTTTCCTTTACAACTTCCCTCATTAGAATATCTTGTTTGTATTCCCACACTAAATTAATCCTTCAATTGGTTTGAATGGCCTTTACTATTGCTCCAAAACCATGTTTGTAAATGCATACAAGAATAACAATATGTTTACACCAACACAATGAGAAAAATGACCTTTCGAGTTGTATGCTTCATATTACCAAAAATATTTTATAGACTACATAAAGTGACTTTTCATATGATAATTAGATGCCTATGCTAATCTAGAGTGGTAACATATTTAGTTCATTCGATATTTACTTCATTCCAAAGTATAACTTCTTAATTAAATTACTAGATATCTCCATTAAAAGTGTGTGTTAGCAACACAATAATAGAACATGAATATTTGAGTGACGCTCCACAACTTGAATATTACCTAAAGATCAGATCTATTTCTTTTCTTCCACATTCACTTTAATTGCAATGACATGACCTAACTGTGACAATAAAATCAAAAGTAAAATATAAATTTCACAATCTTAGTATCAAGATTGTTTAAACTGAAAGCTAAACCACTACCTAAGTTGAACTGAAAGCTAAACTACCACCTAAGTTAGGGTATTAATGCAATTAACATATAACCTTGTATTGCAGAGTGACTGATTTCTCATCTTATCATATACATATATATACATATTCTATAAGTAAGAGATGTAAATAGTTATAGTTCTCTCTATTCATTACATTACAAAATTAGATTTTCAAGGGTGAAAAATTATATTCTCAATTTAAGTAATAATGTTTGAATTTAGCATATTCATAATTATTTTATTTTAATATGTTAATGAAAAACTAAGCAATAACTTTTACTGTGTAGTTTATTGTACAAAATCTATTTCTTTTTCCATAGGACAGGTCCTAAATTTGAGGAAATAAAAAAAGTCCATTAAAAATTCTAGAATGGAAGTATTACTAATCTGTTTCAACCATTTATGTCTATTAAAAATTTCGGATTGGAAGCACTATAAAAAATGTTGTTTAAAATACAAAACTATCAGTTGACTACATCCTTTGGAGCCACTTAATTTCCATGTTAGGTATCTTGAGGTTACAACTTGAACTTGGAAAACTTCCTCCACTTTGGTAGCCAAGGAATCATTAGACTCCAAAATAGGAAACAACTCATTATTGTCCATTTCCAAGGAATTCCAAGTTATTTTTCTTGCAATTTCCAATTATAGAAAAATAATTCATTAGCTTAATCATCATGGTCTAGGTTCTACATGGGTTTAAAGGAACCAAAAAACCCTAAGAAGTAGAAAACAACATAATTTTATCGTGCTTCCAAATGACTTGATGACGTTGACAAGAGGAAACAAGAACCTCCCAACCATGTTCTTCTCTTGTTATGGTGTTGTAACACCCGCCACATTGCTCCACACCTCCTATGCTTGATTTGTTTCTTCTACAGAACTTTCTCTGGCAATAGAGGAAGACCCATTCACTCTAGTTTGGGATGCAAAATCAGACTTGGGGACTGAATTATGTGTCATGATGTTAATTTGGTGAGGTATACCATTAGGTGTGTATCTTGTAGCCCCAAGATACCAATGATACCAAGGACCCTGCTTCACCACAACATTCCATAAAATAAAAAATAGCCACATAAACAATGTACTTATTCCTCATGATCAAAACATGATTAGAAATAATAAAAAAATACATTACAACATAAATGAAAAATATAAATTTTAAAGAAAATACATTACACCATAAAGGGAAAATATAAATTTTACCAACTTGAACTTTATATTTTTAAATCAATGCTAGAACATTCAGATTGCATTACCAGCTGATATCTAGCCATATCTTGGTATGTAGTTTCCCGCATGGTCTATTGTTGCGTTGGTGTTATGTAATACTAAAACCTATTAAAAAAAATTCAGTAAAATGAAAATATCATGGATCACATTATAATATATTTGGTTGGTAAAATCTATGTTTATTTCTTTTATGCATATTTTAAGGAAACTTGTTGGAATTCCCAATATCAATAAAATATGGACACTTACTAGAAACGTTAATAGTATAACCTTGAAACTCAATCCAAATATGTCAGTCCCATGTGAAGGAGGCATTTTGATCCTTCAATCCTACTTAAAGGAGGATTTTTTTCCTTCATAGGGTTGCATATAATAATGATTTAGTATTTAATGAATCCCAAAATATTTGTAACTTCCTTAATCTCTCATGGTCATAATCGATTTTATTAACCATGACTATGTCAAACATGACCACTATGGAAATGAGCTTAATAAGAGTGATACTTGTTCATGATGAGGAATGACTTGTTCGGGATAAATAAAGGGGGATACCTATGGGAACAACACAAATTCACATCAAAAAGAGGGGCACACAATAAATATATTGAATTTTTTTATTTTTTATTTTTACCGTAAAAAACTTTCTATGGGCTAAACTACATAGAAATCTTATTGTCGGCCTCCATTGGCTAAACTGCATTAGTTTATTGATGCTTATTTTGATTTTTATAGGAAATATATAGTAGAGATGGATCGAGATGAGGACGCCTAATGCCACACCTACATCTAGTGTAAGACAAGGATGCCTAATACCACATCTAATGAAAGACAAGGATGCCTAATACTCGGACACCTAATGAGACAAGGACACCTAATACCACACCTACATCTAGTGAAAGACCTTCAAATGTTCTCTCTCAAAGATGGTCTGAAACATCTAGAGATTCTAGTGTATTATATCGAGACACAATTGGTATGTGTTTAAAATTTATGCACATGCAAAATTTTGAGTATGCATGCATATTTATATTTGTTTTAAGTCTTGTTCATTGTTTTTACTAAGTTTTGTTAGCATTTTTATTTGTAGAGAGACGACGTAATAGATTTTCTCGTGAGAGTGGGAAAGCATCTGTGTTTGGTTGATTATTTGATTCATCTCATGACCGTTTTCCCTCTTTTGTTCATCATTTTAGAGAACAACCAATAGCCCAACCACATTTAATTGGTAATATGTTACATATAAATATAATGTATTTAAATAAATTACTAATTTGCACATGTGTATATATATGCTTGTGTATTTATATACTAAATTATACATGACCACATGTGTAAATGTAGAGGATTGTGGTTCTGTTGAGGGTTATGGTGATGCATTCAGAGAGGATGAGGGTGATGATGCATTTGCAGAAAATGAGGGTGATACATTTGGAGAAAATCAGGGTGATGATGTAAGGGGTGGAGATGCAAAGGATGTTGCAAGGGACCAAGAGCAAGGTCATGTAAATGCTCGACGAAAGGGTCAAGGTTGGTGAAGGGATACTTTAAAACAAGCACATGGTTGCAAGTCCACAACCATTTATCCTTTAGATATACCCGATGCTAATCCTTGGGAAAATGATATTGTTTCTGACACCCTTAAGCAGTGCACATCCCACCATAACAAATTGAAGGATGATCTTGCTAACTTGGAACTCCCAACTGAGAGCCGACAAAGTTTGCAAATACTTTTGGAATCTTTAGGAAAGTTCATTGTTTCCCATAGAAGTGTTGGGCCAACAACATATTGTTTATTCACTTGATGAGAATGCAGAAGGCTCAGGTGATGGGTCCTGACAAGTGGGTTGATGTAGAGAAGAGGGTATCAAAAGAAGATTCTATTTCAATGTTTAATTTTAAAGAAGGACCAAAGTGGAATATGTTAAAGGTGCAATATTTCAAGAACCCCAAGATTGCACACCATTTATATGATAGATTCTTGGCTTCCTATGGTAGATTTCCATGGAATGATGAAGTGCCACATTATTTTGTGAGATTTTTTTATGCAGAGTTTTTTTTAAACATGAAGCCAGATTACACAAATGCTCCATCAAAATTTTATGGAGTTGGAAAAGGTAGGACGTATGAACGAGAAGGAGCCTTTCACGATCCATTTTTTCCTAAGGATACACCTCATTTGGTTCCCCAGCCACAGAGACTTGTTACATTATGACCAAAGATGGAGGCGACCTCTCAGATTGGTCCAGAGGCCAGAACCGTCATAGGAGACAACTTACCATTTTCTCTAGTGGGGGTTGATGTGAGCATGAATTGACATAGAGAACGCACTTGTTCTCATGCACATTTTTCTTATAAAATAGACAGTGAGGTAGAGTCAATGAGACTTGAAGATGCCAAGGCCTATGCAAAACATTGTCGAGATGGGTTGTTTAATTTACTCCATCACGAGGAAGGAGGGAGGGAGGAGGTATATGAGAATTTTTTTTTCCTCGTAAATGTTAAATCATGTTTTGCTATATATATATATAACAATGTGTATAAAATGAACTCATTTGAATTGCAGTTAACCCAAATGTTGGATGAACGTGATTTTATGGTCGACTCTAGTGTTAAGCTAGGGCCATTGAAAGAGGTACATTTGCATAAATATATATAAATTTATATGTTCTCATTATTGTCATGACACCTTTTTCTAAGATTGAAATTTTGGTTGTGTTCATAGGTTCCAATCCCTTCTCCTAGGACCATGGGTATTGGGCCCCTCTCATCATCAATATTGGGAGACATTCCTAGTGTCTCCCAAGATTTTGAGGTAAATTGCACCTTTCAAATGTTTTAGTAATGATTAAAAACAATTGACATTTTGTTTAAATTTAATTTAAGTTACATTTAAATGACATGTTTCAAATGTTTAAGTTTAATGATTGACATCTTAAATTTTAATTTATTTTATACGCATGCACATGAAAAGTTTAAGTAGTGAAATTAAAATTGTAGGTGGGTAAACATATTGTACAACCTTCCATGGATTTGGATGTGTTGACCTATTTGGGTGTTGGGTTCACTGAGGTATATTTATTCATTAAATTATTACCTTAAATTCCGATTGTATTTTTATTAAAGTTTATTTACAGTATAAATTTTTTATATATTGATGCTTGATCATATGTTGCATGTGTTATAGGTCAAACATCAGGATAATGTGGAGAGTGATATCCATACAATGGATATTACATAGTTATATGTGTGTGTATGTGTGTGTGTGTGTTTATACTTGTGAACTTGTTAATTTGACATTTTCCATGTTAAAAATTTAAACTTATCATTTTAAACTTATATATATATATATATATATATATATATATATATAGTTTTTGGATCAAGTTCAAATATTATTTAATTAAATGTTTAAATGATTTAATTTGGTCATACGATACATAGATTAATGTCTTTGATGTTTATATACAATATGCTGCACTTGTGTTTAAATGATTTTTAATTGTTAGGAATGTTCAATAAGATACACTTTAGGAATATTAGTTAGGAATTTTTTCAATCATTTAGGTGGAATAATATATGACATCTTTAGAATATTCAATAAAATGCATTTTATGAATGTTTCCAATCATTAGGAATGTTCAATAAAATGCACTTTAGGAATGTTAGTTAACAATGTTTTCAATCATTTAGGTCGAATAATATATGATATATGTTGAATATTCATTAAAATGCACTTTCAGAATTTTTTCAATCATTAGGAATGTTCAATAAAATGCACTTTTGGAATGTTAGTTAGGAATGTTTTCAATAATTTATGTGGAATAATATATATGATATATGTAGAATATTCATTTAAAGGCACTTTAGGAATGTTTTCAATCATAAGGAATGTTCAATAAGATGCACTAAATAGGAATGTTAGTTAGGAATGTTTTCAATCATTATGAATGTTCAATAAAATGCACTTTAGGAATGTTAGATAGGAATGTTTTCAATCATTTAAGTGGAATAATATATGATATCTATAGAATATTCAATAAAATGCTCTTTAGGAATGTTTCCAATCATTAGGAATGTTTAATAAAATGCACTTTATGAATGTTAGGAATGTTTTCAATCATTTAGGTGGAATAATATGTGATATCTGTTGAATATTCATTAAAATGCACTTTAGGAATTTTTTCAATCATTAGGAATGTTCAATAAAATGCACTTTATGAATGTTAGTTAAGAATGTTTTCAATCATTTAGGTGGAATAATATCTGATATTTGTAGAATTTTCATTAAAATGAACTTTAGGAATGTTTTTAATCATAAGGAATGTTCAATAAAATGCACTTTAGGAATGTTTTTAATCATTTAGGTGGTATGATATCTGTAGAATAATAATTTTAATGCACTTTAGGAATGTTTTCAATCATTAGGGATGTTCAATAAAATGCACTTTAGGAATGTTAGTTAGGAATGTTTTCAATCATTTAGGTGGAATAATATTTTATATATGTAGAATATTCATTAATTAAATTGTATACAAATTTTATAATTGAATAAATAGTTTGACTTAGATCATGTGCAAAAAATTATGAATACATTGAAAAATCGTTTTCTTATAAGATAAACTCTCTAGGTGTATGCCTATATAAATGTTTCTAGGACACTGTGGCCATCATTGATTTATCATTTTCATACTATGATTTTATCATTGATATCATGATTATATTTGGTGTATAATATTAATGTATATAATGCATTTTATAGAGTGCTTCAATTTGAATTAATGCAATTTATATAGTGCTTCAATTTGAATATATTGACTTTTGTGGTAATCTACCATTTGTTTAAATTTCGTTAATACAACAATATTGTATATAAGAATAAAAATAATGAAAATCCACGTAAGACACAATAAAAATAATGTACACAAGTATTTTAAAACTCTTATAATCTAATTTGTTATTTTAGAAATATTAATTGAACAAAAGTGAAAATTTTGGCTATTTACTTGATACATATCATAATGTTACAAAGTTATGGCCACTCGATACAATTCATCAATCAATTTGATGTACATATGTTCAACAATCTAAGAACAAGATATCATATAATTTACATCAATTTGATATACATACGCTCAACTATATAAGAACAATATAAAACAAGTTTAATCAATTTGATGCACATAATCTCAACAATGTAAGAACACTATCATATAAGTTTCCTCAATTTGATGGAAATAAGCTCAACAATGTAAGAACTTGATATCTATTTAAGTAAAAAATTATCAATTTTACATGTACATAAGTTCAATAATCTAATCTAACAATCTATCATACTTAAGTTTCAAAGAGGCATAGATATCATGATTTGACAATTTCATAACACATACTCAAGTGCACACCATTATAATTTCAAGAACAATACATTTTTAAGGAATGTTCTTAAAAAACCATCATAACAATCTAGCTTAGAACTTATCAATAATCACTCTATTTGAGTGTCACAATTATAAAACCAATGAAGATGTCCTTCATGTAAAAAGTATGTATCATGTTCAACATGATTCAAATTACAAATAAGATCATAAAGGAATGTCATCTTCAATTATTCTTTCATGATCAAATTTTCACATCTTCCATATTCTAGCTTTCAATTTTTTATTTGATTTACCTTCTATCAACTTTATGTGAGTCGCACATACCAAATGACTATATTGGTAGCACATGACATCAGGTTGATAGTCTTTAAAGTGAACTTCACTTTCAATTTGATGTGTTTCTTGAAAAAAATAACCTTCTAATAGATTTGGTTGTCTTTCATATATAAAACCTTTTTCATAATAGTCCAATAATTTCATCTTTATTTCTGTGCATCGCATCAAACCATATCTAACATTTTCATTATTGTCTATGGCTACAACCATGTCAAATACATCTCCCACACATAATTAAGAACATTGAATTTGTCAAATTCATCTTCATTAAATAAAACCAGTTTCATATATATATATATATGACATTCAAGTAAAAATAGACAAATTTAGTAAAGTATACATAAAATTACCTTCTCTAACTATATCGGAAATTCTATCACCATCAGTTGATATTGCAATGTCTTCTGATTCCAACTCCTCAAAGCTTGCGAGTAGCATTTTTCCTTTTAGATTAATTTCGTTGTTTTTCCAAGGTATAAAATAATTGTCATTGATGTTTTCACAATTTTCTATTGATTATGTGTCCTCCATGCAAATAGGACAAAAGCATGTTAGTTTCCTACTATCAAATGAAAACACATTTTGGAAGGTTTTTGTTTTGATTGAGTGTAAATCTCGAGTTCCATGAATAGTGATAGCATCATATGGTATTTATCTGTCTATATCTTGGATTCCAATATGCCAAAAAAACCTGTCCAACATAAACAATTTACATGTACATGTGAGTAAAATGTTACTAGATGTACATATTAAAGTCATTCCAAGTTGAATAATTTTGTTTTGAAAGCAAAGTTCATACCTATGCACATCCTTTCATTGTTGATTGCAATCATGGATGAGATTTACATGACACCATTGAACAACTTGATCAACTCACACAAATCGATTGGCAAAATGGTTCATTTGATACCTTCTAAGTGCTCATTTTACACACGCCCCTGTACCATTGTGCTCCCCTTTTCCATGACCAGTTTCAAAAAAATTCCAACGATGTTTAATATTTTGTTTTGTTATGAAGGCGACATAGCCAGAATAATGACCGTGAAGATTTAAATTTCCCTACACATCCATCTGACCCTATACAATGTTCATTCATTACAACTCCACGTGTTTTCAATGAACCATAAATAATATCAAAACAATGTTGTACATAATGCATATCATGCGTGCGATCATCGCTGAAATAGAAATGATATTCCTTGATCACATGTCGATTGACATTCGTGCTTTCTATATCATCAAGATTGTGTTGAGCATGTTTATATAGAACATTGAAAAATATAGAAACTTGGTCAGAATGATAATATTCACTTTGTATTTCTTTTTGTGCTTCAAATGTGTAAGTCTCTACGAAATCAACCATAGAAAAAATAATCCCTACTGGAAAAACATCATGTGATTTTTTGAATTGTATGTCTTGTCAATGTGCTCTATGTGAATGTTTGATGTATTTATAAATTTATTTTTCAAACTTCTTCAAAAACTATGTAACACCGATTTCATCTTCTTGTAAATCTATCCTTTTCAAAAGAGCATTTGTAGAACTTGTAGAATTGTGGGAATAAGTGGCATATTCATATCTCTTCCAATCAACTATTATATTTGACAATGACTGATCATTAATATCAATAGAATATTTATGGCACCTGGAATAAAGCTAGATTTCCACAATGATCACATTTCTTTCCACCGACACATCTTTTGTTGTAAAATATCTCATGACTATCTCTTTCACTTAGAATTTCAGATATAAAATCACAAATTGTGGAAGGAGGTGAATTCGGCCAATTTTTTTTACCAAATCAAAGGAATGTGTCATAATATAATTCAAACTCAACATTATAGAAAAAAACATGTGTCATAAATAGTGATAGGTATAACATACCATGGATTCTATTGTACAAATGTATTGATTGACAAATTCAATTCATTGTATTCATCTTTGAATTTATTGAAAATTTGTATTTGAGTCATCTCCAATATATGTTTTGGATGGATTTAAAACTGATTTCTAGATATTCTTCATTGTATCACATCCCTTGCATTTGGTGAAACACACGAATTCGCAACCCAATATTCATGCATCATAACTTTAACACTTTCACCGACCCTATCTTTATAGGGTTTCCTACAAATAATTTCCCAACAAGCAAACTCATCATTTGCATCTATTTGTAATTGAAATTTGTTATATGTGTACAATGTTTTCCACGTAGTTTCGATAACCTTTTCGATCTGCATTGTCAAACATTTTTTTCGAGTACTAAATGAAATAATTGTTGTTTGTATTATTCTACGTGCAACACTAGTATCTTTATTTCTATATTTTCCAATTGTTTTTGTTTCATCGGCTATATTTTCGAACATATTTTGCTTCACCTTTGAATATTTTTTCTTCTTTTGAATACCCAATAATGACCAAGCTTCCCTCAAATTCTTGGATACTAACAAACACCTCAAAATTTGAGCTTGTGTTGCCATTGATTCTTTTTCTAGAAATTGTTAATGCATCTTTTCAGCACAATATCGTACAATATGGCAAGGTTTTGTGTTTCTGAATTTTTCTCTATCAACATTCTGTAACATGTCGTCTTCAATGATGAAGCCACCTACATATATTTCAATTTCAATTTTAATTTAGCTTATTTCAAATATACTTAACTTGAAACATACAAATATGACTCTTAATTATAATTATACTTACAAGGTTTAAAATCTTTTAATAACCAATTTATATATATATATATATATACCTCTATTGGATTGAATATTTGCATCATTTTCTAATTCTTCAATGTCTTCAACATCTTCAACATATTGATCAACATTAGGACATAAATCAGTATTTGCATTTGGAAATTATTTTTAAAAATACAATCATTTACAAAAACCAGTTACTGCATTTTAAACAAATTTACAATATCTGTACATATCTAGTTCAATTTCTTCTTGAGTTTGATTTTGAAAATTCATATCATCAATAATTTGATCCAAGTCTCTAATTAAATCGTCATTTCTAATTACATCATCATTAGCGATATCTTCAATATTTGTACTCTTTTGTTCTTTTTTTTCATGGTATTTGAGTCTTTGCTTTTCATTATGTAAGGCATCATCTCGAGTGCGATCACATTTCCTCTTTCGCGCATTTTTGTTTCCCATGATTATTCAATGTATACCTTCACCTTCGAATAAATTTCCCTTGAGAGAATCTTAATCATCAAAGAAAAAAATTCATGTTAAAAAGACTTGTCCATAAAATATTGCTCAAAATAATTATAAAAAAATGCACCATAGAATAAATTGGTGAAGAATTTTTAAGAAAACTTGTACCATAAAATATTTCCTAGAAACATCTTCAGTAAAGAAAAAAAGTCTCCACCTTAGAAAATAATTTCTAAAAACACTTTACTATAAACATTTTACCATAAAAAATAAGATTTTACCATAAAACAATTCCCAAAAGAATCTTTACTATCAAAGAAAAAGAGCCTCCATCTCAGAAGATAGTAAAAAAGAATATTTTACCATAACAAATTTTCCAAAAGAATGTTTACTATCAAAGAAAAATAGACTTCATCTTAGAAGATGAGTTTTAAGAACACTTACTAGAAAAAGGGCCTTCATCTGTAACTGTGTAAAATGGTGATCTTTTAACAAATGAGAAAATATGTGTATACATGATTCTTATAAATATGAATCAAAACAGTTTTTCAAAAAAACACTTCAAGTTTTTTTCGGCTGATGAAAAAAATTCAATAGGGTTTTTCGGCCGAACTCTTTTCCATCCATTAAAACTAACTTTCGGCCGAACTTTTATTATTTTTTTGCCGAAAGATTAGTTTGACCGAAAACCTGTAAATTTTCAGAAATGGTATTCCATCCCATTTCTGACTCTTCTTCCAATTTGGGAGAGATTGGATCATATCAAATACTTATAATTTCTCTTCACAAATAATACCATTAGTTAGATAATTCAATCTACTTTCTATAGATGTGAATTTTGTTGAATTTGGTGTGATCCACTAATTTTAGATATTATATTTCTTAGAAGGTGTCTGGAGTGCTTCAAAATTTAATAGAATTCATTGAAATGAAAATTCACTAACTTTTTAAGACATGATGAAATTTTTTGGAAAAATCATGGTAGAAAACATTGATGCGTTATCTTCAAAAGGGTACTTTCAGTTTGTTTGTTTTGAATTGGAAATAAGGGAATATGTTGTGTCAAAATAAACATGTCAGTTTTATGCTAGTTTTTCAGATTGGTCCACTTCAAAAAATTCTAATAATTATTGCATGCGGCTGTTGGATACAAACTTATAGGAAGATTTTAGTACAATTTCTCTAAATCATCATAACATATTTTTTTTTAATGAACAATAGTTGAATAATGAATAAAATGTTGTCTAAAAACATGACTATTTATCATAACTTCATTAATTAAGAACATACTATCAAACACTTGAAAAAATGGCATATCAAATGCCAATAAAAAAAATCTAAAAAATAACCGATAGAAAGCTAATGCAATTCTCTACAAGTTTTGTTTTTACTACAAAATGAAATTCTAAATACAAATCTAATTTTTATTTGCTCGAAGTTTAACAACGTGCAAAAAAAACACTACTTTTCTCATAACCCCCCCACCCCCAAATAGACACCTAGATTCTTGATTTCACCCTTAACCTTCTTCACAGGTTTGTGTCTGATTTTGTTCAAATAGTAAAACCTGTACAACAAATTATAAAATAGGACACTAAATATAAATGGGATAATATCGAAAACAATGTTTTTCATCATATCAAGGTTAAAATCATTGTTGTTGCACCATATTTGAGCAGTCCTTAATTTGGAAAGGATTTCATAATCTATACGTTCACATCCGATCATTCTCTTGTAGTAGTGCTCACTCAGAAAGGAGAGAAAGGGTATGAGCTCCCAATATCATTTATGAGCACAAATTTGTATGGATTTGAGATTAATTATCTATAAATTGAAAAGAAGGTCTACACATTATTTAAGGTTGTAAAATAGTTTAGACCCTTGTTAGAAAATAGGATCGCCGAGCAATAATAATAAACAATAAACAAGATGCAAATATTAAAACACATTACAAGAGAGACACTAATATAACATGTTTCACCAAATATGGTCTACATCCACAGAGAAATTTCTAGTCATTTATTATTATATGATCCAGCAAAAATGAAGGGATACAACCTGCAACACACCCACTACACTTCCTCTTCAGTCTCTCACAGTCTCTCTCAAACAATTACAAAGACCACTTTTCACAATGTTAAAATACAATACACAGTTGTATTACAATGCCTTTCCTTTATAAAAGGAATACCATGGGAAAATACCATGGGCCTATAAATCACCCATTATTGACCAAGTCATGACTTTGAAATTACAACATTTTACAAGGCATTTTTTATTAAATATTGGCTACGTGGGTGCTTCCCCTGAACCCCCTCCAGAGGGGGGGAATCCCAAAATAGTCCCCCCCCGCTGACGAATATAGTGGGGGGGCGTAAGCCCCGCCCCCCACCCCCCCGTCGGGTTTTTGGAGACAAACACGAATGGAACAATAACATCTTTGAATTGGGAAGATCAAGCTCCACAACTAGCATACCATATATTTTGAAAAGTAGGACCAAATTCATAGTCCCTCACCCAGTGGTTAGACTAATGTTTGTACATAAATATTTGGGGGAAAGGTGAGGGAACTATGTAACAACATTGCAAGAATATGACTCGGAATTCAAACATGCACCAATAATTAAAGGCCACGGACTATGCAAACTATGCATAGAGAACTTAGTTGAGGAAGATGAAGGTTGGGATAATGAAGCAGACATAAGTTCACAAGAAATATATTATATGATGTAAGGTATCGATATCTCTTGCAAAATTTGCATCATGGATATGCCCCAAAACATTGGATTTTGAAACAAAGAATAGCTCTCCATTTGAAATCAGCATTGTACCAAATAATTGATGGAGTATTGTTTCGAAAGAAATATGATGGAGTTCTCCTAAGATGCTTAGAAAAGGAAGACACAGAGAATGTTTTGATTGAATTGCATGACGGATCTAGTGGAGGGAATTACTTCAAAAAGACCACTGCACATAAAATTATCAAGGTAGGTTATTATTTGCGTGACTATTTTTAAAGACTCACGCGAGTATGCTCGAAACTGTGACATATGTCAAAAGAGTGCCTGAAGAGAGGAAAAACCAGCAGTACCATTGCATCCTGAGAATATTTTGGAAGATTTTGAGCAATGGGGCTTACATATTATAGGAGAAATCAAACCAAATTATTTGAATAAACATCGTATATCCTCATCTCTATAGACTATTATGATTGACATAATCTATTCCTCTATGCACTTTCAATGAAGATGGAATCACCATATTCTTAAAGGAGAACGTCATACCTAGGTTTGGGGTGCTAATTTCCTTGGTATTTGATAATGCTTCATATTTTTCCTAAATGAAATTAAATGAATTTACTTTACAAAAGTGGATTAAGTTACATTATTATTCCAACTATTACCCGCAAAGAAATGGGTTAGCAGAATCAACAAACAAATATCTCATTAGGATCTTAAAGGAAACTTTCATTCAAAACCAAAGAAGTTGGCACACTCCTCTCCCAAATGCTCAATGGGATAATATAGTCACACCCAATTATTACTTAGGAGTCTTTCCCTTTACCCTAGTCTATGGAAAATAATTCATTCTCCCCCCAACATACTTTTGTGTTCCTGTAACTAACCCAAGCTTCAAGAGGATATAATAGTCTCATTATCTAGGGATGAATAAAAACATTGTTAAGGCTTGAAGAGGAGAGAGAGAGAAAGCTAGGAATAATTTTGCATCAGATCAATAGATATTCAAGAAGTTTTTTGGCACTAACCAGGTGAGAAACAAATAATTTGAGAAAGGATATTTGATCAGAAGTGGGATAATCCTCATGAAGATAAAGGGAAACACATGAAGTTTCAATATTTATGTCTTGGTCCCTACATGGTCATGGAAAAAATTGTCCCTGGTATGTATAAACTAAAAGATTTAGAAGGGGAGGTGGATTCTCTCCCTGTGAATGGTTAATTTAAAAAAAAATACTTCACTTAGTCAGAGGAGAAAACTTGCCTTGTACATAAATAAATCTTTTCCTCGTAACTTTGATTTATACCACTTTATTTACTTTGCTTTTATCCTTGCTTTCATATTTGTTTTAGTTATAATCCTAGTCACTTTGGTTTCAGTTTCTTTCTTTCACTTTATCCTTCTTTTAATAAAATTTGAGGTCACGAATCAGAGTGTAGAATGTGAAAATGTTGATCTCTTAAATTCTTTGAACATCCCATCCTATGATAAGTATGATTTTCGTAGATTGTGGGAAATGCTATAATTCTTGGAGTTACTTATTAGGGTGAATATTTGGTGATGCACTTTCCAACATTATCATTTGAAAGAATCTCATCCCATGTATCTATTAGCCCAAGTATATGGTCTACCGACGAGTGGTATCATATTGATCAAGTTGTAAAAAATTGCTTTAAACTCCATAATAAACGTGCTTGAGAAGGATTTCCCAATTACTCTCTCGAATCTCCACCCACATTAACATATAATTGATTGTTTTATTGATATCTCTAATAATGGTCAACCCATAGGTAGGAAATGAGACTTTACATGTGCATATAAAATCAAAATGACTTTATGCGCTATCACATGCCTGTAAAAGGATTATTGAGTTAGATCCACTATCTAGAAATGTTCCAAATCATAAATTATCTAAAGAGAACAAATAAAGTTTCATATACAATGAAAATCATTATTGGAATGGGACAAAAGAACTCATCTATAAAATTGGTGCAAGAGACAACTATATCGATGCTATGGATGCTTTTTGACAATAGGGCTCTATCTGTAGTGTAAGAGATGAGGAACACATAGTTGCATCTGTCTATATTTATCACTTACCCTATTGTGTCATGCCTTAAAAGTGAATTAAAAGGACCATTCTGGAAAATAAATTTCATAACCTAGCCTTGGGAGAGTAGTTGTGAAACCCTGGCTTAATCTATCCTTGAGTACACCCACCTAATAATACTTGGTCACTATGATGCCTCTTTTGGGGATACACTAAGATCAGTTGGGACACAAGACGAATGAATGATACCACAAATCCTACACTAAGAATTCACTTTGATCCAAAGTGGGGTCTACATGTAAAATTTAATACGTGTCATATGTTATAAGGAATTGGTTCTTCTTTCTTAAAGATATAAGGTTCTCCCAATCCATCACCAATTGTTGAAACCACAACACACTTCCTCATTATTCCTTAATAATTGGCCGAGGGGGCCTCCTAATTTTTTCCAACATGAGCAAGATAAGTGTTTTCATTGTTTCCTTATCCAAGTATTGTTTGAAAACTCAACCCTATTGAGAGAGAAAACACTTAAAATGTTTCCAAGTCCTTGTGTTTCGAAACTTTCACTAAGATTTTTTCATTTCGATGAAGTTCCATAAGTTTTTCTATTTTGGTGATCTTATCTGAGTTCATCGATGTATCAGCATCTTTTATTTATCTTTGTCAATGTTTCACTTGATATTTTTTTAGTCCCAATGTATCACATAATTCAAATAAGTTTTCCTAAATGATTCGACCGATCTCAGTAAGTTCCAACAAAACAATGTTGAGCCTATTTTAGTGAAACTTACTAAATCTCACTGAAACATCCATAAACAAAACTTGACCATTTCTCATCAAAATGCATCATAGGAACTCATGAAATTGCACTAAAATGGATCAATGAATCTCACCAAAAATCATCAAAACACTTCACCACAATTTCTCTTGACTCACTGATAGAACTTGTTTCCATTCGCTGAAACGCTTAAGAGGCTTGGTTTTCAATGAAATTTGATTAAATATAACAATACACATTGGTGAAACTCATCAAAATTTTCCAAAATTATTCAATGTGACTTCTTCAAACTCACTAAAGTAAGCTCGTTGTATCACTCTGTTTAACCTCATTTTTGAGACAAGGGTAAAGCAGAGGTTTAATCTAAATGATATAAATTGTTTTACCACCCCCCCACCCACCCCAGTTTTCCCATTGTTACTGTATGTTTAAATTAAGCTTCCATGAATACATTATTTCAAACCATCCAATCATACACAAACACCTATGCACAGATGATTTGGTCTTCGTAGGGCTCCAGGAAACCACCTATCAATAGATGTCTAGGTAGGCAGTTTGCTCATTTTATTTATGCTCTTTAGTTTGTTGAAATCCATTGTATCACCTTAGGGATTATGAATTCCTTAGGTTAGGGATTGTCTTCAGGAAGTGGGTAATATATATAAGAGACTTTGTGTCCCACACGCTCCCTCATTGTTGTGATTGGCTCAACATTGTACATGAACCTTTCTCCCAAACTACAAATTTATCTTGTTCAAGAAGGTTGAAGTTTCACTAGGGATTCTCGTGCAACTTCATTTTCTCCTTTTGATGCCCCCACTAGAACTATCTCATCCATTAGGATAAAGGAAGTTCCCTTCCACCTAGGGATTCTTTGTTGTGTTCCCTAGAAGATCCGATACCCTACCTTTGCACTTACCATATAGTTTTGGGTCCCGACATTTCCTAACCAATGCGTCAATCCTAAAAATTTCCCTCTTCAAGGTTTAGGATGGCTCAGTGGGAAGTTTTTGTTTTTAAACTCAGATGTTGGAAACCTGATGAATCTCTTAGCTGCAAAAGTTTATTTTTGATGTTCAAAGAATATTTTCATATGAGCCACATATGTTAAATGGGTTTTGAGTTTGTTATTTCCATTACTTGCATAGGCTTATCAGTAACAAATTGGAATCCTTATTTTATTGATTTACATCCCATGGAAAATGATATTGTTATTGATGGCTTGTAGTATCCCACTATGTCGTAGCGGGAAAACAAAAGGAAAAATTATAAATATGTGTTAGAGATACCCTTAGAAGATGAAAAATCCATAGAAGTCCCCTTGTAGATTCAGTATGATGATGACTTGAGCACTACATAGGATGAACCAAAGTATAAATGGGGTGAGTGTTGTAGGCACAACATATCCCATTTTATCAAATAAAATAGGAACCCCACTTGCTTTTTATGAAGGATATGTCTAATTTGATTATATTGTTTGTCGGGTGTCATGATTGTTGTCTTTATTCATGTGTCTTTTCATGTTTTGGTTTCAATAAAATTTGCTTAAAAGTGTTGTTTTTTTTTCGATTTTGTGAATTACGGAAAACATAGTTTTTCCTTCAAATACGTTGTGTCCACAATACACAATACGCAATGTGGATTGCAAATGTCCATTTTTTTAAGGGTTTGAATTTCTTATTTTCACAACCCCAACCCACAATACAGATTGTGGATGTCGGAACATTTTACGTTTTGAGTTTTCCTTTTCTGCAACCACAACCCGCAAATCGAATTCTTGGTTCTGCATTTCTGCAGCCTGCAATGTAGATTGCAGAAATCAGAACTAAAAAAATAAACAAATCGAAATTCGTACTTTTGCAATTCTACAAATTGCAATGTGGATTGCGGATTACGGAAACAATAAATTGTTTTGAGTTGAATTTTTCACCTCCGCAATTCTGCAACCCACAATATGGATTGCAGATTGTGGAAACTAAAATTAAGATTTTCAAAAAAATACTTCCGCGATTTCCTTCCCCTTCTTTCCCCATTTTAATCTCAATCGTTGATTTCTTTTAAATCTACGATCCAGATTGATTTCACCATTAAATTTTTTGTTAAATATTTCAATTTTTTACTAACATTTCACCGTCTTCAAACTGCAAATTTTACCCATGGGGAATGATTTTTACTGTGATTTCCAACCTGGTCCATGGATTTATATCTCTCCATCAGCTTATTGGTGAGTTTTTTCAAATCTTTTACCAATTATTTGTGCAAATTTAGAAAATTAATTCGGGTTGATTAATTTGTTTTCTACATTTTATCTGAATTTTCCCATTTTCTTTCAACCATGTCGAGAAATACCAGGTCCAAAAAAACTCTAAATGAACAGAAAAACAAGGACCCAAATAGTGGTATCTTATCTGATACAAATGGAAGGGTTTTCGAAACCTACCACCTGGACTGGTCGTGAGTTTACTCCATATTCGACAATGATTATTTCTCGAAGATTCATCATGACTAAGTAGCCTTTGTAAACATCCGTAATTATTAGCTTCACGCCATAGAATCTAGGCCTGCCCTAATGCCTTACACTGATTCTATTGAATGGATTATTGATCACTCCAAACCACAAGACCGTCCCTTCAACGACAAGGCTCAAACCCAACTGGCCTCTTTTCGACCTGAGGTATTTTCCAAATCCTATGCACTTAAGAAACCCCAACAGTTTCTTAATAAGAAATTCCTTGAGTCCTCTGCAACCTGGAACAATTTTAAAGAAATGCTTAAATCCTCGATGGACAACCCTGCTATCTTTTCACCCAAACCTGATAAACTTTAACCCATTTCTTGTTTTAGGGAGCCCTTCTCTTTGATAGTAGCCATGTTGTGCAAATTATATGGACTACCCAATTGCACACTATTCAACGCAGAATGGGAACCCCTCGCCCATCATGTTCTTACCATGAAAGAATCTTTCAATTGAGCCCAAATTTTATCAATGGTCTTGAACGAAGCAATAGATAAATATCAGAAGACTCATGCTTCAAGGAATCCTACATTTTACCTATTTTCTTATATTATGGATGTCTTCTGCTTAGCCTTTCCTTTCCCTGCCATGGGGTGGAATTGGACAAGGGTTGGACCTCTAGTCCACATCTATTGTTATGCATTATGGGAGGATAACTTCATTCCTCTTATTTATGACATCTATGATCATTTCACAGGTTCCATTTATCAGAATATCTTCAAGGAGGATGCTCCCACATTTTTAGCCCAAGCTAAGGAATTGATTTCTACAATGGGAGATTTTTATGTGGGAGAATATTTCGCGTACATCAAAATTTGGGGCAGCAACATAGCTCACTTGTTGGCCAGGATTGTACCTAATAGGATGGTGCTGGAAGATATATCTTTCGAGACAGTCATTGATGGAGTATTCCAAAAACTGACTGCAACTAAAAGGAAAGGGTGGCCCAATTTCCCCCTTAAACTTCGATCTCTGGTGATTTAGAATTATACTCATGCAGGTTTACTTGGGAAGAGGACTACCACTCTAAATCTTGGAGAGGCTCTTAAGAGGATGGATGATCCAAAATCATTTTTAGAAAATCAATTCATTCATCAAGCGAATCCTGATGATTCCATTTATCAGGGGGGGAAATCCTTCTCTGATGTTTTGAACAAAACCTCTTCACCGGAAGACAATAATTTTATCTTCTAGTATCAACAAGAAATGAAGACCAAATTTCTACATTACAGGAATCTTGAATTGTCGGTTGAGGAAAGTACACGAAAGCAATTAATGGAGAAAGAATCACAGAAAGCACAATCCATCACTTCTTTCATACTGACTGATCAAACATATGACCATGGAAAATCCATTATTGAGCATCCTCCATAACCTAAACCCCTATCTACTCTCAATGCTCTCATGAAATCAGCTACAGAAATGAAGATGAGCCTAGCATTGATGAGCTCAATAGTTGAAGCAAAATCAACAACTTCAACCCCTCTAGCGAAGAAACAAAAGGTTTAAGATCTAGTACCATAGGTTTCTATGCTTAATATAGAATACAATGATGTTAAAGAGGAATCACTCCCTGCCAGCTTTTCATACCCAGTTGTCACTCCTGTCATATTACTAGTAGTTGTTTCAGTTACTCATACCTATATTGATCCACTTAAATATTTAGTGGTTAATGATTCTTTCCCTAACATTCATTTCCCATAAATCATCACCTATACAACTGTGACATCTTCTGTACCCTTATATATTCATGCCAGTATCCCTTATGTCACCTTACCTGATGTCATAGTCCCACCTTCTACAACAACTGATCAACCTTATTCCTCTACTGGAATTGTATCTTCACAACCAACCCAAGTTCAAGTTTCTTTTATACCTTCAGACCCAGCTATAGTTCCAATTTCTGTCCCATATTCAGAACCTATCACCTCATCCACCACCTTCATTCCTCCACTTTCAACCTCTAATGTTGCAATGTCATACATCTCCACTTCTCAACTAACCATGCCAATCCCAACTCCTACTGTTTCCCAACCTGTGACTTTGGTCACAGTTCCAGAAATGCTAGCACCCACTATGGAAGAAATATCAAACTTTGGTGAAGATGTAGTGGTCTCTTTGGGAGGGTAATTTTGGAGCAAATCAGAAACAGTTGTGGTAAGGAAGGGTTCTAAAAGAGCCAGAGAAGGGACTCTAGTGCAGGGCATTGTCCCAAATCAGGTTATATGGAAGAGAACCTCCACTGATGTTAAACATGAATATCTTGAGACAGAAGCTACCATCGGAGCCTTTGCAGGGGAAAACTATGATTACATTACCTCACTGAATAAAGAGATTGAGGTGAAAGAGCAAGAACTGCAAAGACTCAAACATGAACAGTCTCAGATGAATGAGAAACATCCATCCAAACTGCAGAGCTTGAAAGATGATTATGAGAACCAGTTCAAGAACATTGTAAGCACAAAATGATGTTCTCAGACAACAACTTCAAGAAGTAGAAGGGCTGACTATGAACTATGCAAAAAGGATTACAACTCTTGAGCAATAGTTGAAGGCTTCATATTCCCTCTCCGCTGCTTCCTCTTTCTCAAGGTTTTCTAAAGAAGAATTCAAAGAGATTTCTTTTAAGATTCGGGATGATCATAAGAAGTTGTTGGTTGAGTTGTTTGAAGGGTTGAATGAGATTCATGATACCTACAACTCTTTCAAACATCATTATGATGTCCTCTATGATCACAATTAGAGAAGGAATGATGCTACCAAATCCTTTGAAGATGTATAGATTGGCATAAGTATATTAAATAAAAACATGAAGATATGCCAATCTTGGACAAAATCAATCTTAGAAGGATCAAAATTTCTTTGGAATCTTGGGAAAATGCCTTTGAGACGGTGGAATCCAAAATTCAAGAAGCACAGAAGGTTTGTAGAAAAAGATGGTTTTCATATGAAAACCTGTTAAGTTTGTTGAACTCCCCATCATGGATCCAATTGAGAATTCTCTGCCACCCAAGATTGTGATTGAGTAGGTTGAAGGGGAGTATTTGAAAGCTAAGGAGGGTATTGAGCAAATGGATAACATCCACACAACATATATTAATGAGTTTATTGAGTCACCTATAGCTTCAAAAATGAAGATTAACCTCTTTCTATGAGAATGGGAAAAGGTGAAGAAAAGGGAGATCAAGTCTCTCACTTACAAGTCCCAGTTACAACTCAAGAATGCACAATATCAAGACATTGAATATTTCCTAGATGTATTTTCCAAGTGGCAATGTGCCCTTGGAAAATCTTAAAACAATATTTTGTAATCCCTACTCTTGTGGGAGATTTGTTGCTTTGTATTTTTTGTAATTATTTAATTTAAAGGGCCTTAGATATCATAGGATAGGGGGGAACGATAGTGGAAGAAAAAAAACCAAAGGGTAGAACTGGAGAAACTCTATGTTTTGAGGAGTTGTAATTTTTTGCAATCTTAATAAAAATCATTAATTTTCTCTCTACCTCTCTTTGTCTTATTTATCAAATTTCTTTGATGAAGTTCAGTTTTCTCTTTTAATCTTTGGATAACTCTGATATATATTGAATTCTTATTAAATACATTGACCTATATGTTGATTTCTCATCACTCATTTTATGTGTAAGTTATGTTTTAAATGAATTTATTTATTTAATTTATATCTTTATTGCTTCAACTAAACAATCATATGCATTTTAATGCTAATTTGTTAATTGGCATTCCATTGATAGGGCAGTCTTATGTTTTAATCCTTTAAATAAAATAACTCAATTTTCATTGTATTGTTTTATTTGAAGTTGATAATGTTAGATCTTATTTATATGTTTATCAATTGGAATAACATTTATCAAACAATTTATCTATGATTGTTCTGCCTTTCCAATCACATTTTATATTTTTAGCATAACTCACGTAGACTAGTTTACTTTTTCGCTGCAAATATTTCCTATATTCCTAAAATAAAGAGAGATCCATTTGGATCTTCCCGTACACTACCAACATAGGCCTTATATCCGTAGGAGTTAGTCACATCAAACAATTTGGGGATAGAACCATTCTTGCGTAGGGTTGTTTGAAGCCTTTTAGATTGGGCTTTCTCCTCTTGTTGTTGCCTTGTAATTTTCTAGTATTACAACCCAGGAATCAACAGTGAGATGTACCAAATCTTTAGTAATAATGAGTATCAAGGGTCCAATATTGAGGAGGTCCTTATTTATCAAAACATAAAATATTTTGACTCCATAAATCAGTAGAAAGTGACGAGTTGGTTCAATATGCATAAATTTTAGGCTAGCTTCTACCCCATGTTGATGCAATGGCCTATATCATAAAGAATGCTTATGGAAATTTCTTTTCCTCATTTAATCCTGATCACCTTACAAAGACCTAAATATTTCCAGCAGTGGAGACTTATATTTTTGTGGATTGTATATAAGTCTTGCAACTCATCTATATTGAATTCATCAAGAAAATGTGGTTTCCTGAAAAGCAATTTCGTCAGAAGGATAATGGAGAATACGAGACCAATATTGTAGAAATTCTGACCAGCAATAGATTAATTTCACTCACAACAAATTACAATTGATCATGCAAAATTGTCAACAATGGAGACTGAATATGGAGCTGTAACACAAAATTATATTAACTCAGTGTACAATAGCCAACCCTGTAATATCATAGACTGATGAATAAATAGAATACATGAAGAAATCGAATGCATGAGGAAGCATCCAAATCTAGCATAAAGCAGGCTTACCCAAAATAGGCAAATCCCCCATAGGTGTAAAAAGCTGATCCCAAATCTGTCATGAGGCTCATGAATTGGCAAGGGAGCATGGTAAAGCTAATGAGTGGTGAAATGGAAGCTCATACATGCTTTTTCATGGATGAAAGAGTGGAGGATGAAAGGGGAATAAAACAAGTTCACCTCACCTAGTCTTGCTTTCCTTATGTGCTTTAAAAACTGAAAAAGCAGTCAACAAAGCAGAAAAAGCAGAAGGGTGCCTAGGAGGCCAGGAATAAAGTAGATTTGATTCCTAAGGCTTTCCCAAGCGCTACATGAGTCAAAGATGGCAATTTTGACCTCTATGGATAGGCAATTATCAACTTGAACATGGTGGGACTCATGAACTAGGAAAATAAGACAAAAATAAATGAATTAATGTCTAAGTGGCTAATACTATGGGTTTGATTATTCTAACACCCCCCCTTAAGCCTGACTCTATGAGTAATAAATAAAAAATGTAGGGCCTAGAAACAAGGCTTAGTCACCCTTTACATACTGCAAGTCCATATGAACCAAGGAAAGAGGCAAAACCAACTTGGGAAAATCCTCCCTTAAACATGGACTGTAAAACAAAATTGTAGAATCTTGTCTCCACTCATGCCTTTACAGCATGATCAGCAATCCCCAGCAGTGATTTGAGATTGCTGAAGGTCTTCTCACAAAATTCTTTGGTGAAGATATCAGCTACTTGTTCTGAAGATGAACAGAAGAGTAGGTGAATGGTGCCATCATGCACAAGCTCTCTGATGTAGTGCATGTGAATCTCAATGTGTCTGGTTCTCTACTTCTTAACTAGATCTTTGCAGATTTGAATGGTACTCTGGTTATCACAGTAGATGGTAGTTGAGTACTCAAGTTCGAAACCACACTCTCCAAGTAAACCCTGCAACCATAAACACTGATTTGTTGCATTGACAACTCCTCTGTACTCAGCTTCTGTAGATAAGAGTGCAATGGCGCTCTGTTTCTTGCTTGACCAGCTGATTGGCCCTTCTGCAAGCATGAACACATAACCTAAAGTGGACTTCCTATTTGTGCTATCACCTGCCCAATCACTGTCAGTAAAACCAATTAACTCAAGGTCAGAATTGGCTTTATAGAAAATCCCATGTGTCCTTGTTCCCTGAACAAAGCTAAGGATCCTCTTGGATTCTTTCCAATGGATCTCATGGGGCTGATCCATGAATATAGAAACAACACTAACTGCATAAAAAATATCAGGTCGAGTATGTGTCAAATACAATAAACATCCAATCAACTGTCTATACAAAGTGTTGTTTACCATCGGTGGAGAATCATCTTCCTCCAGCTTCACTCCTGAACGGAAAGGAGTTTTGCTTGCTTTGCAATCTTGCATTCTGAATTTGATCAGAAAATACAAGGCATATTTGGACTGGTGCACCTTGATTCCAACTTTGGTTTGAGCAATCTCAAGCCCCAGAAATTGACTTAAGAGCCCCAAATCTGTCATGGAGAAGGCTTGGTTCATAGCTCCTTTTAGGGAAGCAATCTCAGCCTGTGAGCTTCCTGTAATGAGGAGGTCATCAACATATAACACAATGATCATTAATGAACCATTAATTAACTTTAGATAGAAATTCTAATCTGATTTGCACCGAACAAAATTCAGAGATAGCAAGAAGCTATCTATCTTGGCATACCAAGCCCTGGGGGCTTGCTTTAGCCCATACAATGACTTTCTCAACCTGCACACAAGAGAATGGTCAATAGAAAAACCTTGGGGCTGCTGCATATATATCTCCTCAGTGAGATCACAATTCATAAAGGCACATTTTACATCCATATGATGTACCTCCCATTGCCTTGATGCTGCAATGGCTAGAGCTAGCCTGATTGAATCCATCTTTGCCACTGGGGCAAAAGTCTCATTGTAATCAATTCCATGAACCTGTGAGTATCCTTTAGCTACCAATATATCCTTGTACTTTAGTGGTGAACCATCAGCAGCAAATTTTGTCTTATAGACCCACTTACACTGTACTAGTTTTCTCCCTGGAGGAAGATTCACTAGCTCCCATGTGTTGCTCTTCTGTAGCGAGTTGAACTCCTCATTCATGGAATCTTGCCATCTTGGATCTCCTGCTGCTTCTTCATATGTTTGAGGATCAGAATCCACCATCAAATAGCATTTTTCAGCAAACTCAGGATCCTTCATGCACATACCACTCTCAAATTGAGATCTAGTCCTCCTTGGGTCATTGGGATCCCTAGCTAACTGTCCTACTGTATGCAGTGTCTTGGATGCCCATTTAGGCCTTGTGGGGCTGTTTGGGTATGAAATAAACTCATCTCCATCAGACAAATCAGAATCAGCATGTTCAACAAACTCTTTACTTACTTCTTGAGGTTCAGGTGGTGAAGAGGCT
>LPNX010898548.1:254423-354621 GCA_001517045.1 Pseudotsuga menziesii
AAAGCAGAAAAAGTAGAAGGGCGCCTAGGAGGCCAGGAATAAAGCAGATTTGATTCCTAAGGCTTTCCCAAGCACTACATGAGTCAAAGATGGCAAGTTTTACCTCTATGGAGAGACAATTAGCAACTTGAACATGGTGGGACTCATGAACTAGGCAAATAAGACAAAAATAAATGAATTAATGTCTAAGTGGGTAATACTATGGGTTTGATTATNATCGAAACTTGATCCTCCTTCTCTCTTATTTGAGCTTTCTAGAAGGGATATGCCATTCTTCTCTAGGAGATTGGTCAGCATATCAATCTGCTTTTTCATACAAGAGCTTTCAGTGTGATTGCCCTTCGAACAGTATGAGCACTTGTTCATTTCACCTTTGTTTTTCTTCTTCTGGGTATTTTTCTTGGGACCTTGTTGATCCTCCGGAGACTGCTTCTTGTCTCTTCCTTTCTCAGGTGGCTTTTTAGCTTTCTTTTTGCTTTTTGAATCCACCCTCAAATCTCCAGCAACCAGAGCTTAGTCTTTGGAAGGTTTGATGGTGCCCATCATCATCAGCTTGTCTTGTTCTTGTGTGAGAGATTCCATGAAATATGCAAGGCTAGGCATCTTCCAGGTTCGAGCTGTGAGTTTTGTGGCATAGAAGGTTGAAACAAAGACTGAGTAGTCAGGTCCTAGCTTCAAGAGGATGGCCAATACGAGCTGATCATCTTTCTTTTCAATGCCACACTGTTTCAGCTGCAAAACTAGTGCTTTGAACTTGGAGAAATATAGCTGCAGGGATTCAAAATTATTGGGACTCAGGGAAATCAGCTCATTTTCGATTTGGTGTCCCCTCATCTCATCTGTATTTCCAAAGAGTTCAGAAATTTTCTCCCATACTTGATCCGGTGAAGTTAATCCATCGAGATGGAAAAGGAGGTCTCGAGAAATACTGAGACATAGGAGGCCATAGGCCTCATCTCTCCGATTGTGCCATTTGATCTTCTCTGCAGCAGCATTGGGCTCTGCTTCTATAGCCATAGTCACCCTGTAGAGGCCTTTCACTCTCAACAAGATCTCCATCTCTGCTTTCCATTCAAAAAAGTTGAAGGGAGTGAGGATAGTTTTCTGTGAATCCATAGCTTTAGAAAATCTATCCCAGCTGTCAGTAGAAGGCTCCCAGTCTTGATGTCGAACCTGGAAAACAATTTTTGAAGGATAGTAACAACATACAATGGCTCTGATACCATGTAGAAATTCTGACCAGCAATAGATTAATTTCACTCACAACAAATTACAATTGATCATGCAAAATTGTCAACAATGGAGACTGAATATGGAGCTGTAACACAAAATTATATTAACTCAGTGTACAATAGCCAACCCTGTAATATCATAGGCTTCTGAATAAATAGAATACATGAAGAAATCGAATGCATGAGGAAGCATCCAAATCTAGCATAAAGCAGGATTACCCAAAATAGGCAAATCCCCCATAGGTGTAAAAAGCTAATCCCAAATATGTCGTGAGGCTCACGAATTGGAAAGGGTGCATGGGCAAGCTAATGAGTGGTGGAATGGAAGCTCATACATGCTTTTGCATGGAGGAAAGAGTGGAGGATGAAAGGGGAATAAAACAGGTTCACCTCACCTAGTCTTGCTTTCCTTATGTGCTTTAAAAACTAAAAAAGAAGTCAACAAAGCAGAAAAAGGAGAAGGGCGCCTAGGAGGCCAGGAATAAAGGAGATTTGATTCCTAAGGCTTTCCCAAGCCCTACATGAGTCAAAGATGGCAAGGTTTACCTCTATGGATAGGCAATTAGCAACTTGAACATGGTGGGACTCATGAACTAGGCAAATAAGACAAAAATAAATGAATTAATGTCTAAGTGGGTAATACTATGGGTTTGATTATTCTAACAAAGATATTGAGACCTCCCTACATAATTGTTGTATATATTTTGTGAAGAATATACGGAATGGCCAATGAAATGTATTTTATGCTCAGTTGGACCCTATTTTTAGATCATATCACCTTACACACTACACAATTTAACTAGGCTAATATCATTTCTGAAAACATGCAAGAGGCCATCACGAAGGAGCAAAGTTGTACTCTTAAAAATAAGGTAGAGTTCCACATGTCTTCATACTTATTGGATTCTGTGTGCATGCTTCATCACTTTCCCAGCATGGGGTGGAAATGGAAACTAAATGAAATTCCTATACATGTATGCTGCCAGGGGTTATGGGCACAAAAACATGCAAGATTCTACAAGTAGATTTAGGATGAACTTGTCATTCCTTTATACAAAATTATCTATGATAGAATTCCTGATTGCATGTTTGAAGATGCAATTAAAACAGTGAATCAACTGGGATATTAGTACTTAACTAATGAAGGAATGTACATACACATCTATGGGGGGTCCAAATATCCTTACATCTACTCGAGATATGTCATAGATTATATGGTTCTCAAGGAGATCATGTGATAGATTTTTATAAATGGTATAGGCCATTTCTTAAATAGTAATAAGAAGGCATCATGTCCTCCCTTAGCCATAATAATTGGAGCATACAAGATGTTCAAGGTGAAAGAGGTAACTGAGTTGATTAAAGGTTTCGAAGATTTCCACTTCAGCAAAAGGACTTTATACAGGAATGATAGTCACAAAAAGGTAGTCAATCACTCTATAGTTGTCAAATTGTCTTATGCTTGTGTTGATCAATTCTGTGTCAATGAAGAATTGTATTAGAGAGTTCCCAATTTCAAATAGTTGGATAGGAGAAGGAAGAAAATAAAAGGAACAAAGGAAGTGGGAACCTGGTAAGCAAGCTAGAGAGATAGTATAAGAAGAGAAGAAAATCTTGTTGCTTGAAGATTCTTAGAAGAAGGATGAGTTAGAAACTCTGTTAGTAGAAATGAACAATAAATTACAGAAGGAAGAGTGAGAAAAGGAAGATGAGGAGGAAAGTGTTGGAGACATTTACCATCATACACACTCTTTTTGGTCAAATTGGCCTAGTTAAACCACTATCCTAAGTATAATTGACATTAATTGACATCAGTGGAGCATTAATTTCCATCATCCAGTCACGCCCACACCTACCTACAGTCCACGAGGCTAACTTAGACTTCTCCTACAGTCAAGGAGGCTAACTGGAGAACTCCAGGGGTGATCTGAGTGATATTAATGCACCTAATTGCTAACTGGTGGTTACAATCAATTCAACCAATCAGTAAAGGTGCCTCCTCTCATTAAATATATTATTTAATGATTATTTATTATTATTTAATGATCTGGAGTCAACATGGTGCCTCCACCAATTTCTGATGATCAGTTCAGCTTCATTTAACCTCATCAGGGTTCATTGAAGTCATGGATTACTAGCACTTGATGTTTGGCTTGCCATGACATGTGTTGGATCTCTTTCAATTGAGATTCAGTCATTTATTGCACTCTGACTTTAGTTAGGGTTTGGTGAGTCAATTAGGGTTTTGTTCGAGTGGTTAACTAAGTGTGATTGAATGGCAGACAGTTAGTTAATCCAGACTCACTCATTGATTTCGGATTGCCTCCTTAGGTATTCGAATTCCTTATTGATTCAAGCTATTGCTTGACATTGGTATTGTAACTATTCATTGTTTATTGAATATACAGAGAGGAAACCATTTCTGGTTTCGATTAACACCATTTCATGAGTTATTTGTTGATTATTCTTTGATGAGATTGATTCTTTGTTCCTATATCATTGTGCAATAATAATATGGTATCAGAGCATATGGCGAGATGAAGATATATCTCTCAAAAACAGGCTTTTTGACAAATTTCTCCATGAAAAGTGAGCAATAGCTCAAAAATCCAGCACTGCACCAGAAGCCAAGGCTTACCACTTAATACCCCAAGTAAAGAACTTGTTGATCAAGCTTGCTTGATTGACTATGCTAGGTGTGATGAAATCCTAAAATGTGCAGGATTTCTGACCTTACGGTGCCCCTTTTGTTTTGATTTGTAGGTTTTAACAGGTACAACTTCGAATGGAGTCATCAATCCCTCTTCTCACCCCATTCACAAGCTATTCGGAATGGAAGTTGAAGATGATTGCATCTCTGAAGAGACGAGGTCTCTATGAGGTGTCTATTGGATTTGGAAAAGAGTCTTATGAGAATAATAATAACTGGCTAAATGATGGTGATAGAGCTTTTGGAGCAATATGTTTGGCCCTTTCTCCTAGCTTGTACTACCTTATTGATTATGTTGAATACCCAAAGGAAGTCTGGAAAAAATTGGACAGAACCTTTGGAAAGCACAATGAGGATCATAATAGCACTTTGGAGATCACATCCAGCACCACAAGAGTTCTTTACCCAAAATTCTCATCCTCTACTCTCTCTAATGAAGTTGTTCAAGATGAAGATGAAGCAGAATCTTCTACACATTCAATTTGAATTGAAGAAAGTCTCCATGCAGTGACTCCTTCTCCTGATGCTCCGGAAGTTCATGAGATCTCTAATATCTCATATCCTCATATTTATGAAATATAAGAAGACATTTGAATCTCTGATATTGAAGAAAAATACTGCACCACTTCCATGCAAACATTCACCGGTGATTTTCCTTTGAATTTTGTGCAAAATTTACCAGTAATTGCTTTCGAAAGTGAAGAGAAATTTGATTTTTCTCCCTCTAATGTTTCTGCTGGTGTGAAAATATGTAAAAAATTGGATATTTTGGAAGAAATATCAGATTATAAGAGTGACACATTCTCTCCCCATGATCTATATCTTCCAGCAAAATCCTGCAGGATTGCATGCACCAAAATTCAGAATTTTGAAGAAAAAGACAACTATGCATCCACCGTCTCGGTTGACCATAATTTTGGATATGATATGAAAATTATTGGATATTACATGATCTTATTTGGATATTATCTGATATTTATTGGTTCAAAATTTCAGGTTCATAAACCTTCAGTACTGCTTGAAGCTGTTCTCATCAACGGTGTGAAGAAACAAGTATCGCAAGTCACCTTCGAAACTGCTGTTTGGGATTTGATTTCATTTCATAGTTTTGGATATGTTGTAAAATTATTTAGATCTGATTTAAATTCTTATATGATATGATTTTGTTCATATTTTAAAATCCAAGATCTTTCAGTCATGCTTGTAGCTGCTCTCACCAATTCTGGTGTGAAAATCAAGCACCGCAATTCTTCTTCAATTTTGCTGCTAGGGATTTGGTGTTAGTTTCCTCTTATAAGGTTGATTATATTTTATTTTGTGAATAATTATATATTTATGAAGATATATCATATTATGGAGCTCAATCATTCACTCTCCAGAGTCCCAGGGCTTCTCTACCTTTGGTCACATGCTCATCTCCTCACAGAACTAGTAAAGAGGAAGACATTCTGCATCCACTTGGACACTTGCTCCTAAAAATTGGGGTTGATTTTACCACTCATGGTTTGCTGTTAAAGGATGCAACATATCAGTTTATTGAGTGTTCCACACATGGTTCGAATCCTTAAGAACCTTTTCTCTCTCTTCAGATGATTTCAGCTACTCTACATGGGTCCAGTTTTCACTGTGCAGCTGTTTATATTTCTGATTTAGTTGAGTGCATTGTTATTCTTCCAAAGTGGAATATTCCTTCAGAAATATTCATTTATTTTGGATTCATAGGTTCACATGCACAGTCTCAGGATGTTGCTGCATAGAAGAACCAATTCTTGATTTACTTCTTAGTTTGAGGGGGGGTATTTTTCCCATGAGGTTTTCCCCATTTCCTCGGTTATATTAAGCAGTTACTTTATTGTATAGGGTGACCTATGTCCTTTTTTTCCGGTTCCCTAGCATTTTTATGCATCTATGTTTTCTAACTCTTCCTGAGTATAGCTTAAGGGGGGGTGTTGGAGACATTTACCATCATACACACTCTTTTTGGTCAAATTGGCCTAGTTAAACCACTATCTTAAGTATAATTGACATTAATTGACATTAGTGGAGCATTAATTGCCATCATCCAGTCACACCCACGCCTACCTACAGTCCAGGAGGCTAACTGGAGCACTCCGGGGGTGATCTGAGTGATATTAATGCACCTAATTGCTAACGGGTGGTTACAATCAGTTCAACCAGTCATTTAATCTCATTAAATGAAGCGGACTAAAACTCTAAAACCCACATGAATTCCGGAAATTAACCTCAGTAAAATTGAATATTGATTGATGATTTAATTACAATGATGAGAAAACCTTTTATAGGTAAAAAATACACCGTTTCACTGAAAGGGTGTGATCCTATGTTTTAATTAACACTACATTAATATTAAAATAATTGCTCATAGTATTAGATACATAACATTGCCGTCGTCTTTTAGAATGCTTTGTCCTCAAAGAAAGGGTAATGATGGGTATTGTTGACGAAACTGTTCTATCTCCCATGATGCGTCTTCATCTGGAAAATTCTTCCACTTAATGAGATATTCCTTGAGTGTTCTAGAATGGAGTTTTCTTTCTCGGATTGCAAGGATTGCCTCAGGTTCCCAAATGACCCTTCCTTCTTCATCTAACATAGGAAGTATTGTTTGTACTATTTGATGTTTACCCAACATTTTTTTGAGACATGATACATGGAAGACATTGTGGATGCGACTTTTATCAGGTAACTGTAGTTTATATGCCACTTGACTAATCTTTTGGATAATCTGGTATGGTCCATAGAACTTTGGGGCCAACTTCTGTTTCCCTCCACTTTTAAGGGATACTTGTTTATAGGGTTGGAGTCTTACGAATACCCAATCTCCTACCTCAAATTCTCTTTCGGTTATACGTTGATCTGCTTGTTGTTTCATGCGATTATGTGCCATGATTAAGTTATCCTTTAGTAATTCAATTGTTTTTTGGGATTTCTCTAGTTGGTTCTTTACTTCTGGAACATTACTATCGTTCAAAACTAACTCCTTTCAATTTGGAGGTTCATACCCATATAGCGCTTGGAAAGGGGTCATTTTTGTGGAGGTGTGGTATGTTGAATTGTACCACCATTCTACTAAGTGTAACCATTGAGACCAATGGTTTTTTTTATCTGTTACGAAACAACATAGATATGCTTCTAAGCATTTATTTACGACTTCAGTTTGACCATCTGTTTGGGGGTGGTAAGCTGAGCTCATATTGAGTGATGTACCCATTTGTTTAAAGAATTCCCTCCAAAATTTTCCATTAAATTTTGCATCTCTGTCGCTGACGATGACTTTTGGGAAGCCATGCAATTTGTAGACATTTTTGCAAAATACTTCTGCAATTTGTTTCGTCGTGTCTGTTTTTTTAATTGCCATGAAGTGAGCAAATTTGGTTAATCGATCGACCACTACAAGGATTTTGTCCTTTCCTTCTGACGAAGGTAACCCATCGATGAAATCCATTGATATCTCTTCCCATTTCTGGTTTGGAATGTGCAGGGGTTGGAGTAACCCTGGGGTTAAAACATTTTCACTTTTTTTTCTCTGGCAATTGTCGCATTCTGCCACATATTGCTGGATATCTTTCTGCATTCCCTTCCAGAAAAATGACCTTCTTGCATTATAATAAGATTTGAAAAATCCTACATGTCTGGCGGCTGGTGAATCATGGGATTATTTTATTACTTTAACCTTGAATTTAGAGTTTGAATTCAAATAAATCCTCCCTTTATACCAAAGAATATCGTTTTTCCATTCAAAATTGGGGTCACGGTTGGAGTTGTTAATTATAGTGCTTGTTTCTAGGTCCTTGGCGTATTCACTTCGTATTTCATTCAGCCATTCTGGGATTGCAACCGAGATGGAGTAAGAGGTGATATCCTCATCTTTTCTAGAGAGTGCATCTACGACTACATTTTCCTTCCCTTTTTTGTGTATTATTTCCATGTCGAAAGCAGCAATTTTTTCTATCCACTTCTGTTGTTCTATGGACAACGTTTTCTGTTGAAGTAGGTATTGAAGACTATTATGGTCTATGCGGATCATGAATTTGCTCCCTAAGAGATATTGTCGCCACTTTACCAATGCATGCATAATTGCCAGCATTTCTTTATCATATGTAGACTTCAATTGTTCTCGCTTGTTTAATTTCCTGCTCTCAAAAGCTATCGGGTGTTCATCTTGCATTAGTACTACTCCCAACCCATAACCTAAAGCGTCACATTCTATCACAAATGGTTTTGAGAAGTCTGGGGTAGCTAATATAGGTGTGGAGTACATAATTCCTTTTAAGGCTTCAAAACATTTTTCCGCTTCTTCATTCCAATGGAATGAATTCTTTTTTAGAAGATTGGATAAGGGAGCAGTTCTATGCGCATAATTCCTAATGAATCTTCTGTAGTATCCCGTTAGCCCAAGGAATCCTCTTAACTTGGAGATGTTAGTAGGTTTGGGCCATTCTGTGATGGATTTGATTTTTTCTGGATCAACCTTAACCCCTTCTTTAGATATTACGTGTCCAAGATAGCTCACTTCTTCTTTACCGAACGTGCATTTGGACATCTTGGCGTAGAACTGATTTTCTTTTAAAATAGAGAGCACCTGTTCTAGGTGTGTAAGATGATCCTTCCATGTCTTACTGTATGTAAGGATGTCATCGAAAAACACTAATACAAACTTCCTTAGGAATGACTGGAATAGGTTATTCATGGTTGCTTGAAATGTTGCTGGGGCGTTAGTTAGCCCAAAAGGCATTACCTTAAATTCGTAATGTCCTTCATGGGTTCGGAAAGCTGTCTTCGCCACATCTTCTAGCCTTACTCTGATTTGGTAATATCCTGACCTTAATTCTAATTTTGAAAAGTACCTTGCACCATGCAATTCGTCCAACATTTCATCGATAAATGGAATGGGGAATTTGTCTTTAATAGTTATTTTGTTTAGTCCTCTGTAATCGATGCATAGCCTAAATGATCCATCCTTCTTTCGTACCAGTACTACTAGTGCAGCATAAGGACTTTGACTTTCTGTAATCACTCCACATCTCAATAAATCATGGATTAATCTTTCAATCTCTGTCTTATGGTGGTGTGGATACCTATAGGGTTTAACATTGACAAGGCTGGATCCTGACTTGATTTCGATGACATGCTCGATCTTCCTTTCTGGTGGTAACTCCATGGGGAGGTCTTCGAATACTTTTTTGTATTTTTGGATTAATCCTTGGATCTCTAGATGATCTTGTTTAACTACTTCTGAAGTTAATAATTCCATCTCCTGGCATTGTACAACATATGCTGGTGCTCCTTTTCGAATTAGCTTCTCCATTTTGTGGGATGACACAATTTGTGTTCGAGGGGGTTGGAACCCATATAATTTGTATCTTTCTCCTTTCCATTTAAAATTTATAAAGTGTTCTTGGTGGTTTGTTGAGTAGGTACCTAGTGTTTGCAACCACTGAATTCCTAATACTACATCAACTCCTCCTAAGGGCACTGCATAAAATTCTGACTCAAGGTTACAGTCTTGTATTTGTAGCTTAACTTTGTGGCATTTCCCTACTTTTTCGATCTTCTTTCCATATTCTACCATTACTTTCATGTTGGGTACTAAATATATGAAAAGGTTAAGCTTCTTTGCAACACTTACGTCAATGAAATTATGGGTGCTTCCTGTGTCGAATAGAACTACAACATTGTTATTTTTTATATGCCATTTTAATTTTAATGTTTGTGGTTGGTGTATTCCTGTTATGGCTGCAATTGATATTTTGGGAGTTTCTTCATCTTCTGAATCTGATAAGGGATTTTCAATGTCACGAGTTTCTTCTATGTCAGATTCATCACTATCTGACTTGTCTTCTTCTTCTGCTTCACATTGATATAAGTTCTTGGTGGTCTCTTTTTTTAAACATCTGTGTCTTGGGTCCCACTTCTCTCCGCAATACTTACACTTTCCTTCTTTCATCCGCTGGGATTCTAAGGTGGTTTTGTTGTCATTCCTCACATGTGGTGGCTAGTATTTGGTGTCAGTTTTCATAGACCTTCTATCTTTGTCATGGTTTTTGTTCCACATTTTTTTTAATTTTTCTTCAATGATTTTTGCCTTGCGTCTCGCCTTGTCCAAGGTCGATACATTTAGTAGCTCTAGTTCATCTATTATATAGGGTTTTAGTCCATACACATAAGTCTGGAGGCGTTGACTGTCTGTGAGTTCTGGCACACGTGTCGCCAGGGCTTCCCATTCATCGGTGTATTCATCGACATCGCCTTTTTGCTGCAATCTGGTAAGTTTTGCAAAGAAGTCTTTTTCTTTTAAGTCTTCAAACCTCTTAAAGAAATCGTTTTTGAAGGTTCTCCACTTGCGCTTAGTTTCCTGTGTTGTAACCTTCCACCACATGTACCAGTTGTAAGCCCGCTCTTCTAGTTGCATAGAGGCATATTTTATCATTTCCTCGTCAGTTGTGATATTGTGTATGGAAAAAAATTCTTCTGCCTTGTTGATCCACGCCACACTCCATTTTGTGTCTCCATTGAATTTTGACAATTCTAACTTGGGTTTCATTTGATATCTATTCCCTTTTGGAGGAGAAAGTGACTGCTCATGATTTGGAAAGAGATCGTGATCGAACTCTTCTTGTGGACATCCTCTTTTGGGAGGAATTGTCTTATGGTTCCTTGAATTTGAGGATGGTTGGTCTTCCTTTGACATATTGCACACTAGTGTAGTAATTTTGTTTTCCAAGTGATGCTCGAGTTTGTTTAACCCATATTTGAACAATACTGCAATGTCTCTTTTTACACCTTCCATCTCCTAAGATACTGCTAAGTTGACTTCTTTTTTGACAGTCTCTGATAATTCCTTTTTGGTTTTGTATAGTTCTCCTTCGATTTGGTTGAGTCTTGAGTGTAAACCCTCAATATTTTTAGAACCTTGGGCTTGGTTAAGCTCTAATTTCTCCATTCTTTCTTTAATTTCATTCATTTCTGCCATTTTTCTTGTGCAGGGAGGAATTTTGTTTTATTAAGAATGGTGAGATTTAAGGAATAATAATTAATTATTATATTAATTATTATATAATAAAATCTTTATTTTCCCTTAAGTTTTGTAAAATTTGAGTAGATTGGGTGGTTGGGAGGGATGAATGTTACATTCCCCACCTAAGTTCAAATCTCACTTTCTCTTTACAAGTAATTATTTTGTACTTTATTTTCAAACCCAACCCCACTTATCCAGAAACCATGTGTGGTTTCACTTTTACTTTTTTTTTTTGTTTTACTTTTTTTTGGGGGGGGTTACTCTTACCTTTTATTTTATTTTAAGGACAAGGTCCTATTTTTTAGGGAAAGCCTAGAAGCTTGAATAGTAACCTCGCTCTGATACCACTTGAAGCGGACTAAAACTCTAAAACCCACATGAATTCCGGAAATTAACCTCAGTAAAATTTAATATTGATTGATGGTTTAATTACAATGATGAGAAAACCTTTTATAGGTAAAAAATACACCCTTTCACTGAAAGGGTGTGATCCTATGTTTTAATTAACACTAAATTAATATTAAAATAATTGCTCATAGTATTAGATACATAACATTAAATATATTATTTAATGATTATTTATTATTATTTAATGATATGGAGTCAACAAGGCGCCTCCACCAACTTCTGATGATCAGTTCAGCTTTAGTTAACCTCATCGAGGTTCGTTGAAGTCATGGAGCACTAGAACTTGATGGTTGGCTTGCTATGACATGTGTTGGATCTCTTTTAGTTGAGATTCAGTCATTTATTGCACTTCGACTTCAGTTAGGGTTTGGTGCGTCAATTAGGGTTTTGGTCAAGTGGTTAACTGAGTGTGATTGAATGGCAGACAGTCAGTTAAGCCAGACTCACTCATTGATTTTGAATTTCCTCCTTAGGTACTCGAATTCCTTATTGATTCAAGCTATTGCTTGACATTGGTATTGTAACTATTCATTTTTTATTGAATATATAGAGAGGAAACCATTTTTGGTTCCGATTAACACCATTTCATGAGTTATTTGTTGATTATTCTTTGATGAGATTGATGCTTTGTTCCTAGATCAATGTGCAAGAATAATAGAAAGGTGAGTGAAAGAACTTGAATAAGTAGAGAGAAGGAAAAAAACATTGCATAAAGAGAAAGAGGAAGCCAAAGTGAAAGAGGAACAAGCTTTGCAAGATGAACTTTGGATGAAGAAATAAGAGGAAGAAACAACATGTCATAGAATAAGGACAAAATTAGGATGAGGAGGCACAAGGGAATGAGTTTCAATATATGGACATTGACAGTTCCACCACAAGTACTGATATTCCACTCATTGGAGGTAATTTTCCCTTTAAGTATGCCTTGCCACATTCACACCATCCAAATAACATGATGTGTCCAAGTTGGAGACTATAATATTTGATCCGGCCAAAAGGAATAGGATTGTCTAAAAGACATAAAAGAGACGCATGGTTTCATCGCAACTAGATATCATCACCACTCAAGAAATCCCTGTACTTATAGGAACATATTAGGATCCAACAATGATTGCATCTACACATGTGGATTCCACTATGGCTATTTAGGATAATGTTCTAAAGCTACTGAAAGATGTGGAGAAAGATAAGGTGAATATTGGAAAATTGAAAGACGTTTTCTTGCAAGCTAGAAATAAAGGGATTGATTTGAATCACCAACTAGATGTTATGTAAGTTGAGAAGCAGAGTGCAACAGGCTGAGCTCAAATCCTAGAAGAAGAAAATGATTCCCTAACCATTTAGATTGAAGCTCTGGAGGAAGAGGAAATGGATTTGAACATACAAATAGGGTAACTAAAAACCAAAGAAAGATAGTTGATAAGCTGAGTCGTGCACCCAACAATGATAAATTTATCCTTGGAAAGTCAAGTGGAAACTTTTCTACAAGAAAATGATTTACTGGTAGTAGAGGTAAGTCAAACTAGGTAAGAAAGGAAAGGCCTATATGAATTCCAAATATATGCAACTAATCTATAGGAATAATTGTTTCATTCACAATAGCTCATCATGGAATAGTTGTATGAAGTGAAAATAATTACAAGGAATCTCTATTAGAATAATCAACCCATAGTTAGCTACCTTAGACATTAAATTAATCATTTTTGTCTTATTTGCCTAGTTTCATGATTCCACCTTATGCAAGTTGTCATCTACCTATCCATAGTGGTCAAAATTGCCTGTTTTGACTCATGGAGTGCTTGGGAAACCTCAAGGAATCAAATCTTCTTCATTCCTGGCCTCTTAGGTGCCCTTCTATTTTTTCTGCTTTATTGCCTGCTTTTTCAGTGCTTTAAGGCAATTGGGAAAGTTTAACTAGGTGAGGTTAACTAGTTTTTTGTCCTCCACATCCTCCACTCTTTTATCCTATGAAAAGCATGTATGAGTTGTCCTTCCACCACCTTTTAGCTTGCCTAAGTGATTTTTCCAATTCGTGAGCTCCTTAGCTGATTTGGAAACTACTTTATGCACCTATGGGGGAATTGCTTAATTTTAGTAAGCCTGCTTTTGACTAGATTCGAATTTCCTCCTCATGCATTTGAATCCCTTATGTAATTATTTAATGTAGTAGCCTCTGTTATTACAGGTTTGTCTATTGTACACTTATTCAATACAGTTTAGTGTTCAGCTCCATATTCAGTCTCTTTTGTGAGTGATTTTGCATGTACAATTTATAATTGTTGTGAGTGTTATTGTTCTATCACTGGGTTCAATTTCCACATGATATTAGAGCCATTGTAGATCGATTTCTCTCCTTCAAATTTGTTTTGCAGGTTCGACATCAGTGACTGGGAGCCTTCTACTGACAGCCGGGACAATTTCTGAGCTATGGATCAATCTCAAAAGATCATCTTGACTCCTTTCAATTTATTTGAATGGAAAGCAGAGATGGAGATAATGTTGAGAGTGAAAGGCCTCTACAAGGTGACTATGGCAATAGAAGCATATCCCAATGCAGCTGTAGAGAAAACAAAATGGCACAACAGGAGGGATGAGGCATATGGTCTCTTGTGTCTGAGTATTTCCAGAGACCTCCTTTTCCATATTGATGGATTGACATCACCGAATGAAGTATGGGAGAATCTTGTTGATATTTTTGGAAAGACAGATGAGATGAGGGGACATCAAATCGAAAATGAACTCATCTCCCTGAGTCCAAATAGCTTTGAATCTCTGCAACTCTATTTCTCCAAGTTCAAAGCACTTGTTTTGCAGCTAAAACAATGTGGGATCGAAAAGAAGGATGATCAGCTGGTATTGGCCATACTCTCGAAGCTTGGCCCTGACTATTCAGTGTTTGTTTCGACCTTCTATGCCACAAAGTTGACAGCTCGAACCTGGAATATGCCTAGACTTGCAGATTTCATGGAATCTCTCACACAAGAACAAGACAAGCTGGTGATGATGGGCACCATCAAACCATCCAAATACCAAGCTCTGGTTGCTGGAGATTCGAGGGTGGATTCAAAAAGCAAAAAGAAAGCTAAAAATACACCTGAGCAAAAGAGAGGCAAGAACAAATCTCCGGAGGAGCCACAAGGTTCCAAGAAGAACTACCAGAAGAAGAAGAATAAAGGAGAAATGAGCAAGTGCACATACTACAATAAGGGCAATCACACTAAAAGATCCTGTATGAAAAAGCAAATAGACATGCTGACCCAACTCCTGGAGAAGAATGGCATCTCCCTTCCAGATAGCTCAAAGAAGAGAGAAGGAGGATCAAGTTCAGAAGACAGAGAGAGAGTTCATGCATTGGTTGCTGGCACATCAAGCTCACCTAGTTTCATCATTGATTTTGGAGATTCAAGACATATGGTTTCGACCAAGGAGGCATTCTCCTCACTTGACATGTCAAAAGGTCCACCAATAGTACTGGGAGATGACTCTCTCACTGAAAGTTTGGGCAAAGGGAGGATTGATCTTGATCATGGTCAGTTCAGCAATGTGTTGTATGTTCCTGGTCTTGCCTCCAACCTCTTATCAGTGTATCAGATGAACCACATTGGGTCTCCAAAGATGGTCATATTCTTCCCTGATGAAGTTGAGATCACAGAGATCTCAAGTGGTAAAGTCATTGCAAAAGGAGTTGCAAATCATACTTCGAAGGTATACATGTTCTCACACTTCCTACCCTACTCAAACCCCTCTACTCTTCTGATTCATGCTAATGAGGCAAGCAAGCTTTGGCATGAAATATTTGGCCACCTAAATTACAAGTATCTTTCTGATCTTAGTGAAAAAGAGATGGTCATAGGGTTACCAAAGATAAATTTTTCCAGAGGAGTCTGCCAAGGTTGTATCCTAGGAAAACACCTAGAGCATAAATTTGAGAGAGCTAGTCATGAGAGAACCTATGCACCCCTCGAGTTGATCCACAGTGATGTTGCTGGCCCATTCCCTCATATTTCCATGAGTCAGGCCAAATATACATTGACTTTCATAGTTGAATTTTCTAGGTATTGCTGGGTTTACTTCCTGAAACACAAGTCTGAAGTTTTTGGCCTCTTCAAAGTCTTTAAGGCTTTGGTTGAAAACCAGTCTGGGAGGAAACTCAAGGTCCTCAGATCTGAAAATGGTGGTGAGTATGTCAAGTCTGAGTTTATTCAATATTGTGCAGATGCAGGTATTCAGATGCAACATTCTATCCCTTACACACCACAGCAAAATGGTGTTGTTGAGAGGAAGAACAGATCACTGAAGGAGATGGCAACATGAATGATGGAGGCCAAAATTTTGCCACCAAAGTATTGGGCCAAAGATATCAACTGTACAGCCTATATCTAGAATAGGGTGCCTCATAAACAGCTTGATGGTATGACTCCTTTCGAAGCATGGAGTGGGCACAAGCCAGATGTGACCCATTTCAGGATTTTTGGCTCAAGGGCTTGGGCTAGAATTCCAACAGAAAAGAGGAAGGATTTGCAGCCCCAATGCCAAGAGTGTCTATTTTTTGGGTACTCTAAAGATTCAAAAGGGTAAAAGCTGATAAATTTGAGCACAAACAAATCCTTCATCGAAAGGTGTGTTCAGTTTCAAGAAGAACCCCTAGCAGCAGTGGAAGTTGGAGAAGCCTCTTCACCACCAAATCCTCTGAAAGTAAGTGAAGAGATTGTTGAACATGATGATTCTGATATGTCTGATAGTGATGAGTTTATTTCATATCCTAACATCCCTACAAGGCCAAAATGGGCAGACAAGACCATTCATGCAGCAGGAGAGCTAGCTAGGAATCCCAATGACCCTAGGAGGACTAGATCTCAATTTGAGAGTGCTCTGTGCATGAAAGATCCTATGTTTGCGGAGAAATGATATCTGATGGTGGAATAAAATCCTCAGACATATGAATATATAGTAGGAGATCCAATATGGCAAGCAGCCATGAAGGAAGAGTTCAGCTCACTCCAGAAGAGCAACACTTGGGAGCTAGTGGATCTTCCCCTAGGGAGGAAGCTAGTTCAGTGTAAATGGGTGTACAAGACCAAATTTGTAGCTGATGCTTCACCTCTAAAGTATAAGGACAGATTGGTAGCCAAGGGCTACTCACAGGTTCATGTCATAGATTACAATGAGACCTTTGCACCAGTGGCAAAGATGGACTCCATCAGGCTAGCCTTAGCCATTGCAGCTTCAAAGCAATGGGAGGTACATCACATGGATGTAAAGTGTGCCTTCCTGAATGGAGATTTCACTAAAGAGATATACATGCAGTAGCCTCAAGGATTTGCTACTAACCCATCTCTTATGTGCAGGTTGAGAAAGTCATTGTATGGGCTAAAGCAAGCCCCCAAGGCTTGGTATGCCAAGATTGATAGCTTCTTGCTATCACTAAATTTTGTTCGGTGCAAATCAGATCCAAATGTCTATTTGAAGTTAGTTAATGGTTCATTAATGATAATTTTGTTATATGTTGATGAACTTCTCATTATAGGAAGCTCAAAGGATGAGATTGCTTCCTTGAAGGGTGCAATGAACCAAGCCTTCTCCATGGCAGATTTGGGGCTCTTAAGCCAATTCTTGGGGCTTGAGATTGCTCAAACCAAATCTGGAATCAAGGTGCACCTATCCAAGTATGCCTTGGATTTGCTGAACAAATTCAAAATGAAGGATTGCAATCCAAGCAAGACTCCTTTCCTTTCAGGAGTGAAGCTAGAAGAAGTTGATTCTTCACCTATGGTAAACAATACAATGTATAGGAAATTGATTGGATGTTTGTTGTATCTTACACATACTAGACCTGATATTTCTTATGCAGTAAGTGTGGCTTCTATATACATGGATCAGCCTCATGAGATCCATTGGAAATAAGCCAAAAGGATCCTTCACTTTGTTCAGGGAACAAGGACACATGGGATCTTCTATAAAGCAAAATCTGATCTTAATTTGATTGGGTTTACTGACAGTGATCGGGCAGGTGATAGCACAGACAGAAATTCCACATCAGGATATGTGTTCATGCTTTTAGAAGGGCCAATCAGCTGTTCAAGCAAGAAACAGAGTGCCATTGCACTCTCATCTACAGAAGCAGAGTACAGAGGAGTTGTAAATGCAGCAACTCAATGTTTATGGTTGTAGAGGTTACTTGGAGAGTGTGGCCTAAAATTAGAGTACTCAACTACCATATATTGTGATAACCAAAGTACCATTTGAATCTACAATGATCCAGTTCAGAAGCAGAGAACCAAACACATTGAGATCCATATGCACTACATCAGAGAGCTTGTGCATGATGGCACCATTCACCTACTCTTATGTTCATATTCAGAGCAAGTAGCTGATATCTTCACCAAAGAATTTTGTGAGAATACCTTCAGCAATCTCAAATCACTGCTGGGGATTGCTGATCATGCTGTGAAGCATGAGTGAAGACAAGATTTCCAAATTTTGTTTTACAGTACATGTTTAAGGGAGGATTTTCCCATGTGGTTTTTTGCCTCTTTCCTTGTTTAAATGGACATGCAGTATGTAAAGGGTGACTAAGCCTTGTTGCTAGGCCCTATAATTTTCTGATATATTACTCATAAGTCAGGCTTAAGGGGGGGTTTTAGAATAATCAACCCATAGTTAGCTACCTTAGACATTAAATTAATCATTTTTGTCTTATTTGCCTAATTTCATGATTCCACCTTATGCAAGTTGTCATCTACCTATCCATAGTGGTAAAAATTGCCTATTTTGACTCATGGAGCACTTGGGAAACCTCAAGGAATCAAATCTACTTTATTCCTGGCCTCCTAGGTGCCCTTCCGCTTTTTCTGCTTTATTGCCTGCTTTTTCAGTGCTTTAAGGCAATTGGGAAAGTTTGACTAGGTGAGGTTAACTAGTTTTTTGTCCTCCACATCCTCCAATATTTTCTCCTATGAAAAACATGTATGAGTTGTCCTTCCATCACCTTTTATCTTTCCTAAGTGCTTTTGCCAATTCGTGAGCTCCTTAGCTGATTTGGAAACTACTTTATGCACATATGGGGGAATTGCTTAATTTTAGTAAGCCTGCTTTTGACTAGATTCGAATTGCCTCCTCATGCATTTGAATCCCTTATGTAATTATTTAATGCAGTAGCCTATGTTATTACAAGGTTGGTTATTGTACACTTCTTCAATACAGTTTAGTGTTCAGCTCCATATTCAGTCTCTTTTGTGAGTGATTTTGCATGTACAATTGATAATTGTTGTGAGTGTTATTGTTCTATCACTGGGTTCAATTTCCACAATCTCAAGTCAATATCGGATTCTACTCGAGAAAGTGAAATTAAGATATCTACTACCAAAAATAAGTTGCAAAGCATGGAATCCTAGAATAAAAATAATATCAAGATACCACTCGATCTGTCAAAGACAACATTAGATGAAATGCAACTTGATTACTTGACACTAGAAAGATGCTAAAGGGAAGGTACATAGTTACAAAAGGAAGTTGACACTTCTCTTGAAGAGTGTCAGAATGTACACCAAACCATATCAAGGGATTTTGAGTGGTGTCACTCGTCTCCTCTAAGCCATTAAATCTCCTATTCCCAAGGAGAAGCATTTAGTAGAATTGAGGACCATCAAGGAGGAATATTTAACAACAATTAGGGACATTACTTAGGTCACTATGCAAGCTCTGAAAGAACATATTGGGAAACCCACTCTTAGTCTTTTGTATAAGGCCACAAGACACAAATCAACCTCTAATGGTTTAACTACATTAATTAATGAATATGTCCTCCATGAAGTTGCATTACATCTATTGTTTCCTTAGCAATTGAATATTATATTTTGTGATTGTGAACTTTGGGATGAATATATTTGAACTAAAGAGAATTATCCCTCTTAGTTGTAATTTAAATTTATTTTCTTTGAAGGAAATATGTAAAGTGACATGTGGATAGGTGTTACACCCAAAAACTATCCTAATGATCAAATCCCTTGAATTTCTTAGATAAAACATTCTTTTGGAGCTTTGTTGTTCAATCCTAGGCACTCAGACGCACGTTGATGCCTAGTATAGAGTGTCAGACAGGGCTTGCGCCTTTTTTCCATTGGCAATATCCATCATTGGCACTTGTCACCTGACCAAAAAGAGCGTCAGCTCACCTATTTTGTTTGCAGAGAGAGTCAGCAGTCTAAAAAGGGCGAAAATAGAAGTTTTGAGAATATTCTAGGAGAAATATCTTGCGGAGGATGATCCTAACTACTTGGAAGAGGTGGCACTCGAGCTCCTAACCCCTAGGGATCATTCCCTACCTTCCTCCCAAAATATCTCAATATATTTGGGCTTCCTTTGGCCTATAAAAGCAAGATATATGGATCAGAGGGAGACCAAGATATCACCTTTATGCTGTTGGATTCAAGCCTGGTATATGAGACAAAGAGAGAGTGGTTGTGAGTGAGATGTTGCATAGCTTGTAGTGTATGTATTAGTGAGTCAAAATATCTTGTAAAAGAAAAGCTTCAACATCAAGGCTTTGGTTGTATCTTTCTTTTCTCATCTTTAATACAAACATGTTTCCCTTTCCCATAAATGATTCATGTCAATGTTGATTATTAATTACTAGTTTCCTTGATCGTTAGTATATATCATCGATTTATCTTGTTGCTCTCATCTTTTGTCTTGTTTTTTTTGTTCTTTGTGTTAATATTTCATATGCTATACTAGATATCATTAGTGTTCAATTCAAATTCACAGCAGTAGCATATGAAGAATCACTGAAAGAAACACAATCACAAGATAGACATAGTCTTTATCCTCAGAAACCCTCAAGGGGAAGATAACCCAGCAAAACTTCCTATGTATAAGATGTATAAGATATAACCCCAAAACATGTATTCTCCTCCTTGTTGTTCTGACTCTCTCTCTCTCCTATGCACTACACAAGTGAGTGAATCTATGTTCAAATAAGAAGCGCATCTCTTCTATTTATACACATTGAGCCAACTAACTTTTACCCTAAACAAGTCGTCCCCACTAAACTGTATGGGCCGACTTCACCTAGGAAGTCTCAAAACATTATTTTATATTACTCATTAGGGTACTAATGACCCGAATTACAATGGAGGATTTACCTCATGAATCTATGATGACCAATTACAATAGTGACACCCCGATAGAGGAATAATAACATATCTGTTGGGTTAAATCAATAAAATACATTTAGAATATCCTTTGAAGTTACAATATTTCAACACTCTACCTTAACGAGAAGGTTATTCTACTGAAAAAATCATCATAGACTATAGGAGAACGGAGAGACAATATCTTAAGTAGTATCGAGGTAATACATATATACGTCATAGGAAGTTTTTACAATCAGTAACTGGAATAATTACTCTTCAATGTCTTCATCTTCTGCATCGCATGATCACTTGATCCTTTTACAGCAACCCTTTGACCTTTCGATCCTTCATAAAAGTAGTTCGATCTTCTGATCCTTTGTAGCATTACTTTGATCTTCTCGATCCTTTGCAACAACACTTCGATATTCTCAATCCTTTGCAACAACACTTTGATCTTCTTGATCCTTTGCAACACCACTTTGATCCTTTGTAGCAACACTTCGATCCTTTCGATCCTTTACAACCGCACTTTGATCTACTTGATCCTTTATCTCCACGCTACCTGTAGTACACATGATCTCTTTGCAGGATGATCAATCCCTATCACTTTAGGACATAGCTCCAAGGATGATGCAATCCTCCATCATCTTGGTCCATAGCATCAACCAGTTGAATCTTCTACAACTAAATGTAGATCTTGACTACACCTATATGTAGGCCCTGTTGTCTGTAAGGACTCATCGTAGACCATCCTTACCATTGAGGTTAGGACCATTCCTGATTGAGTGTTATAATATGGTATCTACATATACGTGTAGGAATACTCTTCCATGAAAGAGTATTGTCTACAGAGCAGATCTCGACTACATACAAAATTTTGGCCCTCATCGTAGAACATCCTTACCACTAAGGTTAGGACCACTCCCAAGTGAGTCTTATAATATGACATTCATGAGTACTCATCATAGAGCATCATTACCACTAAGGTTAGGACCACTCCCAAGTGAGTGTCATTCTATGGCATCTACATATGAATGCAGGTATACTTTTCTTACAAGAGTAATGTCTGCAAAGCATATCTCGACCGCATACAAATGTATGTCCTGTCGTCCATGAGGACTCATTTTAGAGCATTCTTACCACTTAGGTTAGGACCAATATTGAGTGAGCGTTATTCTATGGTATCCACAAATGAATGTGGGTACTCTCCGTGCAAGAGTAACATCTGCAGGGACATCCTTAGCTAGTTAGGACCACTCTCATGAACAAAGTGTTATAATTCCATCCTTAAGAGAGGATACTATTGTCCACAAGTAAATTTCGTATCTTGTCAAAATCTTTAGGTGCACTTGAACTCTTTTATGCTGGAGTATCACTAGCATCCAATCATCGATGCCACTCTCATTATCTCTTCCCCTTTCCTAGGAGGATCCATATTATCAACCTGCTCCCTTTTTGTCCAAGGAGGGTTCATGTCTTCGACCTGTTCTTCCTTTTTCGAGGAGAGTCCATATCTTTGACTTGTTCCTCCTTCCTGAAGAAGGTCCATATCTTCATCATTTGTAGTACCATCACTGTTCCTCCTTGTGAGGAAAGTATTTTCAAACTACACCAAGCTTGTCACAAAAATATTCAAACTTTACTCAAGATAGAGGCTTGGTAAATACATCATCAACTTGTTTATCGGTACTCACATACTGGAGTTTTATAGCTCCATTTTGTACCATATCCCTTATATCAAAGTATTATATTTCTATGTGCTTCTATTTATCATGGAACATTGGATTCTCTATCATATTTATACAACTTTGGTTGTCACAAAGAATCACTATGGTGTCCAAATCCATTTCAAATAGTCCTGACATCAGTTTTTGAAGCCATATTGCTTCACAACTAGTAGAGCAAGTTGCAATGTGCTCTGCTTCAGTTGTACTGAGAGAAACATTGGATTGTTTCTTACTAAACCATGAGATCATGGTGGATGCCAGACAATAACATCCACCTCAGGTGCTCTTCCTGTCTATGGAACTTCCTACCCAATCAGAATATGTATATCCATATAATATGTAGTGATGATCTCTACCATAGTAGAGTCCCAAGTATATCATACCTTTTAGATACCTCATCACATGCTTTGTAGCTATCAGGTGAACCTGTCTAGGTTTAACTAGATAATGACTCAAGGTGTTGACAACAAAGCATATATATGGACTTCTGTTTGTTAGATACATTAATGCCCAATAATTTATCTGTACTGAGTCATATCCACTAACTCTGATGTCTCATTAGATAACAGCTTCAGGTTGGTGTCCATGGGTGTGGCCATGGATTTACAATCCAACATATCAAATATTTTCAAGATTTCTACTACATAATTTCCTTGATTCATAAAGATTCCTTCTGGGCTCTGCCACACTTCCATCCCTAGGAAATAATGCATCAATCCAAGATCTTTCATCTCAAATTCTTCAGTTAGCTTCTTCTTGCAAACTGTGATATGTTTCTCATTTCCAGTCAGAAATAGATCATCCACAAAAAGTAATAGTATGACTCGTTCATCATCCATATTCTTCATATAAAGGTTAGGATCAACTTTACTCTTGGTAAATCCCAAGCTTGTCAAGAAGCTATATATTATACCATACCAATCTCTAGGAGATTTCTTCAGTGCATACATATCCTTTTTCAACTTACATAAATGAGTCACTATGTTTTTGACTTCAAATCCTTGTGGTTGTTCGATGTAAACCTCTTCCTCATTCACACCATTAAGGAAAATTGTCTTTACACCATATGGTGTAAGTCCCACTTCATCATGGAAGCAAGTGCCATGATGGTTTTGATGGAATTGTACCTTGCTACTGGAGCAAATGTCTCTTCATAATCAATCCCCTCTTTCTGAGAGAATCCTCTAGCCACAAATCTTATCTTGTACTTTTCAATACTTCCATCAGCATCATGTTTTATCTTGTATATATTTTGAAGATACCGCACTTTTTTTTTCTAGTTTGGGTACTATATCCCAAACATTATTCTTCATTATTGATTGGTATTCTTCTGTCATTGCTTCAACTCATTCCTTCTTCTGTACAGCTTCCTCATAGATGGTGGGTTCTTGATCTACAAGGTCACACATCAAATCTACATAACTGGAATATGGATTTGATCTTTTGTTGGTTCTTAGGGAGCCTTCTGGAGCTCCATATCTCTCTACTTCTTGTATGCTTTCTCTTACCCAAGCCGGTTTTATTTTTTGAGAGATATCCATAGTAGGGTGTTCCTGAGGTTCTAGCATATCATGATCTTCATATTCTACTATTTCAGGAGATGGTTCATATTCTACCATTCTGGGAGGTACATCATATTCATGTACTTCTTCAAGCTGACACCTTCTAGATTTCTTAAGAGTTGTATCTTCATCAAATATTACATCCCTACTAATATTCATATGATGGAATCCTAAAATGTATATCCTAAAGGATTTGGAGACTTCATAGTATCCAACAAATATTCCCTTCTTTCCAGAAGGATCCAACTTGGTTCTCTTCTCTTTTGGAATATGTGCATATACTAGACATCCAAATATCTTGAGATGGCTCACTTTAGATTTCTTTCCTATATACATCTCTTCGAGAGTCTTGAATCCAAGAGCACTATGAGATAATCTATTTTGCACATATATGGTTGTTCTTGCTGCTTCATCCCATAGGTGCATGGGGAGGCCTTGGTCATGAATCATACTTTTCATTGCTTCCACAATAGTTGTATTCTTTATTTTTGCGACACCATTATGTTGGGGATTATAGGGAGTGGTTAGTTCCCTCTTGATTCCTGCCTCCTTATAGAATGCTTCAAATTCCTTTGAAGTGTATTCTCCACCATTGTCTGATCTCATTGTATTGATTCTCTTTTTTGAAAGGTTCTCTATCAAGGCTTTGAATTCCTTGAATTTCCCGAACACTTCACTCTTGTTCTTAGAGAAGTATATCCATGTTTTTCTTGAATCATCATTAATAAATGTGACATAATATTCATATATACTTAATGATATGGAGGGCATAGGACCACATACATCAAAATGAATTAGTTCTAATGTACCTTTAGTCTTTGTTTCACTTTTCAAAAATGGATTCTTGATGTTCTTTCCTCTTGCACATCCTTTGCAAGTTCCCTCATGATCAATATTCAGATCTAGTAACCTTATTACCACCTTGCTCACGTGTGAGCAAGCCTCCTATGCTACAATTCACTTGAGCTGGTAGTCTCATGGACAAGGGTTGTCTCTGAATGTCCTTTGAGTTTATATAGTCCTCCTTCTTCTTCACCAATGACCACATCATCTTCAAGTGTCTTTACTTTGGACCACATAAGTACTTGTCCATCTATAAAAGAAAATCTATATTCTTTCTTATCTATATCTGAGATGGAAATTAAGTTCTTTTTCAAACCTGGTACATACAGTAATTCCTTCATCTTGATGGAAGTCCCAGAGTCAAGCTTGTATCTTGATTCACCAATACCTTTGATGGGATATTGATAGTAATATCCCAATGATACCTTATGAGGAGTTTTATTTTCTTCAAGTCTTAACAGAGTTTGCTTCTTCCCTGTCATGTGCTTTGAGGCACCACTATCAATAAGCCATGTATCTTCTTTGGTGTTACATACCCAGAGAGTGCAGAGAATATTACATATTCATATACATCTTCTTCTTTTTTTAGTCTCTTTCGAGGTATTTCTTCCTCATCCTCATCAAGGGTGTCTCCAATAGAACTTAGTTGTTCTCTAAACTGGGAGACCCTTGTGAATTAATCTTGAATTGATTATCCTTTGCTCATATTGGTTCCCTTCAGTTGAGCTCTCAGATTCATATTTCTGTTGATGTTCCTTCTCTCATACATTCTGGAAAGTGCATCATACATCTGCTTTGGTGTCTTCTTATATTACAATTTATGGATCAATTGATATTTAATAGAATCAACAATGATCCTCATTTCCTTGACTAGGTCTTGTTCATGCTTCTCCTTAGATTCAACTCCTGTTGGTTCTGCAATTTCATCCTTGATGTACTTCTCAAGGCCATTCTCTATGAGAATGAGACCAATATTGTACTTCCATTCTAGGAATTTTTATATGCCTTCCAATTTGTCCTCAAGCTTAGTGCTTGGGGCCATCCTGTCCAGCACATACAAAAAAATGAAATTTCTCAAAATGAAAATATGACCTTACTAGGAGATGCACTTGATTGAGGTGAGCTGGTTGGTCCAGCTGATTTCTGGAGGTCCCAAATCATCACCCTTCAAATCCTACTTGCAAGGTTGCATCTCTATAGAATTTCGGGTTTTGGTTTTCTGCAGTTTCTTGGTTCAAGGCCAAACTAGGGTTTGCCTTTCCCTGAGATTCAAAAACCCAAAAAATTTGATCCTAGGCTCAATAGATGCGCTGTAGAGAGGCACAAATTTCTATGCAATTACATCTTCCAAAATCCAAATTTTGCAGAAACCCTAATTTCTTCCATAAAGGGAGGAGAGGGAGTTTCACCTTGTGAAAGCTATCCTATTCATGCTAGATCTGATACCATGTTAAGATTTCATATGCTAGAATAGATATAATTAGTGTTCAATTCAAATTCTCAACAATAGCATATGCAGAATCACTGAAAGAAACACAATCACAAGATAGACATGGTATTTATCCTGGGAAACCCTCAAGGGGAAGAAAACCCAACAAAACTTCCTCTGTATAATATGTATAAGATATAACACCAAAATAGGCATTCTTCTCATTGTTGTTCTGTCTCTCTCTATCTCCTATGGGCTACACACGTGAGTGATTCTATCTTCAAATAATAATCACAACTCTTCTATTTATACACATTGAGCCAACTGACTTTTACCCTAAACAAGTCGACCCCACTAAACTGTCTGGGTTGAATTCACCTAGGAAGACTCAAAACAATATTTTATATTATTCATTAGGGTATTAATGACACGAATTACAATGGAGGATTTACCTTATGACTCTATGATGACCAATTACAATAGTGACAACCCGACAAAGGAATAATAACATCTCCCTTGGGTTACATCAGTAAAATATATTTAGAATATCCTTTGAAGTTACAATATTTCAACACTTTCAAGGTACATTCGATTGCACAAGGATCTACAAAACAAGGAAAACCCTCCCACACCCAAGGTAAGGAGAGCTTAGCATTCAAGTAACTCAATCATCTAGGGAGAGGATACATCATTGTGTCTTTTTTGTTCTATATTTTCCCCATGCAAGCTAGGGGAACAAACTGTGTCTGCACTAATTGAAATATTCCCGGTAACAAAATTGGCGACCATACTGGGGAGCTCAATCCAATCAGATATGGAGAAAATCTAATCAGATATGTGAATTTTTTATATCACTTTTGATTACAAGCTTGTGAATTTTGTTTTCTTACTCATTTAAAGACTTACGATGATTGATCTACCTTACTACACTTTCATCTGCCTTCTATGGTTTGTGTTTTTTCTTACCTTCATTCTAGTTTGATCCACATTTGGTTTATCCTACAGGTTATTGGGAATTTTGGTTCTCTAGATTAGCTGATGTATCAAGGTGTGACTGACAAATTGTCAGACCCTTGCTGACACCTTTTTCCTACTACCATCTTGCGTCACTAACGCCTATTCTCCTCGGGCATAGTGCATCATTGATGCTTCTCAGTAGAAGACAAGGTGTGTTGGTTGAATCCTGATGCCTTCAGAGTGTGTCGAGGTAGGCCATCTCCAACACTAAGCCTTGTTTTTTGAAAATTTTTGTTTTTCTTTGGATTTTGTCAGTTTGAATTTTGGTCAAGTTACATGTGTGACGATCTCACAGGTTGCATGGTTTACCACCTAACTTTCCTCCTGCCATGGAAGAAAGAGAATGGGAAACCATGGACCAACCAACTATGGTTGATTCACATGTAGAAGGAGTTCCGGTTATTTAATTCGAGAAAGAACATTATTCCTTTGAAAATCCACCCACCCCAGTGATAGTTTAACAACCTTCTGCAAAAGATACAACCTTTCGTTTTCCCATGGAAGGTCAATCTAGTGCACGAGACTATGTTTTTACCCATCCATCAAACGATACTGTGGCATTGGAATTTGGTCCAATTGCTCCATTTTTTAGACCTCTTTAGGACAATCCATCTCTGAATATGGAACCACTATCCTACCTTATGTTACCCCCATCGAGAAACTATATTTTCTACAGAGGATGAGATCCTTGGGCATGTTCATCAAACTCTTACTAGTTTACGTAGAATAGGGTATAATCTAAGGAAAATAAGCTTATCTCCCCACCTAGATCGTTCAAGAATGGCGAGTTCGGAATAATGTGCTCCTTTACCATCTCATGTGGTTGCTAACTCAGGGTCACTAGTTCAAATTGTGGTTACTTATGATCCAGGTCAACTCTCCAATATCTCCTCCCTACTAGCTCAAAATATCCCATATGTTTCTAATTCTATTGTACCTTCCATGACTAGGGGGTAGCCTGTAACTCAAGTTGCTTCGTCAACCAGAGGAATCATTTCTAGTATGGGGGGAAATGTTTGTAGGGAAATCAGTAGTCAGTGTACCTTCCATGAATACCAATGTGGTTATCCTCTCTTCTAGTATAGGACAACCCTCGTGGGTTCAAACTACTTTTATTCAACCTTCATGGGGATACAACTATCCAGGAAATCAACCACCTATAGCCAATCAAAGCTATCAACCTATACCATCAGGATTTGTTTATCCTAAAATTCCTTACCACGGAAGTATGAATACCCCTTGGAGGGAACCAAATTGGTAAAATGTCCCTGTACTCAGGGGACCACCTGTCAATACTGCTAGAGAATATGGAGGTCCACCTTTGGTAGTCCCACCACCTAGAGGTCCACCTTCTGGAGGCCAAAATTTAGGAGGTCCTCCACCTAGAGGCCCACCTTTCAGAGGCCCATTTTCTGGAGGCCCACCACCTAGAGGGACACCACATACATACCCACCATCTGGAGCTCCACCTCCCCCAGGTAGTCCATCACCTTGAGGACCCTTAGGAGTATCATTTGTGAATCAACCACCCAATCAACCAGTCATGGGAACATCATCAATTCCTGTTTATCAATCAACTTATGGTCCTACTGGTCCGCAAATGACTTATCAGTATTACCAGTACCCTCAACCTAACCAACATTTACCATTTTTGGCTACTTTAGATACAACAGATCTATCTATATTGATCAACAAACCCATCCACCATGATCCCTCGTGGTCAACTATCCCTGTTAAGTTACCCTCTAATATATCCAAATTCGATGGTGTTACAGCTGATTTTACCACACATGGTGGATCACACCTTTATGGCCTTCCATGTCCCTCTGCAGACTCTTTAGACCCCATGGACCATTTTTGTACCTTTGATGTTTCCAATATCATCCCTAAAAACATGTCTTATTTGCTATATGCGACTTTTAAACCTGTTCTCGCGTATATAGGCGGTATTGACCCTTAAACCCGTGTACATCGGGATGTGTGCAAAAGGCCAAATAGTTTTGGATTTTTCCTTAATGGATCTGAGTCATTTGTCTCTTGGCCTTCCATATGCCTTGATATCGCTCATATTTGACCTTCCATTACCCCATTGAAGCACTATATAAGGAACCCTTTGGATACATTGAAGGGGGAGGAATTGAAGAGCAAGGAAACTATAGTCCATTGTTGCCAGAGCTTATACTTGAGTCTGCATCCCTTTGTCTCTTGGAGCACTTTGTGTTCTTCCCAAGCTTGCCTTTGCTTGTGATCTTGCTATCGAGAGATGGAGGGTTGAAGTGGTGGAGGCCTAGGTGGAGAACTCAGTTTCTTCGATTCGCAGATGTGCTGACAGAGGTTGTCACTATTGTAATATTTGTTTTATATTAATAGAAATATATTTTCCTATCCAATAATGTGTATTTAAATGAGTATTGAATCCATGGATGCTTTTAAATACTTATATGTTATTGATTATATATGCTAGAGTAGGTATAACACAATTATATATAACATACTTGTCTTGTTTGCTCAATGTTGAGAGAGCAAATTACTTATACAAGCAAGAGTGAAAAAGCTCAACAAGGATCTACATCAACCGTCTGGAATAAGGTATGTATTGAGATCCTCTAGTGTTAGATGTTTGGCTTCTCTTGCATATAGTAGGGGATTTGATTTTTGTGGTTACTCTGTCTGTTGTGGTACCCCAAGCCATAGGAAGTTTTCTCTGTAACAGAATTGGCGACCATACTGGGGAATTCCTAGTCATTTCCTTTGGGGGTTTTATCGGCATTCAATGTTCTTGAATCGCTCTGATTTCTCTGTTTCTAAGTCAGGTCTAGGGGCATTTTTGCCTAGTAGTGTCTGATAGGAGTAAATTTTGTCTCAGCTTGTCTATTTTACCTTCTTTTTGTCTCTTTTTCTTCCTATACGCGAGTTTTTGCTTCATAGTTGCGTGTACACGTGGTTTTTACTGGGATATCTGCGTATATACACATGTTTTCTGCACACAGTCACATATGCCCTGAGTTTTTCCTTTTAGGGGAAGATTAAGTGTTGCTGGGTGATTTTTGATGATTGCTGAGTCTCCTTGGATGCTTCTAGAGTCTGTATACACCTCTGTTTCTAACCAGAGACGTCTTTTAGTTAGAATTTTTTTAAATGTTCTTGTCATTGCATTTTCTATTTTTTGGGGGGGATTAATGCATTAGGTCTCTTTTACCTTGGTGCTATCTGATAGTGCTTGCAGAGTCTGGAGGTGGTAGAGTCATTCTTTTTCTTTATTATCTCATTTTAATACAAAAAATTACAAAAATATTTGCTTCTTTGCATCATTATGCATGATTGCATTTTGCATTTTGCATAGTACTTGCACTAGGTTTGCTTGGAGAGCTATTAGTCAGATTTTCATATAGGAATGATTGCATTTTTCATTTGAAGGAGAATTTTTCATTTCACATAGTAGTATACCCTATTTTTCATTTGACACAGTGCATTTGCATTTATTGTTAGGTGTACATTTTACTTCTTGTTGCGTCATAACACCATTAGTTGCATGATCATTTACCCTTTTGAGTAATAAGCCAATTAAAATCAAAGAATAATAAAATGAATTACACTCTTTTCTTTTATAGGGTGCACCAACAAGATTAGGTTTTAGGGTCTCGAAATAGTTCATTGTGAGTAAATTCTCCAAGACCACTAAATGAAACATGTATGTGTGTGTCTAGGTGAGAGTGTGAAATTCCTTGGTATAATTAGTGTTTCTCAGGATCCTCCTCTTACAAGGGAGTTAAGCACCGGGCAGTGTGAGTGGTTATTGATTGGGATGACACCTAGTCATAACTGAGTAGCATCGGATATATTTCCAAGATTGTATTGCTATATGGGGGCTCTTTCGAGAGTTTTAGGCTTAGCTACCCTGCCCATATGGTCAATCCCACCTACGACTGTCCACCTGAGCATTGATTATATTGAGGTGACCTTAGTTTCCTTACCTAGGTTATCGAGGTGGTACTTTGCAAAGGTTATTCTATAAGTGTCCCAGCCAGGTTGGGGTAGGACAGCATAGTCGCTATATGCGTTGAAGCTGAGGGCCACAATAATTGGTTACGAAACTCCACTTGTTGTGTATGGGAGTCTCAATCCTCTCCTAGGTGAGACATACCTACTTCATTCGGGAGCTCACATATCCTACCCTTGCTTGCTTGTGATTTGGCTTTACATTATATAGGTGTATGCTCTGTGCACACTAGTTAGCCTAGGGTTTGCATAATTAGATAGAGTCTTTTTCATTTTTTGAGTCATTGTGGATTTGGGTCCGACACTTCGTTGTTCTCGTCGTTTAGCAGGACTTCTACCTTCCACATCTCCTCTTCCTTTGGGAGATAGAAATAGACAGTCCAGGCGGACTACTTCTCACATTGATTCACACACGATGGGAGATCACGAGGATGAGATTCCTGAGATGTCTTCTCCACCTCAAGAGGTTGGGGAGGAAGATCCTACTCCTATATATGATCCTTCACCAGATATACCTTCACATTCTGGATATGATCCCTCATTCACAGGTCACTGGTATTGGTTTCTGAGCAATGAGACTCACCATGAACCTGCAATCACTAGTTATGTTAGTTATGGCATGCCTGATATCCCTACACATGATCCGGGAAATCATGCTGATTCAGAAGTTGAACCTAGCACTATGCCTGGGGGCACTCCTATTCCTTTCCATGTGGAGAGATTTGGGAGCACTAGTCACATTCACCTTCCATCCCAGCAGTGGAAGCTACCTCACATGTTTGTCCTAGACCTAGTGTTAGTAGTCATATGCGGATACCAACTGAGACAAGTGACCATAGGGAATACCAATTATATCCCTTCACATGTCCCTTCATCCTCTCTTCCTACTCCTTCGAATGCATTTTTGACAACCCTTCCTCCCCCTCATTCACATGGTCCTTCAGGTCGAAATGTTGCTACTAGTCATGTTCATACTGCGACTACTCGTACAATAGTATCTCAGAGTCAAGTATCTCCTGTTGTCTTGGGAGGTCATATTCTTGTTTTTGGATCGTCTTATGGTCCATTGCATGGAGTTCCCCATATCCCTACTTATGGAGCTTCTCATGGGATCTCCTATGGGACATCTTATGGAGCTTCTCGTGGATAATCTTATGGACCGTAGTATGGACAGAGCTATCAACCTTATGGGTACAGGTATCAACAACTCACTTACTCCTCTAATTATGGCTTTGTAGCACCACATAGTCAAGGTACACCACATCATAATGCTTCCATGCATCCCTACACGGGTCAAATGGGAGGAGGATATTATGGCCAAGGCCATGGTATTTATAGTAATCAACCTTATATGAACCAAACCTATCAGGGAGTGTGGCATAGACCAGCTCAACCTAGGCTCCCGTTCCTTGCAACGTTAAATTTACACTACTACATTTCGACCAAAAATCCGATGGCTGTATTGTCGGATTTTCGACACTTCCCTATCGCATGTACGACACTATGAATTTTTTAAGCGTCGGTAGCTTTGCATCAGTTATCTGACATCTTTCCAATCCGTCGGTTAAGCGACAGGTCAGTTTACCATCGGTTAAATATAAATCATCGGTTACACGTCGGTTAAGCGACGGCTGCAGGTGATTTAAAAAAACAAAATTTCAATAAGTGTCGCTTAAGCGACGGTTTTTTTGGCTAAGCGTCTCTTAATCGACGGCTGTAGGTATTTTATTTTTTTTTAAATTCAATAAGTGTCGCTTAAGTGACGGTTTTTTTTGGCTAAGCATCGCTTAACCATCGGTTCACCAAAGAAAACCGTCGGTTAAGAGACACTTAGCCAAAAAAAAACCGTCACTTAAGCGACACTTATTAAAATTTTTTTTTTTTAAAATCACCTACAGCCATCGGTTAAGCGACGACTATAAGAGTTTTTTTTTTTATACAAATATTATCATAAGCTTATAGTGGAAGAAGTTATTACTCTGCATTTTTCATGTCACTATTTCTTCCAGGTTGAAAAAAGAACTTGGATGCCATGACAGTGGCTTCTCTCAACAGGATCACCGCTGCTGACTATTTTGATCATGGACAAAATGGGATACCCCAAACCCCCATAACACATCCCATAGAGCTTACCATCCACCACAGCACAGTCCCTACAAAATCCATCATTCAAGAACTCCAACAAAGGAATAGGCAAAGAATTCCACAGACCCGCTTCAGGATCATAAACCTCTGCCCAGTCTGAAGATTCCATACAGCCACCCATAACATAAATCTTTCCCCCAATACTAGCAACTGTAGGCTCATACCGTGGAATCTTGAGGGGTGTAAGGGACTCCCACCTATTCAAGGATGGGTCATATGCACACACATCAGCTGAAGTGGCAGAGTTCACCAATTCCCCAATGGAAAAAATCCTCCCTCTGCTCACAACAAACTTAGTGCATGTCACATTAATGGGGAATATGGGTAGAGGCAAACAGGTCCTGTTCACTAGGTTCTAGGCATAAAACCTCTCATCCCCAATTGCAGAGAACATTAAGTTTACATATGAATGGTCTTTCAGAAGCCCTTCTGATCATGAATTCCAGCTAAGAATTTGGGAGGATAAAACAGTTTTCCATACCTTGGAGACTGCTAAGAGTTGCTGATGCATTAAGCTTGGAACTTTGGCTAAGAAATCCAATGCAATCTCATTGGTTAGTCCAGGTAGAATGATGTCAGAAGACTCCCCATCATTTTCCTTGAATTTTTTTGAGCCCTTCTTCTCTGCCTCCTGCTGCTGCATAGCTTTCTCTGGAATGGGTATATGACCAGAAAATAGTTGAACATTAGGAGTAGATCAGGATTTAACCCATTGCTCTGCTGTTGAAGTGAAGCCTTAAATATAACAACCCTTCTCTGATAAAATATGCCATGTACCTGCTGCTCTCATAATTACATCCTCCTCCTCTGAAATGCCCCATCCAATTTTAGATCCAACCTTACCCACAAGAAATTTGGTATGTCTTGTCCTTATCTCCAACGACTTGTTTAAAAAAAAAAAAAGGACAAGTATTGTTCCTCTCACAAGACTGCTGGGTCATTTTGAATAAGAATTGACCATTAAATCATTCACATGTAATCTCTATTCTTCACACTTTATTACAAGTTATTTGTCTCTAATAAAGAAGCTCTCTGTCCTTGAGCATCTATCAATAAAAAGTCAAATCAAAGACTACTAGCACAAATATGAAGTGATTCTTCCCCCATGCCAATATAAAACCTAATTAAATTTCACTTATAATAGAAAACAAACAACAATTAATTAATTTTTGCAGCACTATTTACTTATCAAATAAAATGTTCAAGAGGAAAGAATGTAGATAGATACCTTGATGGTTGCTACCAGACCCAACCTGCACATCCCAAACATTACCATCAGAAATATCAAACATAAAAGAGAGCAATAACAAATTCACATTTTTGTATATCTGTTTGATGGAACAAATCAATACAATTGGAGAAGATACAAGTCCACTAAACAACCAAAATATAGGACCTATTCTTAGAATTATTTAATAGTAAACCAGAATAAAAACACACAATTACAATAATCCAAAATGTCATCAACATTGGAGACTGAGATTTACAAGGGCAGAACCTAGTTAGGATGTCATTCTGTTGGGAAATGAACAAGATAGGGATAAACCCAGAAGATGCTTTCAAAAAAGCACACTCATATGCATTGTTGTACTTTGGAATTTTTGGATTTTAAAAAAAATTGTCACAATTTAATTGGGCTTTTACAGAAGTGACAAGTCATATGGACCCATAATGTTTTTTGTACCAGTTTCCTAACTTTCATCTGGACAATTCCCATAGAGCTACCACAGCACCTAAATATGCTAGGAGGTATATACTATAAACATTCAACATACATAGTTCATCAACATGATCTCAATAGGTCAAACACCTTGATTTCCATGTTTTCATTATTTTGCTCAAAAATTTCCAAGAGACCATTTTACTGGATTTCTGACTAGAATTCTCTTGGAACAATGCCACAGCAAAGCGTTTCTGACATTCATTACTCTTTTTTATTGTGATATATTAAATATCCAAATTCACTTGTAAAGTTTGGTTTATTATGAGGAAGCAGGATGCCAAATATTTTGGCAGACTATTTCAAAATTCCATGACCCGTAACTTAATATAGGTTGCATTTGTCACAACATATTTTATTCACTATATCTATGTTGACACTACATTTTTCGGTGTTTGCATTCACTTGTATTCTTAGGCAAAATGTGAGTTTAATCTAGAATCCCAGTCAACAACATTTTGATCCAGACAGTAGGTGCTAGTCAAGTATCAATTAAATCAATCCAATTAACAGCTCTACAGAAACCATGTCCAACTTCAAAAACAAACTTGAGGAAAGACACTAAAGAACCGTTGTTAAACCAAAAATTTGATGTCTAACTCAGAGTGCAGCATATTACAAACAAAATTTTGAAGAGGCATCATGAACCTACCCATTACCTTAATGCCAAGAAAATGAAGGTTGAACAAAGATTGGCTCACAACTAAAACCATGCTTGAAATTGGGTACTGATGGCCACAGGCTATAAACCACCATTAAGGGCAGCTGGGCTTTGGTGACAAACAGCCATGCTGGCAAAGAGATTGGGAGCCAGGTCAGATAGGATTTGAAAGCAGCTGAATAGTTCCATAATGGTGATTTAAACCATTTACGGCCACCTGTTGATGATGATTAGAGGTAGTAGAGTTTTGTATTTCAAAACAATTTAAATGCTCAGATTGTATCAAGACAGCCCAAGGAGGGGAAATCATTATGAAGGGAAGTGTCCATCATTCAAGGGAGCAATGTTTCTTGCAGCCTAACAACTGTAACCATGTTGGAAGGTAGGGAAAGACTGTCCATGTTCGGCTATAATTCAATTGAATCAAGGAATTTATGGGTTATCTACCTTGTCTCCTATCAGAACCATCCAGTTCATGTATCAATCTACCAAGAGTTTCACAGTGGAAGGTCCTCAGACATTTTCTGAAGAACAAAAAACATGCATGGGAGTCAAAAGGGCAGGTTGAAGAAGCAGGGGCAGAGGCAAAGAATCCCAAGCCCCTGCCAAACACCCCGGACAAAACAGGGAGGCTGGGAAAGGTCCATAGACCTATTAAGGTTGAGTTACTATTGGGAGGCAAGGCAAGTTCACATATAAGAACACAGAGAAGCCACAAACAAGATCATCAACTACTCAAGTTCATGAACAAATTGATGCATGCAAACATGAAGGTAAGGCTCCAAGAGAGCAAGGGAGCATCTGCTATAAGGGTCTGTTATGGTTTTACCCAGGGAATCCCAGAGACACTCATAGGCAAAGGAGCATCATCCAAAACCATTGATTCACACTGGGAACTGAAAGATTGTTCAACTGGGTTTGTAGAAGATTCACTGATAACAAGAATGTAGATATCTCAAGTGAGAATTATTTTCTATGAGAACTCCAATTATAGGATACTTGGTGGATATTACCACCCTTTAACACAAGGGTACAAGTTTCTGTAGAAATTTGAAATTACAGGAAGAGCTCTAACTGCCTCATAAATAAAGTTATAAATGCACTAAAAATTAGAAATGATAAGATCAGTCTTAAAAATGAATGCACTCCAGCATAAATCTGGAATAAACAGCTAGTTGAAGGGAATCCTATGAACGCAATTAAATCTTATCACAACATAGAGCTTTCGCACCTATGGTAAGGAGTTTGACATCACAAATATGATCATTTTATGGATTCTCTAGAAGCCTATGCAATGACAAAGGCCTCTTATTTTTTACTCCCCGTACCAAATTTATCAGCAAGGTAGTTGACCAGGAGCTAGTGATTCTAGATGAAAAAAACCCCAAGGGCTCTATTGCACATATGGAAAAAAACATGTGATGACATGCATTCCCACATAACAACTAAGAATTAACAGTTGCTTCAAATCATATATCCTACTAAATCATTATAAAGAGTTTCTTTTAAATACATAAACTGCATTAGCATTAGAGCATAGAACACATTTCAAGATACTAACATTTGTTATGGATGAATGTAAACTCTGCACCAATTCTCTTGCAATACATGTGACTGGCTCTGCCCTCCTTAATGCAATGCATTACCTTTTCATTCATATTGGCCAGAGTTATGCTGAAGTAATTCATCCACCATGCAGAGCAACATGAAATTTTTGGTCTGTGATTTATGTTATAAATGTGTGCCTCAAAATATCTTTTACACGATTGTATGGAGATTCTTGTTGGCATCACAAGGACAATGTGCATATTAAAAACTAAATATGCTATCCTTTAGAATGAACTTGAGAAAAGGCTTTGAAGAAACCGAAAATGATTTAAACCAAGTTTATAGTATTTTGCTCCTGAACAAAAGGAAATTGAAATTGCAACAAATAAAATCTACTCTTCATTTGTGAACTTTGATAGCCATGCATAGAGAAGATACAAGGAAAATTTTGATACTATCAAGACTTCATATACTGATTCTATTGGAGTTTCTTTGATCTTTTCGGAAGTTTACTGGGCTTTGAATCTTCTTCTTCAGATGAACTCCCTTGGACTTCATCAGGCACATCTGTTGGAACATTATGACAAACTAGGTAATCCTTAAATGTACTCATGCACTGTTCTTTGAGTTTAACAAACCTATCTGAAAGCAATCCATCATGCTCAAAACCAGTAAAATCATACTTCTCTGAGCCAAGTGATAGGCTAGCTTTAACAGATGGTTGAGGTGCCTTATCTAAACCCTGGATGTCCATTGCATCAATAGTAGTACACTGCTATTGGTGCCAAAAGCTAGCAAATTAGAACTATCAATCAACACTGTTTCCATGCACATACATATTATCATTCAGCTAAGTACAAAAACTTTAAAGCAACGGCCAGCCCAAAATTGTGATGCTATTGATTTTCTTGATTTTTCCCTTTCATGAGAAAAAATAAGGATCTTATATCACAGGAATAAAAAATACAGAGAAGGCCCTCTCAGAGCAGGGCTTCATTTTGGAAGATATGTTTTAAGACCATCAACGAGGCAGATGATATGAGTACAACATCAGCAATGGAAAGATAAGTACATACAAGTAAAACATAAGAGGACAAGTATGCAAACATGAGAATATTGTCAGAACTATACATACCACACAAATGATGTACACTCATTTGTCTTATCTATATATAAGAGTACAAATTGTGATAGTGATCAATTCTGACCAATTCTCCACCTAAATGCAATAAAAATAGGTGAGTAATTAATTTGGACCAAGTCAGCCAAAAGTACAAAAATTAATGATCTGGATTAGAATGAGAACAAAATGAAAGAGCATGCAAGATTATAGGTAGAACACAAATACTGCATTGAAAGCAGAGTATTATAGTGAAAACCAGAATCTACTAATGAATCAAAGGGTGAAAAACAATTCAATATGCATAGCAATACAAAATGATCAACCTCCTCAGTAAAAATTACAAAGCAGGATAATTGTTAGAAGAAGAACATGCCTTTTCTTGATCACTACTAGAAGAGTAAGAGAAGAACAAAGTCCATCTCAATTTCCTTTACGAAGTCATGAGGAAATTTAGGTTTTCAGAAGATTATCTCTTCGGTAAAAGCATATATAGGGAATCCCTGTGTTTCCACCCTAATCAATGGTATGTGATCTACTGGCTAATTTATTTGTGTTGTCAAGTGGAACTAGGCATTGCAGTCAACTTTCACCAACTGTGGAGCATATACCTGTGGCCACCATGAGACAGTTTGCTTCATGAAATTTGTTTTCAATTTTCTTCATAGTTTTTTTTGCTAGTGGTCCAATTTGCTTTGTATTTGTTTTTGCAAAGCAACCTGTGGGAGAGTTGAAACCATGATATAGTTAGTAGCTACCTAGGAATTATTGAATTTTTTTTACAGGCCACCATTGACTGGAAATGTCATAAGATAGGATAGTATAATTTTTTAATATCCAACTAATGGCCAAAAGAAAGCTCAATAGGACATGGAACTAAAGACTAATACCAATCTGTAGGGGTGATGAAAAAATAGAATCGTAATTGTATAATTTCCATGTAATAATACCTTCAGTAGTCTAGTTATATGGTTGTTAAGGCATATGTTGGCTTCCTGGCAATTCAAGACTTCAAATTAATAAAGCCTCCTCATTGACAACAGTCTCTCATCATCTAATTATAAAGAGGATGTGCATATATTTGATGTTAATATATGTCAACTGGTATTTGGGAACCTCTATCCTTAATATTCCAGCAAACTCATAGCTCATGTTTTTTTAAAGAGCTTGTGAGTAGGTAGTTCTCTATTTTCTTTGACTGGAATTATATTCTTAAAATTCTTAGATTGTGAATCTTGTAAACTTATTACAAGATTCTTGCTTGGACTGGGTTAAAGAAGTATTTCTCTGGAATGACCACCTGCTGATTTAGTTAATAAGCCTAATGGTGATTTAGACATTAAATTGCAGATAAGGGCTTATCTTGTAATCACCACCTGGTTGTTGTTATCATATTTTGATGTAAGAGTATCTATCAACACAGGGTATGACAGGAACTGCAGGGAAAGAAATCATGACAAACAATGTAAATTGAATGATGGTGGTATAATTGACATGTTTTAGTGATTCTCCAGCTTGTATAGGTATTAAACAACCTATACATTGCTCACAGGAGAACATTCCTGTCAATTCACAGGAGTCCTGTGAATATATAGGGAGCTCTCTATTGCCAAAATTCACCATTTGTCGAAAATATTGTTACAAGAGACATGGACCTCAAGAAACCCTTAACTGCAGTGATGCTGGTATTCACAATCTCTCCCGTGGTAATGCTAAGGGGAAATTGATGAAATATCCAATCTAAAATAATTTCTTTCTTTAGATGAAACTAGACTGCCTTGTTTCCAGGTTACCATAGACAATATTGGTGAGCTTGGGTACCCTCTATGTCACAGGGTTTGCCTATGTAATGTAAGTTTTGAACAAAACACCCTAAAATTTTTAAAGAGACCATGGTATTGAGCTGGGAGGTCGTAAATGGCCATGGGAAAGCCCCCCATGTTTTGGTAAATTACCAAATTACTATATTCACCCACACTTTTTGGCAAATCACTATGTCTACACCCATAATTGTTTTTAACTATGCAAATTTTCCAACCTGATCAATCACAGTTTCACTCCTAATGTTATTTCTATAGTCCTTATAGCCATTGGCCAATGCCTGCAAAATTGCTCATAGCTCTAGGACGTTGGAAACTGATGGAAGTAGTCTAAAACATAGCATATGAATTGAACCAGAGCCTATGCAGTCTATCCAAAGTCAAATACTCGTAAGCTGGAAACCTAACCAGAACATAAAATTTATTTTTATGCAACATATAAAGCATTGCATGGATTATTTCCTGTCTATTCTCATTCTGCTTATTTCTATTGCGTCCAGAGAATATGATGCAAGACTGTCGAGTATTACAAATCCACCACCAGATATAGGTTGGGAGCTGCAGAGGAGTTGACTTGAGCTTAGCAACGTGGCATATAGATTCAAAAGACAAGTTGGCCAATCATTTTAACTTTTTATCAACCCCTTCCATGAAAATATGCTAGCCCTCAGTACTCACGAGTCTGGTTGACAAAGAAATTCGAGGAATTCCAAGGTAAGTAATGACCTCTCTCTCTTCAAGCATTTAAACGAGGGGGTGTTTATAATAAACCTAATTTACAGCATATAGCAATAATGAATGTGAAGGTCATCATTTCAGGAACAATGAACCAATGGTTCAACTTTGATTGGGCATTTGAATCCTGATGCGACATCTATTAGCAAAGTATCAAGTGTTCTTGAGGGTGATCAAGATGGTCAATTAAGGCCTGCTAGACTACATCACTGGAAGGAGTTGCTTGATGGCAGTGGTTTCTTTGTCTGCGTCTCTAGCTTGAAGTCAAACTCTCCACTTACTGTGTCTCTTGGTCCTATGGAGCTGTGTGCACAACTTCTGCGATTGCCTGGAAGTCCATCTTCTCAATGGGTTGGCATTTCAGCTTACAGGCCTCTCTCTAAGGACAAAAATAATGTTCTATAAATGGGCATCTTTCTAGTTGAACTGATGCAAAATCCCTCCCTTCCTACAACTGTTCTAAGTATAGACTTTGGTCTCCCTACCATCTAGATTACTCGAGTGCTAACACTCCCTTGAAAAGTTGGAGCCTTCCTATCTCGCTACTTCCCTCCCTCTTCTACATTTTTCTATATCTCTCTCGCTTCTATACTTTTAAAATATCTTGCACATATTGTATTATGGAGAGGGAAGTTCTCCTCGTTCAAGACATATCTAACACTTCAGGCTAGAACCAGGTCCTATTAGAACTCATTAGTGGGGCATATACACCAAAACAAGTATATTGCATTCCCTATATCCTTATATTATATATGTACAGATGTAAGTCAACATAAAAATGCCTTCAAGCACTCTATTCCTTTTCTTCCAAATGATCATTACTGGTCTAGCTGCCATAATGTAGAACAAGTGGCAGTACTAGGCTACCAGCCAAACTTTGTTGATGATTTTGTTTTAAGAATCAGAACAAATGATTTTCAAGTTTGGATTAGTCTCAGAATTTCAAGAAATTTCTCGTTATAGGGACAAATTATACGATGGGATTCATTGAGAAATTAAATACGGTAATTGAAAATTGCAGTATCGAAATTTAGTTTTCAGAAAGAACAAATTTGTGGAAACTATTCGCTAGGGAAAGGAGTCTGGAAGGAAATTTTACAACCGCAAACCAGGAACTCAGGGGGTTTTCCAATATAGAAAATGATAACTTCATAAATCAATTTCTTCTAGAAAATGTAAGCATGATCAACTTCTAATGGTGAGAGAAATGCCCTGGAAATATTATTTGTCACTGCTTCAATGAACTTCAAGCAATAACTCTTGTCGTGCTTGCAAGTGTAATTTATGGTATCTCTTCTTTCCTGTAATGTTCTCAACTACTTAGAAAGTCTCATCTCATGTCTCCTGTCTCCAATATCTCAAAAGTATATTTCTATTGCCCATTCTAGATATGATAGTGAGGCTGCAATATCTAGAAGGATAGCAGCCTTGAGAAAGTCTCATCTCATGTCTCTTGTCTCCAATATCTCGAAAGTATATTTCTATTTCCCATTCTAGATATGGTAGTGAGGCTGCAATATTGTGAAGGATAGCCATGACTGTGTCCCAAATAGGTTACTTGAAACTTTTTTGCAAAGTAGGATATAGATTAGGTTATCTGTTTACACCCCCAGTAAACATCTTGCAGCCTCTGGTCCATCTTCCAAATGCGTACCTGGTTTAGATTTGTTACTTTTCCATCCTAGAGTCACTAGATTAACTTTTACTTGTTTAGTCATTGACTGTTGTCTCGCAAGGAAGAACAACACACTCTTGATTAGTAAAAGTCTACAACGTAATCAATAAGAAATATCTCAGCTAAAAGACCATACCATAGCAGTGAGCCAACCAAATCAACATCCAACCTCTAATATAATATATGCAGTGAAACTTCCAAAGGGAGCTAAGAAGTTACATTATTTTAGGATGTCTTCAAAGTAACCATTGCCTTTACATACACAATTTAGAGGAAACAAATCATCCAATAATCTTTTCTTCTTTTATTATTTGCACTAATCTGATTCTTGGTGATATATGGGATTAATGAAAGTGCAATAACATACTCAAACAAGAGAAAAGGAGTATTGTTTGAGAAAATATAATCCAATCTGCTTGTTTAATTGGTACTGATAAAATCAGCTAAGTGATGCAAGTAATTGTCCTAGGCCAAAAATTAGGGCTAATGATGACAACATGATTTAGATGTAAAAGAAAGAAAGAACGAGTTTCCCTTTAGAAATCATACATCATGATATATGATTGTGTGAAGTTAACAATGTCCTGAAGAGTAGGTTCCATTTATGTTGATTCAAACAATTCACTTACCCTTCAGCAAAGAATAATCTTCTTGACAAGCTTTAGAAGCCAAAAAGACAATCAGGAGATCATTCCAAGCTTCTCAAGGACTTTTAAAAAATTTCCACAGTTTCTTCAGAGATGAAAGTAGGTAGCAATTCAACCTCAATGCCCTGGATATTCAGAGAGTCCAACAATGAATTCATTCAAATACAGAGCTACATAAACTTGCACAGATAGTATTAATACTTTCAAAATATCACTGAGGTCACTTTGCATTTTAGAATACAGTGGCAACTCACAAACTAGAAAAGTAAAAGATGAAATGAACTTGTTTTCTCTATCTCCCTCTATTTGTACAATCTAACAGTTTTTCAACCACTGATTGCTCTACAAAGGCATTTGAGAGAAGGATTGCAGATACAGGGCAGATGAATAGCGCTGCAATTACCAAGAATCCTGTGGAATTGAAGCGAAGGATTCTGATGGTTTCTCTCAAGATCTCCAATGCACTCAGAGAGTTGAAGCACTGCTCCATGTTTGAGCTCTTAGAGAGTCTGTTGGAAAATAGAATATGGCTCTTTGTTCCATTATCTCCAATGCTATTTTGTATCCCTGATTCTTCTTCCAATGAAGAACTTGGGAGATGTAAAGCATCGAGTTCAATGGTCTCATCACAACGAGCCATTGCTAGATAATTCTTCAAGCCGTTTCTGCAGTACACACTGGTGGGTTTTCATTTTTAGGCATTGAAATATAAACCCAGTTGAGATCTTTGGCAGATCTAGATTGGGGGTGCTATTATAAATACGTACGGATGGCCTTCCGTGTACAGCTATACATTTGCAATTGTGGGAAAAATGGAAATTTTATTTTTCATAGGAATCCAAATGAATTGGGACTTGAAACGTCTGTACCTTGATTTGGAGATCATCCACAGCAGTGTGTATTTGAAGCCCTTGAAGGTCTGCCTATATGAGACAAACAATGCCCATTATATCAAGTTCAGACAAGCTAGGCACGTTTGATTGAGGATGCTCATGGACTTGTCGACATTTGATGGAGGTTCTTGCTGCATGGGAAATGGACAAAACGTGTTAAGGCTATCCAATGACCTTCGGATTTACTAGTTGTGAAAGCAGTCTTTCATGGAGGTATGTTAAAGCTCGTGTTCACATTCATTGTGTTGGAGATTGATTATTCTAATCCATACTAGGTATGCTATAAAAATAAATTCTAATCATAGAGTTGAAAATGGGAGTTCTGATACAAGAATACTGAACTGATAAATCTTGACACATGGATCTAGCTATCAATGGTGATGTTAAAGAGCATTGAAAATTCAATAAAATTCCAAATAGTTTTGTGGGTCTGAAGCTCCTACCCGCTTTTAACGTTTGGCCTCAGACTTCTGCTGGTCCTCCGCTTCTTCCTCCTCCGTTTCTTGGGTGCTTGGAAATGGTGAGAATGACCCCATAGACATTTGAAAATGGTAAATGAGAAAATCGGTTTGAATGATAAGAGTCGACATTCAGTATGACCAATGTATGCCACCATGATAGCACAAATCACATCAAAGGGATTTGTATTCCTTTTTCCACAAAGGATAAAGTAGCGAAGGGCCCTCCCTTTGAATTAGGCAGTTTTTATATAATGGGTAACTTTGCATCTTCTCACTAGTCTATTATTAGTTTGTTAAACCTTGACATTTAATTTAAAGAATCTCATAGTAATAACCAAATGTAGTGGATTGTCCTTGAGGGCCTACATTTTTATTTACATACGCAAGAATCTCATCATCCATGTAGTCAACGTTTAACGATAAAGGAACATAATATAAACTAAGAGGATTAGAGTCTTGATTTACATGAACACCAAGAATTTAATTTCTTTCAAAGATAGTGTTCAATTGTGAAAAAAATGTTGGGTTTGGAAATTTAAAACTATACCCTCATGCTTAAACAATAGGAGGTTGTTCCAACTTTTTTCAAATGGTTCCTAACATGCTCATAGCCTTGGGGGATCGACTTGGGTCAAAGTGGTACTTATGGATCAGAGAACCATTTAACCATCAAGTTTGACATTTTATGAGACGTGTTGATCTTGATAAGATGCTAAAAATCAACAAGGGGTATCCACCATGAAAAGTTTGATTTATCTCCCTATATATCCTTATACCTTCATGTAATCCATTGTTAATGTTGCAAGCCATTATCATGCATGTTGACACCCATGTATGAATTCCCATCCCTCTGAGAGGAATTTGTTTGATAGAACCTATTAATGATTTATAACTACTTAGAAGTAATCTCTTCATCCCATCGTGAGAGGAATTTAATTCCCTAATAGAAAACCATTTGTGTGTGATCCCTATAGACCCAAATAGTTAAGGAAATACCATTAAGGTTTATAGTCAATTCTTACAATTTCCCTATGTCTCAATCCCTCTACATATTCTTTATTTTTCATATTTTGCATTTTAAATTACACTACGGGGTTAGTACCACCCATTACCCTTTCGTAGAGACGTCCTTCACAGTCCTTACACGTTTCCTAATCAATTGGAAAAACAAGAATGTGACAACATTTCCTTTTTTCAACTTTAGATTTGAATGAAGAGAATAATTCACACACCTGCATACTTTTTACTAACTTTTGTTTTAAATAAAAAGGAAGCATTACAACATAGGAATTACATGTATGTTTACTAGTACATTTGAATAATTATTATTTCATGTAAAATAAATTTTCATAAATGGTTAATTCCATATTCAATAAAAAATCACTTAATCATATCTTTGTATGTTTACTCAACCATTTAAGCATATATCAGTGCGACGCTTAAGTGACGCTTATCACCTTCTTCTTCCATGTTAAATAATTGACCAATTAAGTGTATTTATTTAAATGATTGACCAATTTGAAGTGACAACACTTAAGCGACACTTATGAGGATAGCCATCGCTTAAGCGACACTTATGAGACTAGCCGTCGCTTAAGCGACGCTTATGGCCACATTTACAAAAAAAAAATTATCCTTGTGATTTTTGGTAAGTTTAAAAAAAGAAATCCACGCGTCGTCTGATTTTTTCGTCGGATTTTGGATCGAAATGTAGTAGTGTTACCTGACTTATAGAGACTAATGAAAGATCCGATATCTCATGACCCGGCTTGGCCGGCTGTCCCTACCAAGCTTCCCTCGAACATTCCCAAATTCCAGGGCAAACTAGGAGAAGATCCTAGTGAACATGTCACTACCTTTCACCTTTGGTGCTCTTCCAATTCCTTACACGATGATTCAATCATTTTGAGGCTATTTCAACACACCCTCACCGGGCCTACAAGGAAATGGTACATAGAGTTACCAAGGGGGGCATTCATTTTGTTCGATGACCTTGCTATGACTTTCCTCAATCATTTCCAGCTATCGGTGTGTTACGATGTTGGCACAGAAATCTTGTCGAAATTTCAGCAGGACAAAGCCACACATATCTTAGACCATATCCAAGAGTGGCGTAGACAGAAGAGGTTGATTAAAGCTTTCATACCGCCGAAGTTTCTCCTTGAGTGGTTCCTTAAATCGTTGCTACCTTACATCGCGAAGGATGTTTCTACATCCAAAATTCAGAATGAGGAACAAGCAATTTTTAGGACACAGGAATTGGAATTGATTTAAGCTCAATCTAGACTATTATATGAGATCATACCTAATGCTTCACGTTCTAGTTTCGATCCCAAGATCAAGCCTGGACCACATGCCGATGGCATTGTGGGTTGTTCAAGTGCCAAACCTGTGGATTCAGTTATGAAACAAGTGAGTCAATTGTCTATTAATCAATCTACATTGGGACAAGATACGGCTTCGTCTCAACCCACCCAAATGGCAAGTGTACTTTCTGTGCATTCGTCGAACCAGAAGGGCAACCAACAGCCCGAAAGGAATAAGAAAAAGGGTAAAAACAATCGTAAGGGTGGGAACAAGAATGAAAATGACAATTTTAATGACAAGAACAACCATAATGCTGGGGGGGACAAGTAGTCTAAACATAAGGTTAAGTTTCCTTGCAAATTGTGTAAGGATGACCACCTCACTCACTTGTGCCCTCGTATGGAAGACGCCTTGAGGTTCATAGCACAGGGCCCAGTTGTGCTGACCAATCCTTTACCTCATAATCAAAATATGAACTCAAGGACCCATGATCCTCATGCTACATCCAGTGGAGATCAAAATTTTCCAGAAACCAATACTGGTCATGGGTGCATCAACATGGTGCATGCTACTAAGGTTGTGACTCATGTGAAAGACTATGGTTCATCACAACCAGACCTTGGAAAGGAACCTCCTCCTATCGAGAGCCCTTTTCATATTCAAAATCCTATGGATAAACCTAAGATTGTACTTAGCATTCCTAAGGGAGTCTTAAATCATTCAGGGCACAATCCTAATGCCTGAGCCACCCAGAACTATTCTGTTGTCGAGGATTTGGGCCAAAATCCTTGTAAGATGTCTACACTTGAAGTACTTCAGAGTTGTCCATCGCAAAGGAAATATTTTATTTCTACTCTTGGGGTGAATGATGATAACTCTTCTTCCATCATCAAATTTGAAACCATGGGACTCCAGCCTCGCTTGCCTTACTATGTGTCTCTCTTGATTCATGTAGAATGTCTTAACATGACCATCAAATGCACTGTGATTGATGAAGGCGCTGCTACTTCCATGATGTCTTTGTCATGTTCGAAGGGTTTGGGTTCTCTCAAGTTGTCTAAATATACTACCATGTTGACTACCTTTGATGGTAGATCATTTTAGCAGCACGGGATTCTTCCTTCTCTTAAAGTCCGTTTGGGAGGGAAGACCATCGTGATCGAGGTCGAGGTGGTTGATGCACCCCTTGATTACAATATTTTACTGGGTCAGAATTGGATGTATAGTATGCAAGCCATAGCCTCTTCTCTATTTTGAGTTGTATGCTTTCCATTTAATGGGAATATTGTTACGATTGATCAGAATCATTCAAAAATCCAAGTGTCAATGCATCGCCGGGAGCTTCTATCCCGATTATCGACCATTCTCAGCCGGCAACTAAGAGTGTGGGTGTAGGTATGTATCCATCCCTTATGGGGACATTTAGTTGTCATGCATCTGTCCTTATGATTGGATCTAGTTTCAATGGGGCTTCATATTCATTGAATTCGGTGTCTTTTCGCACTACCCATATGGAAGATCCTTGGATTCTTCCTACACCGATTCCTTCGAATGGACCTATCGAAACAAATGTGCCACCGCTTGCAGCAATGATAGCATATCAAGTGAATCTTGATTGTGTTGCAAATCCTAGTCCTTCCTCTTCATGGATGGAGGAGGAGGATCTATATGTGTTGCCTACATGGGCAGTTAAGTCCTCTCATGCACATGACTGCCCTAATAGTGTTTTTTCGTCAGATGAAGCTATTATTGAGGCCATGTCTGGGGTTGAGCCACCTTGGGAATAGTTACATAATAGATCTTATTTTCTTCCCGAGCTTGACCGTTTGGAGCATGAGGACTTTAGGGAGATTCTTAGAAAGAATATTGGTAGCCCCGTGGTTCCATTAAGCTCTCCTGGTCAAATGGCCGATGGGAACATGGCGAATATATCACCTACGATCCCTATCAATATCTCTCGCGATCCTGGAAAGATTGAGAATATCTATATTGGGGTAGAATGTTTCCATGTTGAGATTCAGGAGTATACCGAGTTGTTCAAAGAGTTTCATGATATGTTTGCTTGGTCATACGAGGAAATGTCGGGTATCGGCCCTCATATTATAGAACACGAAATTAAGGCCTATCCAAATGTGAAGCTTGTTCGACAATGTTTGCATGTGGTGAATCCTAGAAAAGCACCCGTGATTAAGGCTGAGATAGAAAAGTTGTTAAAAGCCAATTTTATCTATCTCGTTCCCTTGGCGGAGTGGGTTTCAAACCCTGTTTTGGTTGATAAGAAATAGGGAACGATCCGTATATGCACTGATTTCTGCGATTTAAGTCATGCTTGTCCTAAGGATAATTTTCCCACACCATTTATTGATCAAATTTTGGATGAGTGTGCAGGAAGCGAGGTATTTTCCTTCATGGATGGCTTTTCCGGATATAATCAGATTCAAATTAAACCTGAGGATCAACATAAAACTGCATTTATTTGTCCTTGGGGTACATTTTCATATCGAAAGATGCCTTTCGACCTTAAAAATGCTGGAGCCACATTTCAGTGGGCTATGACCTTGATTTTTCACGATCTCAAATCGATTATTGAAGTCTTTTTGGATGACCTTACTGCTCATTCTCGGCTGAGAGTGTGTCATTCCTACCATTTGAGATTAGTATTCGAAAGATACCGCCACTACCAAGTTAGATTAAATCCTCATAAGTGCAAATTTTGCGTGAATTCTGGTCGCTTGCTAGGATTCATTGTTTCCAAGGAGGGTATAAGAGTCGATCCCTTAAAGGTTGAGGCAATACTTCAATTGCCTCCCCTGAGAAATATTAGACATCTTCAATGTTTGCAAGGCATGGAAAACTTCTTATGGAGATTTGTGGTTAACTTTGCCAATTTGACTAAAGGATTTATGCATCTTTTAAATAAGGACACTACCTTTTGTTGGGATGAGCGAGCCCAGGAGTCCTTTGATGCTCTTAAGTGAGCCTTAGCATTGGCCCCCGTGCTTAGTCCACCCGACTATAGCATTGACTTTTTTATTTATGTGGCTGTGTCCATGGAGACAATTGGTATGGTTTTGGTTCAGGAGGATGAGGAGCTCCATGAGCATGTCATATATTATTTGAGTTGGAACCTTATAGATGCAGAAAACTGTTATTCCCATGTGGAGAAGCTTGCCTTAGATACCGTTCATGCAGTTCAGAGATTGAGACACTACATTCTCCTTTTCCAGAACTTGGTGGTAGCTCATGTCAATCCATTTCAATTCATCCTCACTAGAAGGATGATCGGGGGAAAGTATAATAAATGGATTTTTATTTTGCAAGAATTCAATCTCGAGTTTGTTTTAGCAAAATCAAAGAAATCGTTAATTTTTGCGGAGCTCATTTCTGATTTCCCGAGCGAGGAGGAGGAGGAGGTTTATGAAGATACATTTGTCAATGAGCATATTGTCCTTATCTCAACTTTGGATCCATGGTATGGGGATATTATCATATATTTACAAATGTTGAAGGTCCCTACTCACCTTTCATGGGATGAGCGATGATGATTACGTCACGTATCTAAGAACTACCTTATAGTGGATAACACTTTGTACCGCCATGGGGTAGATTCCATTTTACGTTGTTGTTTAACCCATGAAGAGGTTGAGGTTGTGCTAAATGATTTCCACAGAGGGGCGTGTGGTGGTCATTTATCTGGGATTTCTACAGTCCAAAAAATATTGAGAACGGGATATTTTTGGCCATCGATCTTTAAAGATTGTGTTAATACAGTCAAGAAGTGTCACCCTTTCCAGGTGTTTGCACGCAATATGCACTCACATCCCGCCCCATTACATCCGATTATCACCGCCGGTCACTTCACCGAGTGGGGGCTTGACTTCATGGATTGCAACTCAGCTTCAGCTGGGGGGCATCATCATATTATATTGGATATTGATTATTTCACGAAATGGGCTGAGGCTATGCCCACGATTAAATTTGACGGTGAGACAGTCACGCATTTCGTATTCAACCAAATTATTACTCGGTTCAGTATTCTGAAGGAGCTTATCACTAACCATGGTAGGCACTTTCAGAATCGAATGATGGAAGAGTTGGCCTCGAAGCTAGGGTATAAGCAGGAGCACTCCTCTTCTTATTACCCTCAGGCGAATGGAAAGGTTGAAGCAGTGAACAAATCACTTAATTCCATTCTCCAATGAACCATCACACAAGGCAAAACAAATTGGCATATCATGTTATATCCTTCTTTGTGGGCATATAGGACCGTGGTTTAGACTGCCACCAATTTTTCTCCATATCAGCTCGTACATGGAGTGGATTCTATCTTGCTGGTTGAATGTGAAATCCCTTCATTAAAGCTAGCTATAGAGATTTTTCCAGACACTTCTGCATTGGAGGAACATTTGGTCCTCTTAGAGTAGCTTTATGAGTAGCACCGAGATGCTTTAGTGGCTCTAGAGGTAAATAAGCGTCGCGTTAAGGACCAGTATGATAATTCTGTCCATCCGAGGAGGTTTAGTGAAGGATATTTGGTCCTTTTGTGGGATCAAGCTAAAGAACCCTTGGGGGTAGGGAAGTTTAATCCCATGTGGCATGGTCCTTACATGGTTAAATGTGTGTTAGAGAAGGGCACCTATGAGCTGGTAGATTATGAAGGGACAGCCATGGCGGAGCCTAGAAATAGGCTCTATTTTTAAAAATTCTATGCATGATCTTCATCTAGGGATGATTATTGTATATTATTATATAGTTTTTTGCATAGTTATGTTTTCTTATGGTGATCGGGTTTGTTGATTAGCTTTCGTTTCTTATGGAAGATGTCAATGGAGTCTTCTGCTTACATAGGATTTGCTGATGGTGCTAGCTGCCACACTCAACACTCAGCCTCTGCTGCTTGGGTGATTTATACTCCTACGGGTCAGGTATTGTCTTCAGGAGGCGTATGTTTACGGCCTTCTTCGAACAATGTTGCTGAGTATAGTGTCATTATCGAGCTATTACGGGATGCCATTTCACATGGTGTTCTCTCTCTTGAGGTATGTCTTGATTCGCAGTTAGTAGTGGCACAACTTAATGGATTGCATTGTATTAGGGATCTGACATTATTACGAAGATTCTTACGCATGAGATTGTTAGAATGACAATTTGACAACGTAACATACCTACATGTTCCAAGAATTTTTAATCAAGTTGTTGACTCATATGATAACTATGTGTTAGATTGGCATTTTTTTCATAGACCATAAGCACATCACAAACATACATTTTTACACACATGTAAATAAATAAAATCGATAATCATAAACATTTTTCATTAAACATCCAAAATGTGACATCATAATACATAAGTGTCACGATATAAAAATGGGGCTTCCGAGCCACCAAAATATAATACACAGTAGTACAAAAATGAATCACTCTCAAGTCTCTAATCCTGTTGAGGAGGGGGGGGGTTTGATTGTGGTAGCACACCACAGCTCTAGCTAGTTGTCGGAATAACTGAACCCATGCTCGTGTTACACCAACCACCCAACGATGCATGGCCTCAGGAAAGTCCTCGACTTGTGCCATGGGTACCCGGTGTGTCAATCATACAAAGTTTGTGTGGATGCTTTGGAGCGTTTGCTCTGCATCCACACCCATGATATCATCTCCTCTTCCCCTTTGTCTATGATGAGGGAATTCATCAAGCCATCGTGGTCCAACATCTGCATACATATGACAGGTTGTCACTATGTGTCGTCACACAAAAACATGTCTTTTGAGTCTGTATATCAAAAAACACACAAAAATTTAATAATTCAAAAAACTTAAAAAGAGGGTTTGGTATTTGTTACCAATATCACCGTATGCTGCTCCTGGTGGTAGGGGCATGTCAGGATCTCCCCGAAAATCTATCCCTGCTTAAGGGTAATCATCGATGGTAATGATTTGCCATTGCCACCATGGAAATAAATCAATTGGATAGGGGTTGGACACCCTACCTCCGCCTAGTCTATGCATAGCATTTGCCCAATGTCGTTGGGATGGATCTCAAACCCCGTGAGGAGGAACGTCAGCTCTAGGGCTTAGCCACAGAACATGCTCAGTATACTGTCGAAACTGAAGTTTCATACCCTACCTATCTTGCAGTCACTAAGCTGCTGCTTCATGTTACTCAACAATGTAGTACTCCAATCATAAACTGTGGGTCTTGTGCACTCCACTGCATAGAACATCAATGGCTGGGAGGCCTAGTGGAGTGATGCTAGACCAGCTATCCTGCCGAGTGCCAATAGTATGGACTTTAGTCCTAGCACATGGATGGAATTTGTCAGGATTTGACTCCCAACCTTTTCTATGTCTAGAAAATAGTATACTGCAATGAACTCATCAATGGTGAGGCCACCTCCAGGCCCGCGAGAGTGTAGGTTCACCACCTCTCCCCGTCAGGACAATCCAGTAATGAAGTATATGTCCTCCATCTCTGTAGTGAGGGACACCCCGTTGATATGAAAGGACTCTGAGTCTGGATCGCAGTAGTCAACTAGCATCTGTAGGAGTCTTGGTTTGGCCCTCAGGCTACTAAGACACCAAAACTTGTATAGCCCACATGCACATAGATCTTGTTGGGCCATCAAATCACCCTGAACAGCCTCTTCTACGTCTCCATGTTCCCTCTCCCTCCATTCTAGAACCATCCTGCACATTAAAAATAAGTTCTGGTCAATATATACCTTAAAAAACCATGTGCACGGCCACATATGTGACTGTTTGCAAAATAGCTGCATATTTATACAGGTTTGGGAATTTTTTCCGTGTATAGCTAGCCCTATACGTGGAAAAAGCCCCGATTTCCATGTGGGTCGAAACGACCAATTTACACAGGCCTAGAAATCAATTTTTACCATGGAAATTGAAAAAAATTACATGAAAATGGAAGAGGAGGACATGAGATGTTACTTGGAACAAACAGTGTTGAATTTCGCTAGACGAAGCTCCCAAAATTCGCATTTGAAGTTCTGAGCTCAAATGGGTAAAAATTTCAAATGATATGTAATTTTTTAATTTTTTACTATTTATAGAAATTTTTTGAAATTTTTTAATTTTTTATCCCCTTTCTATAGTTTTGAACTATTTCTGACCACTTTGGACCATTTTGGACTAATCTGATGATGTAGGAGTCCATTTTGAGCGTCGTTTCGACCATTGTTTTGACCCGTTTGTGCCACTCTTAGGTATTATGTCTAAACTGGCATATAGGTTATATTTCACATCCATGTGCATTTTGCATGACCTTATGACCATTTCATTATAACCTTAGGTACGAACCCATTCTATCTTGTCACAGAACCCTCTTGTTGTTTTAGAAGTGACATGATGTGAATGGTAGAGCTTGACCATACATGGGTGCCCTAATTAGCTCCTTTTTTGCATTTGGTGCCCATGCCGACATTTTTTCCCTTTAGGGTGTGGGATTCCTTTGTATAGTATTTCCATGTCTTTGCGCAAGAGCCTCATACTCCTCTTGATATTTTTGCTGTCCTTTGTTCCCGAGACTCCCTTATGTCAAGTTGTAATTACATTATCATGAGTTTTGCCTACCTCATTGAGCATTATGTCGGCTTCCCTGACTTTGATTATCAACCATATAGCCCAAGCTTGTCTCATGTCTAGCCATGTAGATCCATTTTACATATCCTTTGCAGCTTGATTCCCCATTTTTTATCGGGAAGGGACTTTCCCCCGAGTGTCATTATCCTACACATGTGTCCTTGCATTGAGAATAGGTATGTTCCACTGCTTGGAACTAGTTTTTTTCCCATTGACACTCATCTCCTCCTAGTCTGTAACTATAAAGCACTTTTACTCTTTTTCAAGCTTTTCAAAATATTTGAAAAATTCCAAAAAAATCAAAAAAACAAAAAGCTGGATAGGAAAAGATGTTATCTTTGGTAGTAGTCGAGTCATGTCGCCTTCGAACAGAGCACTATATATCACATCCATTGGTTGGGTTAATAGTTTGAATTTAGGAGATGTACTCATTTCTCTAAGTTTATCTCCACCGACTGGTTAAGCTTCCAGTCCCTATGGAGCCTCTGTCGATGCCTCCTGTGGCGCAGAGATGTCCCAGTTTTGTATATCGAGTCTATGTTTCCTACATTCAGTCACAATTCTTTTTTATGATCTTGTTCGAAGGAAGTTGAAACCTGAGTCGGCCATTCTTCAATTCTCTTGACTTTGCATGTCGGCCATTCCCAGTACTGATACTAGTCCGTGCACTTTATGTTCAAGTCCTTCCACATTATACAGCCTTGCTTAGTACCTCTTGTTGGATGATGAGGGATGCATTAATGCCCTCCTTCCAGCGGATTTCATCCCATCTACTTCAGGTCATTTATTCTGGGATAGGAATCTAGAGTCATTTTTTAGTGCCTTGAGACTTGTAGTCATCAGTGGAAGGTTCTCTCGCCATCGACAGTTTTTGGGAATACATCAATGTCCCCTAATCGATGGATCCTCTCAAGTGTTTGACCGCAACACATTTATTCACACTTGTTAGTTTGCACTCTAGTACCTTGATTCCCATTTTCATTATCGGTGGGTGATCTGTTAACGTTATACATCAATGGATGGTAATAAGATGATGGACTACTATGTTCAACCTCGACACCTCTATTCACATAGTAGGACATGTACTTGTAGCGGATTGTGTAGAAGACCTTCCAGATTGATGGCATTTCATATATTCTACCTCCTTGATCGTGCCAGTGTTCATGATATTTCAGCTCTCGTGACTTGATTCCAGTGTATGTCAGATGTTTCCAATCATTATGGAGATCTTGATCCATTATATATCTTCAGCTTTCATGGAGATCATGATCCTTTGTATATCTTCATCATGGAGATTCTGATCTATCTATATTGTACATGGTGATGACCGCACATGTCATGTTTTGTATCATTCCTATTCATGTCCATTGTACTCTTATGTATCCGGGACTACTATATCTACTTGTAGTTATGTGCATAGTTTGATCATTGTATTGTACTATTGGATGGTTGGTTCTTCCACCTGGTTCTTCATAACTCCACTTTTGGGATGGACTTATAATGTATTTCGGCCATCGTATCACCCCTCTGACCTCACACATCAGGGGGCATCTGTTACAGCTGATTTTACCACACATGGTGGATCACACCTTTATGGCCTTCCCTATCCCTCTGTAGACTCTTTAGACCCCATGGACCATTTTTGTACCTTTTATGTTTCCAAGATCATCCCTAAAAACATGTCTTATTTGCTATACACAACTTTGAAACTTGTTCTCGTGTATATACGTGGTTTTAACCCTTAAACCCATGTACATCGGGATGTGTGCAAAAGGCCAAATATTTTTGGAGTTTTCCTTGATGTGGATCTGAGTCACTTGTCTCTTGGCCTTCCATATTCCTTGAGATTGCTTGGATTTGACCTTCCATTACCCCATTGAAGCACTATATAAGGAACCCTTTGGATACATTGAAGGGGGGGGATTGAAGAGCAAGGAAACTATAGTCCATTGTTTCTGGAGCTTATACTTGAGTCTACATCCCTTTGTCCCTTGGAGCACTTTGTGTTCTTCCCAAGCTTGACTTTTCTTTTGAGCTTGCTATCAAGAGATGGAGGACTGAAGTGGTGGAGGCCCAGGTGGAGGACTCAGTTTCTCTGATTTGCAGACGTGCCAACATAGGTTGTCACTATTGTAATCTTTGTTTTATATTAATAGAAATATATTTTCCTATCAAATAATGTGTATTTAAATGAGTATTGAATCCATGGATTCTTTTAAATACTTATATGTTATTGATTATATATGCTAGAGTAGGTCTAACACAATTATATATAGCATACTTATCTTGTTTGCTGATGTTGAGAGAGAAAATTACTTAGACAAGCGAGAGTGAAAAAGCTCAACGGGGATCTACACCAATCGTTCGGAATAAGGTATGTATTGAGATCCTTTAGTGTTATATGTTTGGTTTCTCTTGCATATAGGAGAGGATTGATTTCTGTAGTTACTCTATCTGTTGTGGTACCCCAAGCCATAGGAAGTTTTCTCTGTAATAGATGGTAAACCCGATGAACATCCCAAGAACCAGGTGATGATATATCACTTTTGGTGCTCATCCAATTCTCTAATGTATGGTTCCATCCACTTTATGTTGTTCCAAATAACTCTCATCGGGGTTTCCGCAAAGTGGTATATTGAGTTTCCTCAACATTCCTTTTGGGATTTCAACACCTTAGCAATGGCCTTTTTGACGCATTTTTAGTTTCCAATCAAATATGAAACAGGTACGGATGTCTTAACCTCACTTCAAAAAACCACTTCCACCCATATATATGATCATATACTTGAGTGGAGACGATGACGTAGTTTGATAAAATATGCCATTCCCAATCAGTTACTTGCTGAATGGTTTGCCAAATCCTTCCACCCATTGCTAGGAATGTTTGCATGGGAGGTGTTTTTACCAAGGATAAAACTATTATTCGTGCTCAATACCTTGACTTGGTTTAATCCCAGTTAGGAACTCTGTATGAATTAATCCCCCATGCTCCTCATCCTACTTCAGATCCTTCAAGACCTTCGACAGAACCACCTGTCGATCACATCCTCGGTTCTATCCAAACACAACAGACAACGAAATCCTTGAAAAAACAAAACCAACCCACCACATCTACTATTCAGACTGTTTCGAATCCCAAGACTGCTTCCTCTCCTATTGTTTCAACCGAAGTGAATGCGGTCCAACCTTTAGAATCTTTAGGAAAAAAGAATAAAGGAAAGAATAAATCCAAGAAATATGGGAAACAACCGGAAGGTAACAAAAAAGAACCATGATGCTGAATCCAAGAACAAGTGAAAGGAAAATTTTCCCTGCCTTATATGTGGATTTGGCCACTTCACCAAAGAGTGTCCTCATCATGAGGAGGTCAGTAAATTTCTTAAAAACACCCCCGCCCCGATAGTTTTAACATATATTTCATCAATTGATTAACCAAAACTCCTTGCACGGGCCTTCTTCTTCATCCATAAATGAAGTTAAAATGATGTTCGGTGAATCGATTATTCTGACTACTAGATACCACAATTATGACCCTCCGCCAGAGAAGAATATTGATAATTCTCCAATAGATAAAACATCATCCTCCATCCCTACTTCTACTAATGGTCTTCATATTGAAACAAATTTCCTTGACACAATTCTCCGGCCACCTAAGACTATGATTCAAAAAATGGTATTTAATCCTAACACATGTGTTTCCCAATACTATTAAATTTTCATATACTTAGCTAATACATCAGTATTTCATTTCATTTTCATAACAAAAGCATATAAACAGGGTCACTGAAAGAAACAGTATCACAAGAACAAAATAGATTTATCCTGGGAAAACCCTAAAGGGAAAAACCCAGCAAAAGCTTCCTTAATATAGATGCCCCAAAAAGATAAAAGGTAAAACCAACAAGGAGATCAAATCCTGATCCTCCTCCTTCTCCAGCTACTCTTCTCTTCTCCACTAATGCGCTACACAAGTGAGAATGCTTGCCCCAAATGAGAAGCGTTACACCTCTATTTATATTCATCTGTTTACTTAAGTTAACTCATCCGAAATTTAGGCTCGAACTAAATCATGTAGGCTCTAGTTACACATGTAGGCTCAAGTAACCACACTAGGGTGATAATTACCCACCTTTACAATTAGAGGGGACTACCTCACGACTCTTATTAGTTCTTTCGATTAGAAGCATTGGGGTACAAAGTAATACAAGTGGTTCTCCTAGTAGGACCATTGGGGACCACAAAGAAATACATATAGAATATTCTTTGAAATTACAATATTTCAACACTCCCCCTTAACGAGAAGGGTATTCTACAACAACATCAACAACAACAATAATAGGAGAGAAATAGAGGACATCATCAACATCATCAGGGTAACACATCTATAAATCATTGGAATATTTTCAACATCATGTAGTCTTCATCTTCAATCTTCAATCTTCAGCATCATCAATACTTTGACCGCTTAGATCAGCAACATCTTTCGCATCTTGACCTTTCAATCAACAACAACATCTTCAGCACTCTGTCCTTTCGATTAGAAACATCTTTATCACTTTTACCTTTCGATCAACAACAACATCTTCAGCATTTTGACCTTTCGATCAGCAACAACATCTTCAACACTTTGATCTTTCAATCAGCAACATCTTCAACACTTTGACCTTTTGATCAACAATATCAACATCAGCACTTTGATATTTTGATCAACAACATTATCATCGCACTCTAATCTTTCGATCTGAAACATCATCATCAAAATATCATCATACTCTGATATTTCGATCAGTACGGCATCATCATCGTCATCATACTTCTGATCTTTTGATCAGTACGTCATCATCATCATACTCTAATCTTTTGATCAGCACGGCATCATCATTATCATCATATTATCATCATTATATTTTGATATCATCATCATCACATTCTGATCTTTCGATCAGGAACCATCATCATCATCAACAACTTCTAATCTTTCAATCTGGAAACATCATCATCATCATACTTTGATCTTTTGATCAGAAAACATCATCATCATCAGCAACTTCTGATCTTTCAATCAAAAAACATCATCATCATCATACTCTGATATTTCGATCAGAAAACATCATCATCATCAGCAACAGCCTGCAAGCCACAGTACAAAGACATAGAAGTATTTGGATCTCTTTTGGACTTAAAGTCTAGGGATGATGCAATCCTACCACATTCTTGACAACCAAGGTCACCAGATCCATTCTGAACTGAGGTTCACGGATGATACAATCCTACCACCATCTTGATGACCGAAGTCATCGGATCCATTCTGAACTGAAGTTCATGGATGATACAATCCTACCACCTTCTCGATGACCGAAGTTCACCGGATCCATTCTGAACCGAAGTTCATGGATGATGCAATCCTACCACCTTCTTGATGACTGAAGTTCACCAGATCCATTCTGAACCGAGGTTCATGGATGATGCAATCCTACCACCTTCTCGATGACCCAAGTTCACCGAATCCATTCTGAACCGAAGTTCACGGATGATGCAATCCTACCACCTTCTCGATGACTGAATTTCACTGGATCCATTTTGAACTGAGGTTCATGGATGATGCAATCCTACCACCTTCTTGATGACTGAAGTTCATCGGATCCATTCTGAACCGAAGTTCACGGATGATACAATCCTACCACATTCTCAATGACTGAAGTTCACCGGATCCATTCTGAACCGAAGTTCACGGATGATACAATCCTACCATATTCTTGATGACTGAAGTTCACTGGAACCATTCTGAACCAAGGTTCATGGATGATACAATCCTACCAAATTCTTGATGACCGAAGTTCACCGGATCCATTCTGGACATATGTCCCGGGATGATACAATCCCCCTTCATTCTCGAGGACCGAGGTCATCGAATCACTTTAGGGCAAGTGCCCAGGGATGATACAATCCCACTACATTCTTGAGGACTGAAGTCACCGGATCTATTATGAACATATGTCCTGGGATGATACAATCCCTCTTCATTCTCAAGGACCGAGGTCACCGGATCACTTTAGGGCAAGTGCCGAGGGATGATACAATCCCACTGCAACATCACTACTCCCCCTTTCAGGGAAGGTCTTTTCGAACCACACCAATCTTGTCTCGAAAGTGTTAGAACTTTACTCAGGACAGAGGTTTCATCAACACATCAGCAACCATTCATCAGTACTCACATACTGGAGCTTTATGGCTCCTTTATGCATCATATCTTGATTGTAGAAATACATTATTTCTATGTGTTTTGATCTGTCATGGAACACAGGGTTCTCTGTCATCTTTATACAAATTTGGTTGTCACATAGAATCATGGTAGTGTCCAAATCTAGGTTGAATAATCTTGACAATAGCTTCCTAAGCCATATGGCTTCACAACTAGCAGAGCAAGCTGCTATATATTCTGCTTCAGCAGTGCTTAGAGCAACACTAGATTGCTTTCTGCTAAACCATGAAATCATAGCAGATCCCAGACTATAACATCCACCTGATGTACTTTTTCTGTCTGAGATACTTCCAGCCCAATCTGCATCTATATATCCATACAATTTGTACTCATGGCTATTATCATAGTATATACCAAATTCTATAGTCCCTTTCAAATATCTCATCACATGTTTTGCAACTACCAAGTGAACCTGTCTAGGTTGTACTAGATATTGACTTAAGGTGTTTACAACAAAACAAATGTCTGGTCTGGTATTTGTTAAGTACATGAATGACCCAATGATTTGTCTATAAAGAGTTACATCCACTAACTCTGATGAGTCATCAGCTAACAGCTTCAGGTTGGAGTCCATGGGTGTGGGCTTTTCATTCCAACATATTTAATCTCTTCAATATCTCTACCGCATACTTTCCCTGGTTGAGAAACATTCCTTCTAAACTTTGCCATACTTCTAGACCTAGGAAATAATGCATTAACCCAAGGTCTTTCATTTCAAATTCTTCTGCTAGTTTTGTCTTGCTTTCCATAACCTGTTTCTTATTCCCTATCAAGAATAGGTCATCCACATATAATAGTAGGATGACAGGTTTATCTTCTACAACTTTGAGATAAAGGTTAGGATCAGCTTTACTCTTGGTAAATCCCATGCTTGACGGGAAGTTATCTATCCTCTCATACCAAGATTTAGGGGCTTGTTTAAGACCATATAAGGCCTTCTTTAACTTGCATATGTGAGTATGTTTATCTTCAACTTCAAATCCTTGTGGTTGTTTTATGTATACTTCTTCTTTGATCACACCATTCAGAAAAGTTGTTTTCACATCCATCTAGTGTAAGTTCCACTTCATCATGGATGCAAGTGCCATGATAGCTCTAATCAAAGTATACTGTGCTACTAGGGAAAATGTCTCTTCATAATAAATTCCCTCTTTCTGAGAGAAACCTCTGGCCACAAATATTGCTTTATACTTCTCGATACTTCCATCAGCTGCATGCTTTATTTTAAATATCCATTTGGAGGATACTACACTCTTTCCTTCTGGTTTGGGAACTATATCCCACACATCATTATTCATTATTGATTGGTATTCTTCAGTCATTTCTTCTTTCCATTCTTTCTTCTGTACCGATTCTTCATAGTTTGTAGGTTCTTGATCTACAAGGTCACACGTCAAGGCTACATAGTTGGAGAAAGTTTTAGGTTTCTTTCATTCCCTTGTGGAGCCTTCAAGTGCTCCATATCTTTCTGCCTCTCGTGTAATTTCTCTTGTCCAGGTAGGCTGTCTCTTTCTTGATATCTCCATCATAGGAGGTTCTTGAGGTTCTGCCATGTCATGTTCTTTAGGAGCTTCATCTTCAGGGAGACATGTAGTTTCTTTATTTCTGGGAGATGTCTCTTCTTCATATACTTCTTCATGTTGACACTTCTTGGATCTCTTGAGGGCTGACTCTTCATCGAATGTCACATCTCGACTAATTTCCATGTGATGAAATCTAGGAATGTAAATTCTAAATTCTTTGGATACTTCACAATATCCAACAAATATCCCCTTCTTTCCAGAAGGGTTCAACTTGGTTCTTTTCTCTTTTGGTATATGAATATATACTGGACAACCAAATATCTTGAGATGACTTACCTTAATCTTCTTTCTCGTGAACATCTCTTCTGAAGTCTTGAACCCAAGAGCACTGTGAGATATTCTATTATGTACATACACAACAGTTCTTGCTGCTTCTACCCATAGATGCATTGGAAGATCTTGATCATATATCATTGTCTTCACTGCCTCCATGATGGTTCTGTTCTTTCTTTCCGCAACCCCATTCTATTGAGGATTTTAGGGAGTGGTTAGCTCCCTCTTGATTCTGGCATCTTTGCAAAAAGCCTCAAACTCTTTTGAGGTATATTCTCTTCCATTGTTTGAATGAAGTGTCTTTATCTTCTTGTCTAAAAGATTCTCTATCAAGGCTTTGAACTCCTTGAATTTCTTGAACACTTCACTCTTTGCTTTCAAGAATTATATCCAAGTCTTTCTTGAAAAATCATCAATAAATGTGATATAATATTCAAATCCACTTAGGGATGTAGAAGACATTGGACCACATACATCTAAATGAATCAATTCCAACGTACCTTTTGTCTTTGTTTCACTTTTCGGAAAAGGATTCTTGATGTTCTTTCCCTTCGCACATCCTTTGCAAATCCTTTCATGCTTGATCTTCATGTCTGGTAATCCTGTTACTACTTTGTTTACATGAGGTAGAGCTTTGTAATTAATGTGGGCAAGCCTTCTGTGCCATAGTTCACTAGGGTCTATGGACTCATGCACAAGGTTTGTTTCTGAGTGCCCTTTTAGTTTATACAAGCCTCCTTCTTCTTCTCCAATAATGATTGCATCTTCAATATTATTTCCTTTGGGCCACATGAGTACTTGGCCATCTATGAAAGCAACTCTAAAACATTTATTATCTAAGGCTGATATAGAAAGTAAATTCTTCTTTAGACCAGGTACATATAATACATCCTTCATCTTTAGAGGATTACCTGAATCAAGTTTGTAGCTTGCTTCACCAACTCCTTTGATCGGGTATTGATAGTCATCTACTAGGGATACTTTCTGAGGAGAGCTATTTTCTTCAAGTTTGGACAAAGTTTTATTTTGTCCCGTCATGTGCTTTGAAGCACCACTATCAAGAGGCCAGGTGTCCTCTCCAGGAGTTACAGATCCAGAGAGTGCAGAGAGTAGTACATATTCTTCTGCATCTTTTTCTCTTGCTTGTTTTCTTGGAGGTCTTTCTTCTTCTTCTTCTTCTTCTTCTTCTTCTTCTTCTTCATCTTCATCTTCTGCTAGATGAGCATGATATTTTTTTTGTTTTTGACCCTCTTCCTATATTCTTGCTTCTTTATAGGACAATTTCAGGTAAGGTGTCCTATCTTATTACAATGAAAACATTCAAAATCAGAATAGTCTCTAATGGGAGGACTTTCTCTTACCTTTTGGATTCTTCTGGGAGGATGAGACTCCTTGAAATTTCTTCTCTTGAAATTGGATTGGCCTCTTCTTCTTTTGGTGTGAGTGGCTAGGGATTGATCATCTACTTTTAGTAAAGCTTCTCTATTTGCCACTCTAGTCTCCTCTTGAATGCAATCTTCCCATACAATCTCAAACTTCATGCTTTCTTTTCTGGCACACATCATCTGAATGAATGACTCCCAGGGTCTAGTGAGACCATCGAGAGTAAGCATGACCATTTCATATTCATTGATATTCTCTCCAATAGCTTCTAGTTGCTCTTTGATCTGAGAAACACATGAGAAGTAGTCTTCGATGGATTCTCCATGACTCATCTTGGTGCTCTTCAGTTGAGCTCTTATATTCATCTTTATATTAATGTTTCTTCCCCCAAAAATTCTAGATAGGGAATCAAACATTTCTTTTGGAGTCTTCTTGGATGACACTTGAGGAATCAAGTGATCCTTGATGGAGTCAACAATAATACTTTGTGCCCTAATCATATCCTTTTTGTGCTTCTCCTTAGCTTCAGCTTCTTCAGGTTCTGTAGCTTCTTCTTTGAAATACTTATCAATATCATTCTCTTGGAGAATGAGACCAATCCTATATTTCCATGCTTGGAAATTCTCTATGCCTTCTAGCTTGTCCTCAAGCTTAGTGCTTGGGGTCATTTTGTCAAAAAATCACAAAAAATTGAATTTTTGGAGAATGAGAAACTGAACTTACCATGAGATGCGCTTGAATGAGATGAGACAACTGGTGTGCTTGGATTCTGAAGACTTCAACTCTTCACCTTTCAAATCAGACTTGCAAGATTTAGCTTCTGCAGCTTTCTGGTTTAGCAAATTTCTGGTGCAGCTGTCAAACTAGGGTTTGACTTTCTTGGAGACTCACACATTCAAAAAACTTGATTCCAAGCTCAAAAGATGTGCTCTGGGAGGGTGCAACTTTCTATGCAAGCAGTTTTTCGAGACTCAAACATTTTCCCGAAAACCCTAATTTCTTCTAGGGAGAGTGTTGGAGCCCAGAAATTCGCAGGCAGCAATAGTAAGGGATTCTCCCCAGTCAACGTTCCCAACTAGCCTTTTGACTATTTGGTATAGGGAATCCATCCGGTTTGCGGTTCGGCTACCATAGGTCAAAGTAACAAAACAAAGGTTTACCGGTTGCGGCCCGGTCCACCGAGTTTTTTGTATTTTGACTTAATGTATGAAATGCAAATTCCTAATTAACAATGCAGGGTAATCGAGATGCAGGGAGCAGTCACAATGTGAAGCATAGGTTCTTACCTCTCGTCTTAGGCTCACAAGCATCTAAATCACTTATGCAAGAATGAAATGGACTAACTATCTACTTATTTGTCTATCTACCTATCCCCGGGGAGCAACCTGTTATTTATTTGTGAGTAATGTAAAGTGTGCATGCAATATAAAGAGAAACTACAGTTAGCTGATATTTCTTTCCACAATGCATGAACGATTAAAGATATTTTCAACAATCAGATAGCCAATTGTTTTAGGAACAACATACATTACTCATAGTGACATTTCCACAAAATGAACCAGAAATCATTTAAACAAGAACATAGGTTCAGAGAGTTAGAACGATCTCACGGTTGATGGACAAAAACTGGAAAACAAAATAGTTCGTCTTTCAGTCATCCACAGCATAACATTTGGAAATTCCACCAATATTTCTCCAGCAAGCAAACCATATTTCTTTATTGCAAAGAGAAATAGTTCTTCTTACAATATTGCTTTCTAGTCTAACTGGGAAAAAGTCCTTTTCTCCCTCTAAGTCTTTTAACTTTATACAAAAGGGTGGGACTGTTGGGCTGCCCAAAGTGACCTTTGGGCTTCCCAACCCCTCGTTTCGCAACGTTCTGCTTTTCTTAAATGTTTTACAAAAAATAGTTACAAATTACAATAATGACCGATCCTTCATGAGGAGGGTCCCACTTGAGCATCTAGAAACTTCTTCCACGACACAGCATCAGAGGCAATGCCCTCAAATGTGCAGGGTTCCAAAAAATGAATGTTGATTTCAAATTTTTTGGCCTGGTTCTTTATAGCTTCCACTCTGGCTGCGCTTAACCGAAGCTGGTCTTCCAAGATCTGCACACTAACTACTGAATGGCCTATTTCGCTTCTCAGAATCTGGTCATCAATGGCCTTAATGTGTTGCATTCTTGCTTCTTCATCCTGATGTCTGTTTTGCTACATCTCCATAAATGAATCGTGGTCTGGGAAATCATCCAGCCTCTTCTCGGCCTCTACCTGGCACCAGTTGTATGTGATGAGGACTCTTCTGAAGAATTTCATGCAGACTCCTTTCGTCTTCTTGACTGCTTTCTTGAAATCCTCTACGGTGTTAATAGCAAATTCTATTAAGTTATAATCTCGCTTGAGGGCTTGTTTATCTTTTGATGGAAGCTCTGCTAGAGTTTCTTCATTGTTTTCCAGCCTCACCATTCCTATAGTCAGGACCTCCAGGACGTCCTGAGAACTGTCCACAAAGTAAGATGCAGTTTCCAAGATCTCTTCCAATCGTCCATCGATCTGCAGCACTCTACATCTGTCTTCTTCAACAACAGTTTGTAGCTGCAGCATCTTGGCCTTTTGGGCCAAGACATGCTCTCTAAATGGATGGAGGTTAACCTGCTATTCTCTTGCTTCCTCCAGAGCAGTTGTTAGCGAGGAAATCTGTTCTTGGTGTTCCTTCTTCAGTTCTTGGGTGTGCAGATCATTGGCCTCCAAGAGGATCTTTTGCTGCTCTTCTAGCTCCCCCACCTTTGCTAGTAGCTGTTCCTTTTCAGTTCTTAACTCTTGGTATTCTTTCTGTACTCTCTCCAGATACTCCTGTGTCATTTCTAGCACTTATATCTCTCCTTGGAGGGCCTGTACTTCAGCTCTTGAGGACTTCATTTCCCTTTGCATATCTTCGTATTTCCTCTTGAGCCTGTTGCTTTCTTCCCTCTCTTTCCTCAATGTATCTTTCAACTGAGCAGAGGATTTCTTGGACTGCTCCAAGTCAGTTATTATCCTTCCTACATTATCCTCTGAAGCTTGGATAAATGCAGACCCGGCTGTTAGGGTGAATCTTGGATCTTGGTATGTTCCTAACATAACAGCCGTATCCGTTATCATTTTACCAAGTATACATTCCGCCTCAACTTTCCTCTCTGTTCTCTTTATTATTCTCTTTGTTGCCCTGTCATAATATACAGTGTTGAAATCAGGGATTTCTTCCCCTTTTTTCTGAACAAAAGGAACCAGCTTGAGAGTGGGGACCATGGGAGTGCTGGCAACAGGTACTTGTGGGTCCTGAACCTCAGGTTTCTCAACATCTTGGGTCTGCCCTCCAGCTATGTCAGAAGTTAATTGTTCTATCTCAGTTTGTGTCAGCTCCAACCTCTCTGCCTCCTGCTTTTGCAACTCCTCATCGAGCTTTCTCTTCGCTTCTTCAGCTGCTTTTCTAGCTGCTTCTTCTGCCTCTTTAGCTGCTTCCTGGGATTTCTCAGCTACTTCTTGGGCAGCTTTTCTTTTCCCTTCCTCTTCACTGTGTAGCCACCCTGTAGCTTCTTTTGCCAATCTTTGAGCCTCTTCATTTCTCTTTTTGGCTTCTTCCTCTACCTTAGCCAGTTCATCCCCTTTCCCACCTTTGGTGGTAATCTTCTTCTTGAATATTCTCTTCAGTGCTGTCATGTTCAGGTCATTTCGGAAGACAGATTCTTCCCTATCAAAATGGTGGGTATATTCGAAATGCACCTTGTTTTCCTTACAATGCTCCGCAACTTTACCATGGGAGTCATTTCTGTGATAGGGCATCTCGCCAAAATGGAATCTCTCCAGCTCCTCTACGAATTCACTAGATTGTTTCACCTTAGTGAACCTGTAGCTTCCTAGTCTGAAGGGCAAGGGAGGATAAGCAATATTCTTATGTTCAAATAGGAAGCTGCCTATTCCATCCAAGAACACTTGCCTGACTGCCTCCTTATGGACAATGTAATCAGTTGCGTATTTTGGCAGTAGGGAAGGGGCTCTCAAGCCTCCAAAAATTCAGAAGTACATGCCATTTTTGGTCAAATAGTAGTCTGCATAGTCTTCTATTACTTGCATGGCCTCCTCCGACATACAATCACACTCTTTCTAGAAAATGAGTGTGTATAGTGGCATAATGAAGTGCTCACAGACTTCTCTATAATGGATGTGGTACTGGTGTGCCCACAATGGTCTATAAGCAGCATAGACAAGCATTCTTTCCCTATCCCAGATGCACTTGAGACCAGGGAAAGGCTAGTTGCATAGTATACAGTCTATGAGTATTGAACTCATATAAAATTTAGACCTTTTCTGGGACTCTCCTCCCAAGGCTGAGGCCAAGCAAGAAGAAAGACTGCTTGATACAAGGCTGGCCCAGTTGAAGATTGTCCCTTGGGTTGCCACATGAAAAATGATGGGTATCCACTCTAGCTTGAAGAATCTGCCATGAGCTCTCCCAAAGATCCTATTAAGCATCAGAGCTATAAATCTGTAGGGAGCCCTCAAGCTCACTGTATCATACTCACCCGTGGGTCTGTATCGGTAATTTTTTCCCTGCAACAACATTCTCTTAAGAGTCTCTACCAAGTCCATTCTAATGCTATTCAACCAATCATCAGATAAGAATACTTGGGCTTCTGGCAGGTGATAAGCCAATGCCACATATCCAGGGCTAAATGCAGCATAGCCTTGTCTTTCAACATTTTCCAAAATCATTGTGGTTACATCTGCCTGGGGCAGAATCCATCCAATTACCTCAGAGCATGGGAACAGCTCTGGCCTGTTGGCGACCTTCATAAGGGAAGATCTTTCAATGTTTGCATATATGGACTCTTCTTCTAAGCCCATGTCGGGAACTTCTCTTCGGGTAATCAGTCTATAGATTTCCCCCCACTGGTATTTAGGTTCCATGCCAAAAATTCATTTAGTGTCTTCATATACGTATTCTGTCTTGGTGACCACTTCTACTTCTGGCTCTTCTTCGACCACAGGGGCCTTCTTCTTTTGTCTCTTTGACATTGTGAGCTCGAATTCTTCCTGCCATATATAACATTGTAACATTAAGCAATTCCAAGTGCAGACACTTATATGACAATGTGCAGCGTTTTACTTCTTTTATGTGTATCATGACAGCAATTAGTTAACGAAGCTAACATATGTGTATGACCTTACTAACAGAGCTATTGAAACATGATGCGCATTGTTCAGTGAATTAGTCTATGTGCAGCATAATTGAAAAGAGTTATATACATTAAAATGTGCAATCTATCATTTCTGTGGGATATTAAACAATTCTATCAATCATATTCAAGACGGCAACAAATCTACATTAATGCACAATAAGTCTCGGTTCTCTGTGCACACCATGGTCGCTTCGCTGTGCGGGAAAATAGTAGCTATGCGGGTTTTATCAACGACATCATGCTTACGCACTTAGGTTCAACAAGTTAAGAGCAGGGGTACACCCTCTTCCCCGGCCCAGGTTCGACACTGATCATGAATTGGGTTGCGCGGGACTGTGTAGGTGAAAACGGCTAGGGCTTCAAATGTGGGTAACGCACAGTAGGATAAACAGCCCTGGGCCCTACAATAAGAGACTGCAGAAAACTAAACCTACCAAAGAATCATCACCAAGGATGGATTGGTGCAGGTAGCGCAACGATCGCCTGCACCGAAACCCCCACTCGAACGGCGCAGGTTCAAATAACGGATGGTCGCGGCCAGGAAAAACCCTATGGGTCGAACAAAAATAAAACCTCCACTGTGAACAGTACTACTACAACATCCCCCAAATAAATATATAGGTTCGTGACTAACAGGGTTAAGGTAAAATGGCCGCAGTCCAACCTAACCCATAGAAAACAAAACCACCCAATGCTCAAACGGAAAGATGAAAGGAAATCGAAACCTACCTGGCACTGATGTGTAACCGGCGTGGAGGACTGTCGAGCTTCACGGTGGCGACACTTGGATAGCGCGTACCGAAAACGGGGGACCGGGTGAGTGTGAGCAGGCGACAACACGACAGTGACAGATCACGGCAATTGAAAATGACAATAGAATACACAACCCCTCGACCTCGTATATATATACATGGTCAAACTCTTGCGGTGGGAAAAGTTAAAAATAGACGTCGGAGCGCTTTGTATCGGAAGTTGAAAGTAAAATTTGGTCCACAACGGTGGAAATCCAAAGCGCGAAGTCATCCGCGAAGACACATATGGCGAGGAAAACATCGGATGGCGGAGAGTTTTGTATCGGAAGTTGAAAGATTACTTCTTTCCGCAACGGTGGAAGGCCGAACCAAAATCCATCCGCAAAGGTGGGGGTAACCAGAAGTAAAGTCTAAATCGGAAGAAAATGATTAACACATCGGCAAGATCAGTGCTTTCTTCATCCGCAACAGCGGAACCATAAAGCATTCCACTGTCTGCAATGGGACTTAAGCCGGAAGCAACAACACTTAAAGGCTCGAAAAGTTTAGAGCTTTGGCAGCCGCAATGGTGGAACAGAAAAGACCTCAGGAAAGCGACTAAAGGCTGATGCGTCGGCTGGTGGATTGCTTTATACATCGAGCGTTAAACCTCTTTGGGAGCCACAATGGTGGAAGAAATGATCAGAAAACTTTCGATGCAAAACCACAAAGCATCCGATGTGAAAACAAAGAAATCGGAAAAAATAATCGAAGTCAAACTGAAAATCTATCCGCAACGGTGGAAGGAGAAGTGACAATGGTTCCGATGCAAAACCAAAACCCAGCCGATTTCACCAACCGAATCGGGAGAAAATATGAAGTTAAAACTAAACATCCATTCGCAACTGCGGAGAAAGAAACGACAAGTCTTTCCGATCTAAACCAAAAAACCACTGATTAAAACCAATGTATCGGGAGCGAAACCAACGTTAGGACTGGCTATTCAGCCGCAATAGTGGAGGCTTTAACCAAACACTTTCTGATTCAGACATGCTGAACATGCATCCCAAGGGAGCGATAAAGTCTGATCAAACAATGGATTACTTCAAGCATCAGAGTAGGAATCAAAACAATTGGTAGCTCAATCCAAGAATTAGAGATTCTCTTTGGGACATCAATGAAATAACTCAAAGACAAAGAACTAAACCAAGCAAAGGAGGCTCCTGAAATTTTTTTGGAATTTTGGGAATTTGTTGCAGCTGCAACTGAGAGAGAGAGAGCTATTTCACCTTGTGAAAGCTGTCCTATTCAGGTTAGCTCTGATACCATGTTAAATTTTCATATGCTTAGCTAATACATTAGTATTTCATTTTATTTTCATAACAAAAGCATATAAATGGGATCACTGAAAGAAATAGTATCACAAGAACAACAAATATTTATCCTAGGAAAACCCTAAAGGGAAAAACCTAGCAAAATCTTCCTCAATATAGATGCCCCAAAAAGATAAAAGGTAAAACCAACAAGGAGATCAAAGCTTGATCGTCCTCCTTCTCCAGCTACTCTTGTCTTCTCCACTAATGCGCTACACAAGTGAGAATGCTTTCCCCAAATTAGGAGCGCTACACCTATATTTATATTCATCTGTTTACTTAAGTTAACTCATCCGACATGTAGGCTTGAGTTAAATCATGTAGGCTTGAGTTACACATGTAGGCTCAAGTAACAACACTGGGGTGCTAATGACCCACCTTTACAATTAGAGGGGACTACCTCATGACTCTTATTAGTTATTTCGATTAGAAGCATCCAGGTACAAAGTAATACAAGTGGTTCTCCAGGTAGGACCATCGGGGACCACAAAGAAATACATATAGAATATTCTTCGAAGTTACAATATTTCAACAAATACTACAATATAGTTGAATATCTAGCTCAGGAACTATGTGTTATGTCGACCCTCTAAGTACTCCAAACGTTCCCTCCACAATAGAAGAACTTTTTGTCGGTTCCCGGAGCTATAGATATGGAACATAACAACATTATTACCTTCAAACTAGATGACTTCAAGTCTAGGATCTCCCATCAAATAGCCTTCCAATTATCTACAAAAGTCATTGGGAAGATAATCCATTGTACCATATTGGACGAGGGTGCCTCAACTTCAGTCATGTCTTTATATTGCTGGAGAGATATTGGCTCTCCTAAGACCAATCGTTCACCCACAACATTAAAGGATTTCTATGGTCATGGTTTTCAACCGTATGGATTACCCTTTTCTCTCCAAGTAGAAATGGGGGGTAAATCAGTGTCCATCCATGTCGAAGTTGTCGATGCTCCTTTAGATTACAATATTCTTCTAGGTTGTAATTAGTTCTAGGCAATGTAAGTTGTTTCTTCATCCATATTTTGGGTAGTCTAGCTCCCATTCTAAGGGAAGATTGTCACAATTGACCAGTTAGATTTATGTTCACCAAACACGACCTCCAATTCTATGAATAATGTTCCACTCTTGGCTTCTTCAGCCTCGCAATATCAAAACATAGGAGTAGGTCTTCTTAAATATTCCTCACTTATGGGAGTCTTTCCATTGAATATCCCTCCTTCTACTTTGCAATCCATGTCTATGAACATGATCTCAATTTCGAGCTATGACAACCTAGATAAAAGAAAATCAATCATTGATTCGACATCATTGATTCATTTCGAAGAAATGTACCAGGAAATTGAGTCCACCAATGATCCCACTTTCAACAATAATCTCTTGGTGACATTAGACCCGTATCACCTACCATATTGGTTAAGTTACCCCCCCATATCTCTAGTATATTTTGCATACTATTTCATCCAATGAGTCCATCATGGAATTCATGTATTTAGATGATATGCCTTGGAAATATCATCATCATCGATCCTATTTCCTTCCCAATTACCATATGGTAGAAGACCATTTTGAACCAACGGTTTCATTTTATGTTGTAATTGATCCTCAGTCACCAATACCCATCCACAATGTTGAGTCTGAGGGTAATCTGATTAACATTACTAAGAACATTTTGGTCGATATATCAGTGAAGCCCAAAGTTGTAGAAAACATCCATGTAGGCCAAAATTATTCTGCTTCAAAACTTGATTCTTATATGACCATTTTTAAGGAATTCAGAGATATTTTTGCTTGGACGTATGAAAAACTTCTAGGGATAGATCCTTCAATCGTGGTTCACAAGAATAGGACTTACCCTGATGTCAAACTGGTCCGTCAAAATTTACGACATGTTCATCCACGAAAAGCGGCAGCCATTAAGGAAGAAATTGAGAAACTTCTCAAGTTTGGGTTCATTTACCTCATACCTTTGACAGAATGGGTGTCTAATATTGTCCCCTTAAATAAAAATTAGTGCACAATTAGGGTTTGTAACGATTTTTAGGACCTTAATAGGTATTCTCCTAAGGACAACTTCCCTACTCCTTACATGGATCAAATCATCGATAACTGCGTCGGAAGCGTCATCTTTTCATTCATGGATGGCTTTTCTGGATATAATCGGATAGAGATACTCCCATCTGATCAACATAAAATGACCTCCATTTTCTCATGGGGGACCTTTTCTTATACGAAGTTACCTTTTGGTTTGAAAAACGTTGGCACTACCTTTCAATGTGCTATGTCTTATGCTTTCCATGACATCAAACACATCATGGAACCTTACCTTGATGACTTTCCTGCTCATTCGCAACAGCGGGATCACCATGTTGATCATCTGAGAGCCATTTTTCTCAGGTGCCACCGTTACAACATACGTTTGAATCCACATAAGTGTGATTTTTTTATCGAGACAGGAAGACTACTTGGTTTCATTGTTTCTAAGGATGGCATCCGTACAGACCCACTAAAAATTGAATCCATATTGGCCTTACCCCCACCTATGAACGTTACTAAAGTCCAAAGTTTGAAAGGGAAGGAAAATTTTTTACGTTGATTCATCTGTAACTACACCAAAAAGACCCATGGATTCATGTGTTTATTAAAAAAAGGACACACCCTTTGTTTGGGATGACCTTGCATAACATTCATTCAACACTCTCAAACATGCTATTACAAATGCACTGATCCTGTAACCACCCAATTATACCAAGGACTAGTTCTTGTATGTGGATGCATCACTATCCACCATCGGCATGGTACTAGTTGAAATAGATGAACACAACCATGAACATGTGATTTACTACCTTAGTAAGAGTCTTCTAGACTCTGAAACCCGTTATTCACATGTGGAGAAATTAACTCTAGAAACGGTCATCACGGTCCATAAATTTATTCATTACATCTTACTTCGTACAACCACGGTATACGTAGATTCCAACCCTAGGTATTAAATCTTGACTCGTCAAGTGCTTGGGGGAAAATACTCTCGCTAGATTGTTATCCTCCAGGAATTTGAGTTAGAATTTACGAAATCCAGTTCTAAGAAGTCCCTTGTCTTTGAGGAGCTTATGTGTGACCTTCCTTGTATTAGTGAGGATACGCAGCCCTTTGATTCATTGTTATATGAATCATGTTCCTCATTAGTACGCCCAACCCCTTGTATGGAGACTTGATTCTCTATCTCCAGACTCAATGCTTCTAGCCCAATGCAACCCGAGATGAACATTGTCGTATTCATCATCACGGTAAGTACTATCTTATCATTAATGATACATTGTACCATCATGGCATTCATGCAATTTTGTGGCATTTCTTAACTCATGAGGAGGCTGAAGTAGTTTTAAATGATTGTCACTCTAGAGCTTGTGATAGTCATCTTTCTAGGATGGATACTACCCAAAAAAAATTACACGTTGGGTACTTTTGGCCCTCGATATTTAAAGATTGTATGGAGGCCATAAACAAATTCCTGTCATGTCAAATTTTCACATCCAAAAAGAACACCCACCTTGCTTTGTTGCATCCCATCATAGTTGTTGGTCCATTCACAAAATGGGGCATTTATTTCATGCACTGCAAGCCTGCCTCAACTGGGGGGCATGGTTACATCATTGTAGCTATGGATTACTTCACAAAGTGGGCTGAGGCTATTCCTACATATGCTGAAGACAGAAAAATTGCTTCCCTATTTCTTTGTAACCACAATATCACTAGATTCGGAGTCCCTCGAGATATTGTGACTGACAATGGTTCGTATTTTCATAATAAAATGATGTCAGAACTGAGTTCCAAATTAGGATTTCTCCACGACAAGCCAATGTCTAGGTTGAAGCTATTAATAAAGTGTTGAAAACCATGCTTCAATGAATGGTAGGACAAGCCAAATGCAGTTGGAATTTGCAACTATTATTGGCATTGTCGCCTATATGACTATTGTCAAAACATCCACCAACTTCACACCTTTCTACTTAGTGTATGGGTTGGAGGCTACTCTCCTGATAAAATGTGAAATCCCTTCTCTAAAGCTTGTCGTATAATTACTACCCAACACTACTCCCGAGGAAGAACGCTTCTTAGATTTGAACAATATCGATGAGAATCGTCAAGGTGCCACCTTGGAAAATGAGGTACATAAACGACAGATTAAATCTATATACAACAAATCCATTTAACCTCGCCTCTTCAATGAAGGTGACCTAGTCTTGACATATGACTAGAAACATGACAAGTTGGGGGGTGGGAAGTTGGAATCCATGTGGCATGGGCCCTATGTTGTAAGTCATGTCTTAGAGAAATGAGATTGTGAGTTCATGGATTATGATGGGATACCCCTGGGAGAGCCTCAGAATGATTCTACCTCAAAAAATACTATGCCTAGGTCATATAGCATAGGTTTTCTATATATAGTGTTTATAGAGTGTTGTGTGAAGTTTGTAGTGTGGTTTTGGTGTGAATGTAAGATGTGTCTTATACAAGCCTTCTTATGTAGTGTTATGTTTAAAAGGACCATATGACCTCTTATTTTGGCTTTGTGTATGGTGCTATTCATTACACCCTGAATCTGGCAACAACATCCTAGGTATTGTATTCTCCTACCGATGATCTGGTGAGCTCAGGAGGATTACAAAGAATCTTGCAGATTACCATGCAGTGATTGGTTTGTTGTTTGAAGATCTAACTAATGATGTGAGTCATATTAGGGTCTACCTAGATTGAGAGTTAGTTGTACATCGGTTAAACTGATTCTACGCCATTCAGAACTCCCTACTTCTTTTTACATTATGAAGAGTTCATCTTTTGGAAAGGTATTTTGAACATGTTTCCTACCATCACATCCCAATACATTTAAATACAGTAGTTGATTCATAAGAAAATTTTGTCTTGGATTGGTATCTTTCTCATATTTGAAGTTCATTTTAAATTTTCATTGCATACATTGAATCACATAAATACATAAGTATCCATTCATTCACATAACACAACGCACACACACATATCTATAAATAAAAAGTTTTATATATAAAATAGTGTTGAGATACAAATTGAATCCATAAGATTTAAGTCCATCCAAAATATCAAGCTATCAAGTCTCTAGTACATATAAAAGAGAAAAATAGGAAGCTTTATATCTTTTGGTGTAAATACAATACGAAAATGAGGAAGCCATTATGGGCTAATCCTCGTTCTCATGGTAGCATGTCACAGCATGGGCCACTTGGAGAAGTAGCCTCCCAAAACGTCCAGACACTCTTGCAGTATGGCGCTGGTTGTGCCTAGGAATATCATTGATCAAAATGTCAAGTACTCCCATAGTCAGTCGTTAAATATGTTCATCAATCTCTTGAAGCTCTTCTTCAGCCTCCACATTCCTGACAACCATCTCCCTCATTGCTCCTCGCCTCTCTATGGGTGAGGTTCCCACTAGATGGGAAGGTCCTATGTCTGTATAACAACATTGTATGTCTCAGTATCACTTAAAATGAACAAAAGAATGAAATATAACATAAAAAGGAAACATGGAATGGTATTCTTGTTACCTCGGTCATCCCACTAATCACCCTCATGCAATGGGAGGTTAGGGTCACCCTTAAATTCCGCTCCTGCATAGGATTAGTCCTCAACCATCAGTATTTGGCCTCATACCCAATGAAAAAATATTGCACCATAAGTAATGGTGGGCCCTCCATCGCCACCATGCTAGGCCATGGCCTTGACCCATATCAACATCCTGGGATCCTCTCCATCCAACCTGTTCAAAGGAACCTATAGTCGCATCAATGGAACCTTCTCAAGGAATAAGGACACCACTACTACCCCGTAAGCAAAATGTTTTAGTTCCCCACTATGACACTTCATCAACTGATCTTTGAGGCTAACCAACAACCCCTCACACAAGTTGAATATGGTAGGATTCATACACTACACCACATACATCATGTGGGAACGAGTGGTCTGGTGGGAAGCCCTGCTCCTGATACCTTCTCTATCACGAAGGCCACAGTCCTCAAAGGTTGGTTTACAATATGTTTGATAGGGATATTTCCTCCCAGGGATCTAATCCTAGCCACATAGTATTCATCTATGAGATCATCCACAGACATCTCTCCACCCTTGGGACCTCTAAGTACCACTGGACTCCCCATCTGGGAAAATATAGTCAAGAAGTATATGTGCTCAAAATTGATGGCCAATAAATGTGTCTCGACCTGAAAATGTTGTTGGTACGGATCCCACATTCGAATCAAGTACTCCAACAACCGCACACAATCCCTCATCCCTAGAACCCTGAAGTATTTCAAGAGCCCGCATTCTCTCAAGGTTCTTACGGTCATTGGATCGTTTTTCGCTTGAGGGTATTCAAGCTCATGGTCTCTTTCTTTCCATATCACCATATTGGGAGTTAAATTCCTATCAAAAACCAATGGAACATCCATTAAACACTTGTTAGACTCCATAAAAAGAGGCGATTTCTAAAAATATTTCTCATTTTTTTGTTTTTTGAGAGGCCCTTGACACGGACGCTCTTTCCCCAATGAAATAGAGTGATGGCAATTTTTCACCTAAGGGATAGAGTGCCTTCAATGCTCTTCCTCCTTTCAAGGGGTGCGTCGGCACACCTCTAGAAAGGGAGAAGAGCATCAGGCTGTGCACGCTCTCCTCCTTTTGTATTTCTACCTCAAAACACTAAAAGATCGAGTTGAAAGCAAAAAATTGAACCATGAAAGTGAAGAGCTAGGTCTTGGCTATTACTTGCTCCAGACGGTTTGGTCAGAGGAGGCCTGTGACTCCCGGAATATCCACCACAGAATCCTCTCTTATGCACAAGTTTTACCCAAATGTCAATAGTAAAAAAAACAATGGTGAAAAATTTGTTACTATTCCACTATTTGTATGTTATTTTTTTATTTCTTATTGAAAATAATTATTGGAATAATTAAATATTTATGGTTTTTTCTCATGTTTTTTCTATAGTTTCCAAGGTAAACATGTTCTGACATCATTTTTGGAGATTTCAAGTTATTATTGGAATTTTTCAGGCTACAAAGGAGTTTCTTTTTGTCTTTTTCACACTCTGATTTAAGTTGAAAAAGTACAGAGCGTTTTTTATATCTTCAGCATGCTCGTTAAAAATCAGTGAAAAGGTATCAAGGATGCTTTTACTATTTTTTCATACTCGTTAAAATGGTTTATGAAAAAAAGAACCCATCATGAAGTCAACTTTAAGCTCTTTTCAAGACTCTCTAAACATGAAAATATCACCAAATGAGCTTGATGCTTTCACGCTTGTAAAAGTATTTGAAAGATCATCTAGTCAGGGATAGTTTACCCATTTTTCGGACCGATTAGACTCATTTACAAAACCGTATACTCTAGTTTATCATGACTAGAAGAGTTCTCCTAGGCATCAATTTACACTTTTTCAGGAATCGGGGACTAAATTTTCAAGAGGTGCATCAACGCACCTCCCGAAAGGGAGAAGAGCATCATGTTTCGTGCACTATCCCCCCTTTGGATATCTACCTCAAAACACCAAAAAGTCGAGTTGAAAGCAAAAAATTGAACCATGAAAGTGAAGAGTTAGGTCTTGGCTATTACCTTCTCCAGACAGTTTGGTCAAAGGCGACCTGTAACTCTCAGAATATCCACCACAAAATCCTCTCTTATGCACAAGTTTTACCCAAATATCAATAGTAAAAAACAAAATGGTGAAAAAATTGTTACTATTCCACTATTTGTATGTTATTTTTTATTTTGTATTGAAAATAATTTTGGAATAATTAAATATTTAGGGTTGTTTCTCATGTTTTCTATAGATTCCAAGGTAAACATGTTTTGACATCATTTTTGGAGATTTTAGGTTATTATTGGACTTTTTAGGCTACACGTGAGTTTTTTTTTGTCTTTTTCACACTCTGATTTAAGTAGAAAAAGTAGCGAGCATTTTTTATATCTTCAACGTGGTCGTTAAAGATCAGTGAAAATGTATCGAGGATGTTTTTACTATTTTTTCATATTGGTTAAAATGGTTTATGAAAAAAAGAACCCCTCATGAAGTCAACTTTAAGCTCTTTTCAAGACTCTTTAAACACGAAAAGATCGCCAAGTGAGCTTGATGCTTTCATGCTTGTAAAAGTATTTGAAAGTTCATCTAGTCGGTCATAGTTTACCCCTTTTATTGGACCAATTAGACTCATTTATGAAAATGGTATACTCTAGCTTATCGCAACCAGAATATTTCTCCTTGGCATCATTTTACACTTTTTCGGGCCTTAGGGACTAAATTTACGAAAAAGTCCACCCTGGAGTCTTCTTAGTCATTTAAGACTCTCTAAACATGAAATGATGATTGAGTTTACCTTCCTCAGACTCATAAAATTAAACGATGAAGGGACCCTTCTGGGAATGAACCCCTCCTTTCTCATGTTCATAAAACATATGAGAATGGACTCATCACTTAATGAGATACATCAAACATTTGTTACCCTTTTGAAGCTCATTAAAAAGAAAAGAGGTACTCATCCTTCGTGAAGGGGAAATTAAGGGAACGGGGAATGTCTTTCATTTGTATTAATTGCAGCACATAATCCACCCTTGAACATGGAACCTGTTTGCATTTGCATTTCAAACAGTTGGGTATTCATCTTGTCATCGAGTCGATCCACTTTCGTGAGTCATTTAACTCATTTGAGTCAATCAAAGAATGCATCGTCCTTCCCTTGCATTATGTCCGGTATGTTCCTCGTTGATTCAATGATGCCAAGTAATTTTTTGTGTTGTTCAATGTTCAATGGAAACCTCCACTACAATATACCTTTATGTTTTCCTTATCTTCCTTCGAGTCGGCCATATCTTAATCATTCCTATGGTTGTTTTTGTCACTTCAGGATCATATTTGTTCCAAGTTTCATGTCGATGATGGGGGAAACACCATGGCCCTCCTTTGATGATTCTATTCCCGTTGACACCAACACATCATCTGGGAATTAGCCTTAGAAACCAATTAAGTACCTTGAATCTAGCATGCCTCAATGGAAAGTTTCCCCACTTTCAACAGTGGGTTTTCGTCAATGGCCTCTGATTGAAAGATTTTGTCTAGTGTTCGACTTCAAGTCCTATATTCACATTCGGGGGGATGTACCAGTATACCTTGGGAATAATTGACATCAATGATGATCTCCCTTGAACTTGTTAACAGTATACATCAATGACCGATAATCAAGTGGTTTCTACCATGTTTGACATCAGGAAATCTATTCACATGGACAGAATCGTATCGGTTGGGATTGGAATGAAGACCTTGAGTGGCTAGGTATTCACTTAAATATGTTCCTATCCTTAGGTTGTGATGGAGTATTGTTTGAAGTTATGACAGGGATCCACATTGTATGTTTGGTGGCTATGTTCAAGTTCTTATTCGGGATAACATGGATCTACTTTGTATGTTCCATAGCCATGTTCTGATTTGAGTCTTGTTAATCATGGATCTACAGTGTATTTTCTATCACCATGAAATAGACATTATACATGGATCTATAGTGTATTGGTCTACAACCATGTTTGGGTCAGATAGTTGGTGACTGGTCCTATGTCCAGTCCTATTCACCTCTTTTTTTCCTCTAATACCTGCACCATATATAGAAAATCATTTCACCTATCATTTTCCTCTAGATTCATACTTTGGGGTGCATTCTGTTACACCCAAAAATTGTCGTAATGATAAAATCCCTTGAAGTCCCTATCCAAAAAAAAAATTTGGATCTTCGTTGTTCAATCCTAGGAAGTCTGACGCACCTTGATGTCTATCATAGAGCGTCAAACACAGCTAATTCATTTTGTCCATTGACAAGATGCATTGGTGGCGCCTGTCACCTGACAACAAAGAGAATCAATGCACCTATCTTGTTTGTAGAGAGGGGTAGCAATCCAAAAAGGGAAAAAAAGAGAAGCTTCGAGAAGCTTCCATAAAAAAATATCTTGTGGAGGATGATCCTAACTACTTGGGAGAGGTGGAACTCGAGCTCCTAACCCCTAGGGATCATTCCCTACCTTCCTCCATCTCAACCGATTTGGGATTCCTTTGTCCTATAAAAAAAAGCTATATGGGCCATGTGAGAGGGGAGACCAAGATAAAAGCTTTATGTTGTTGGATTCAAGTCTGGTATAGGAGAAAAAAAGAGAGTGGATGTGAGTGACATGTTGCATTTGTAGTGTATGTGTGAGTGAGTCAAAAGATCTTGTATAAGATAAGCTTCGACATTAGGGATTTGGTTGGAGCTTTATTTTCTCATATTTAATATAAACATGTTTCCCTTTCCCATAAATGATTCATGTCAATGTTGATTAATTATTACTAGTTTCCTTTCATTAGTATAGATCATTGATTTATCCTATTGCTCTCATATTTTGTCTTGTTTTTTTGTGTTCTTTGTAGGTATATTCGATCGCACAAGGATATATAAAACAATGACAACCTTCCACACTCCAAGTAAGGAGATCTTAGCATTCAAGTAACTCAACCATCTAGGGAGAGGATACATCATTGTGTCCTTTTGTTCTAGATTTTCCCCATGCAGGCTAGGGGAACAAATTGTGTCTACATTGATTGAAATATTCTCAGTAAAAATAGGAATCTCAGCTGTTATAACTTCCTTCAGTGGAGTCGAATAGTCACCTAGGGGTTGAGGGTAAATGATAAAAAGGGAGTGGCAAGAAAGAAAATGACTTTTTCTCCTAAAGAGTTTTGAATACTCACTTTGTATGAACTATTTCTGAAGATGAATAGAGCATTGTTGGACTCAAATAATGGTTTTTTGGGAAGCTTTGTTTATTGTATGGATGGATGTTATGGAATTATTTCTTGTTCTCATTTTTCTCATATGCATTAATATTGTTTTTTTTTTTTCTGTTGGATTATTCTGATGGTGTGCAACTACTTATTGTGTATGTTATGAACGTGGTATTCTTTCTTTTTCTTTCTATGAGCTATGAATGTAAACTAGATTTTTTGTGTTGTATATGTCTTAGTAATTAATCTCATCTTGTGGATGTGATACATTTTATGTTTGGTAGTTATCCCTTATTGGGATGTATCTTAATCCATTTTGTACTAGTCCCCTTAACTTTCACTCCTTATGAGGATAGGTTAGTTTAGTTTAAAACTGCATGAATTTCACATTTCATTTATTAACTAGAACCCTAAATAGTGGACCGGGTCGTAAATGTTAAAAGTATTAACCAGTGAACGATAGCGAGGATAGAATCTAGATTGGTTTCCTATTCCAAACGAAGCGAAGTCTAATTGGGATTTCTCATCAGGGAGAACCACTATTATCAATGCAAGGATTTTCCCGAGCGTCAATAGGTTTGTATCCCCATGATTCTCTATGATAAGGGAACTGTTGTTTTGGTTTTGCTCCTACCCCACACCTTCCATGTTCCATATTTTTGGACCAAGAAATATAGTTGAATAAGAATGGATTTTTGTTGAAAATATTGTTCTTCAATAACATGTGCTAAAATGAAATTGGGTTTCTAGTAATGTTAATTTTTCTGTAGTACTTAATATCTTGACTACATGAAAATCTTTTATTTTGAATCAAATTCATGAGTTTACTATAATTGTCCTTATAAGGGATGGTGCTTTAAATATCCCTTTTTTTTGCTTCAATTCTCTCTATCCCAACTTTGATGTTAGTAGGAAACCTCTTGTGGTATCTCATCAATACTTTTATGAACTCCTTTTCCACTTTGGTGAGCTTGTTGTAGGCATTTCCTGCAAGACCTAGGTTGACCTCATCAAATAGGCTTGGAAGGATTGTTTTCCTATTACCAATTTTCCTTGCTAAGGATATCACTCATACTTGAGAAAAAAAGTTTTCCTTTCCCAATATCACTTACAAAGTGATGGTGATAGCATTGAAACCCTACCACCGTTCTTTTAGAGCCTCTAGTAGGATTTGTGTCAACAAATTGAACTAGTATAGGACATGAGTCTTCACAATGTAGCAACACAAATTTCTCTTGATCCCTGTGAAACATGTGATAGTTGAGTATGAGAAACCCAATACAGTCTAATGTTGATGGCCAACCCAGTATCCTATCATTTTCCTCCTATACATAAACCCAACTAGGGTCAACACATCTAGAATATTATGAGATTATATTTCTCTAGCTAACACCAAAGGATGTCTTAAAGATTCCTAATGACACTAGAATATATACCATGGAACCATTTCACATACCTTTTTAGTAGGGAATTTGTAGGAGCTCCTTCTATAATAATGGTTGAAAATGACTAAAATGAGCTAATTGATGTGGTTGGTCTCTTGCACATGTAAAGTCATAATTGTCACAATAATTAGATTACATGATGATTCCTTCAAATTATTAAGGAGGTAGATCAAGGTAACTACCCTTTTCCTTCTCCCCCTACTCAATGCACCACCATCATGTCAAGACATTGCCACTTATAGCTTGCAATGACATGATTTTGATATTTTCTTACTTTGCATCCCCTTCTCACATGCACCACCATCATGTTAAGACCTCACCACTCATAGCCTACAAAGACACACTTCCAACATTTTCTTGCCTTGCATCACTTACACTCCATATGGGTATGGGGAATTAAATACTTAAAAGCTAATATAGTATACAAAATGAAATACATACAAATAACACTAAGTTTATCATAGTCAATTGAGTGTAGATTGAGTGGTTGGGAGGAATGTTGTTATACTTCCCACTTGGGTTAAAGTCTCATTAACCTTTCCAATGTGTTGTTTTTTATTATGTCCTTGACATATAGTTTCGGTAAAGGGCATTAGTTGGGAGGGTAGGTGATTAATTTTTTGCTGGACTATAGTTTTAACATTGTTGTTTAGATTTTATATTAAAAAAAAATTATAAATGCATATTTCTTTAAACTATCATTGGTTGAAAAAGACTGACGTCTACCTCATTTTGTGTTTCTCACCACCTGGAGATAGATTATGAAATTACCTGGATTCCATGCAAATGGGCCCATCTGTAGCATTGTAGTCCATTTGCAGATCTCATAACATGCACTATAGGATTTTGCGCAACTTTATAGGAGAATAAGAAATTTCTATTGAAAGCCCTAACATTTATTTGAACTTACAATGAATTTCTATATGACAATGACTTTTTGGCAATTTTGGGAAAACATGTAACTAATTACAGAGAGCCTATACACAGGATCCAACTTCGGGGTTTAGGCTCAAATCACATTCTTCAAAGACTTGAGATTCATTATTACATCATTATTTGGAAATAGTTCTAGTCCCAATTATAGTGTTAACAATGGCATTTTTTTGGGTCTCTGTGTTGGTTTTTTCAATATCTACATTGTCACAGTGAAAAAATGTTTTCTAGGTTTATTTAATTTTATTCACATAACAATTACAGACCTTCGATATTACATAGAGACATGAATTGAGTAATATCTTGTTGAACTCAGAGTCTGAATCCATGATTATGAATTTTGGTGTAGCCAGGAGACTATTATCTCAATCGGGGTCAGAGAGGACCATTGGACAATATGTGAATTCACCGGGTGCAATGGTTATTTATGGCAAAATCTGCTGTCAAAATAGAGTTATAAAACCATATTTTGATATTAGAATCTTCCTTTCAACCTCCATAGTGTTGGAATTATCAAAGATGTGATTTTTTTCAATATATCATATATGCAACTTTAATTTATAAGATATTGGCAACTTCAATTTATACGATTTTCAATCAAATATACTTACTCTTGACTTATAGATATCATTTTACTCTGCATAAGTTTTGTTGTTAATTGTAAGAATGTCTCGAGACTAAATTGCAAGAATGTCACGAGTTTAAAATATAGTTTATTTTTGTGAAAAAAAAACTTATTTATTAAGGATAAAGCTAAAGATTATAAAGGAAGCTAAATTTGTAGACTCTGGGTCTACTCATGCTTGTTTAACGAAGATGTTATTTCATTATTCAACATTTTCCATAATCAACAACAATCTTAATGCCCAAATTTTTAAGTCGATAATAATCATTGTAATTAACAAATTTGATTGTTAGATTTGATATTTTATCATCCCTTAAAAGAAATATCCATGTACAACCTTTTATTTAAATCTCTACAAACATTAATTCGATACATAAGTGACCTCACCCTTTAGTTAAATCTCTGCATACATTAATTCCTTACTTAAGTGACCTCTTATACACTTCAAGTAAATCTCTACATACATTAATTATGTGCATAAGTGACCTCTTAGACTTCAGGTAAGCAACCATTCATTAGGAATTCAAAGCTAGCTTAAGTCTCACTAAATTGACTTAAGTTTTTCTATATTTGTAAATATTATTATTATTTTTAATTTGTAAATAATAACCAGTCCGCAAATGACTATTAATGGTTTTGCACAATTTGTAAATGTGTACATTGTACAAATTCAAACAAATTTGTAAATATTGCTTCAAAAATGATAATTGTTGATTTTGCACAATCTACTCATTCAACACAACATTTTGCAAATTCAAACAAGTTTGCAAATATTCCTTCAAATTATTGGCTTTGCACATAGCTTTGTAAATATTACTAAATATTACATAGAAATGTTAATATTTGTTAAATTGAAAGTGTAAATATCATTAGCGGTACACATTAGTTTTGCAAAAACCTACAAGTAATACTGAACTCTTTGAATCCTAATTTTTTATTGACTATAATGTCACTCAACACAATTCTTTGTAAATTTAAACAAATCACTTTCATGCTATGCAGATTAAACAAATCACTTTCATGCTATGCCAAGTTCAAAGCAAAGAAATCTATGTGCAAAACTATATTTTCACATTTGGTTTGTTGTAGTCAAAATACGTATGCAACCCAATTATGTCATTTTTATGCATCTTTGTTGCCATTAACACTTTTTTAAATCATGCAAAGTTTTCAAATTTAACACTAGTCAAGGACAATGCTATCACATTTTAATCGTGCAAACTTAATCACATTCCAATCATACAAATATAAGCATTAACAAGGACTACACTACCACTAGTATAATATGAGTTGTGATTATAATTTATACTATGTGCATTCCTTATATGTAAACCTGACATTTAAGTTTTAAAATGTAGCGAGCATGATGTAAAACATATATCAATGATTCACAACATACTTGTAAATTCTAAAGAAATAGAAAACCCCATAAACTTTAACTTAATATTATCAAGGAAAACACATTACTCTTTTTGAAGTGGAGATCACATTGTTGTTATATCATATTAATTTGTTTATTGTCTAGACAATTCTAGAAGCCTTCGCAAGTTAACTAAATTGAAGGTCAAGTAAACGTGCGTGAAAACTAAGAATTAAGGTGACAATCATGCACCTCATCATACGCAATCCTTAGTGTTAACCGCCGGAAATGGGTTTTAATTATAAAAAGTATTTGGATAAAAAAGAGTTTAGGAACACCATTAAATAAATGTTGAGATTGACTTTGAATCTTGTTTTAATTATTAATTTGATAGTGGAATCCACATTTTAGACTACATAATGATTTTTAAGATACAATTTGTTCATAGAGATTTTCATTAAAGACTTTGTGATTTTCAAAATGCATTTATAAAAGAAGGTATGGATATGTTTTCTTTATATAGTAGAGAAGTTTTTTTTTCATAAAATTATTGTGTACTTGTTATTTATATTTTAAATTTATTGTTATGTTGAAAGCATGAAAAAAAATGTATGTTTTGCATTATATGCGTGAAAAGAGAGGTTATTATAGCTCTGAATATTGTTTATTATTATTTTATGGTCATGCAGTTTTAGTGTGAATAACTTTTTACCAACACCTGTTGCATTGATGATGAGTCCCAGAATGGCTATGGGAGGGAGTTGGTCTTGCTCTGGTATAACTCATTGTTAGGAAGAAAACACATTGTTAATGTTGTTGTGGAGGCCGATAGACTCTATAGGAGTGAGGATAAAATCTACTTCGTGTGAATTTTAGAGTAAAAGTTAAATTCATTGTTGTATTGTGCCAAAATTTCAATATATGAACTTGGAAGTCATAGATGATTATGTTGGCAGTTTCCCAAGTGTTGTAGTTAGGACTTATATTAATTTCATATATTGTAATGCATAGATGATCGTAGATGGTTTTGTTGGAAGCTATGCAAATGTTTGTTGTTGAATTAATGTCATTTATTGTATATCCTATCTTTCATTTTGTTCCTTCATCTTCGATGCTTAATCTTAGTGTGCTCACTTATTTAAACCAAATCAATTTTGGAATGAACTATATACCCTAAACATGTTTTTGGGTTGACATGTATTAACTTACATATTACAAGTACTTTACCTTTTAGTGAGTGAGATTTCTCACTTAACCTTAAGCGTGTGAGTGGGACAATACAACTAGCCATATCGACTCTAGCAAATGTCTTTCTCAACCATTATGGTTTTCTGAGCAAGCTTTTTAAGGTGCCTATCTTGTTACATTATTTGTCATTGTTTAAGAATAAGTGTGAGATAGTGGTGTGCTCAAAGCTTGCCCATGTAGAGTTCGTTGTACTCAATGAAAAAATTATGTAAATGGAAACCAATACTTGACTTAAATATGCGCAAATATGCCACACTTGACTTAACAAAAACAAACGAAGATAATAAATAACACATATACAAACCAAGTATTAATACGTATACTCTATATCACTATGAAGAGAAAACAGCGAATGGTAAAAACATTTTGATATACACTCAACAATATTTTTTGACATGTTTACTCATGGTTTCCTTCAACTCATTCAATCTAAGGTTTTAACAAGTAATCGAGGCCAATCAGGAAGGATTGTAAGTTTGTAAATTTTTGACAGAATAATGCAATTTCAAGCAGTCATCCCTAGGTGATTGGGTTTTGTGATAAGTAAATTTATGTGCTTAGAAACTAACAAATATATTTGTATGTTTTTTTTAGATTTAGAGTGTTGTTTGATTTTTATAATAAAATTCATTGTTTGCTACATTAGATCATATCTTCAATGAAATATCGTGTGGTGCTCCAATATCACCATTTACATGTCTATTTGATTCATTAGAAAAAGTATTCGATGTTGGTGATTGTAAACTTTCCAATGATCCGCTCCATGATAATAATGCTATTAAGAAAATGTAAATCTTAGTTGATGGTATTGCCAACATTTATCAAAATGGTAAATTGTCCTTAATTTTGAATTCTCCTTTGCTGGAAATGAACAAAAGACAAATTCCATTATCTACCTAACCCTATTTTGACGAAGACAAAAACAAATGCTCAATGGAGCTAAAATCTCAATTTCCTGGTCAACAATGGATATGCGGAAGGGTGACAAGATGGATTTCACATGAATTTTTGGACTCTCAATATTAACTTTAAGTCAAACCATTTTCCTAGCACTCTCAACATTCCCGCCCTTAGCATATATATCAACGAGGGTGATTTGCACAAAGGTAACTCTTTGCAAATAACTTCTAGTTATGTGGGTGTGAGCTTGCTCACCCAAATCTAATGCCATTTGTGTAGCATGAACATTCAAAACACTAGCAAATGTAAACTGAAAGAGAAGCATTAGATATCACATAAAGTTGCTCACAATTGCAAACCACAAACCAATGCAAGTGCAATGTCGAGGACATTGCCACCTCGTGGCTCTTGTTTTATGTAAATTGAACACAATACTAAACACATTTTATCTTTTTACAATTTAATGCTTTCTAATTTAAGATGAAGTAACGATTAATATTACTGATATTTAATTAGTGTTAACGCTTTTGTAATATTAGTGTTAGTTTATCTTAATTTTGAATTTATCAAATATTGAAAGAGCTCAAACCTTTTAATTTATAATTATATTATTATTTAATATAGATTTAGTTTAGTCATAATTTCAGTCAACTTATATATATATATATATATATATATATATAAGTTGAGTTGGCTTCTTCTTATTCCAGCATTGGGATTCAAGGGTAGCCTAGGCCCTCATAATGAACCCCGAGATCTATGGTCCCCCTCACCATAGGTACCATTACACCACTCCATCAGGTACACACACACACACACACATATATATTATACTATGTATTAAATATCTCTCTTTCAAATATATTTTTGTTTGTATGTGTGAAAACATATACTATTATTGTCATTGTCTCTTACAAGTATTTTTAAGTTAAACATATGATGATGTAATCATCACCCACACATGTACGTTACAACATCTATATCATAATGATTATAAATCTAGCACATTTCAACATAATAAAATTAATTATACAAACTTTGTGTATAATAATACTAATTCAAATAGCTATATAAATTACCATTAAATTTTATATGCTGGTATATATCATACTGATTATAAATCTAGCACATTCCAACACAATAAAATTATTCAGGAAAACGTTTTGTATAATAATACTAACTCAAATAGCTATATAATTTAGCATTAAATTTTATATGTTGGTATAGTTCTAGAGGGAAGATAAAAAAATATTTGTTGGGAGGTAGGGTCAAGCTTCATAATCATACATTGTAGATTGATACTCATGAATAACCACACTTAAAATAGGTGTATTATGTAACACACTAAGGACTATGAAAGGGATGCACATAATTTATGAATAAAAATCAATTGATTTGGTAGTACGGTGCATAACTGATATTATTATGCTTTTCTTGTGTGAATATCTGTTTTGATCTAGGTGGATATTGGTGGTCATTGACCTCTTCCACTAACTCGTAATGATTTTCCATCTTGGTATATTTTCTATAGTTTTTTAGGTCTTGAACTTTCACTTTATTTTTTAGGGTCTAAATAGTGTTTGTTGGCCCTGCAACAGGTTAGGGTTCTTATAGAATTAACTTTTCCTTAAGTAATTGAAAATTTTCTTCTGATCAAGATCTTTCCAATGAGCTATTGTATTCCCAAACAAATATTGTACATGGAATTTGTAGCCTCAAAAAGTTGGCATATCAACTAGACTCCTAGAGGCTCACATTCCTTTTTCCATTATGCTCTAGACCTTTAACATGCCTCTTCCATTCAATCGCAACTGATCCACTCATTCCAATCTTTGACGTCGAGAACCAATAGTTTGAATGGAATTGTCCCACCATATGATTCCTTAAATGTGTCAAATGAATAAAACCAAAGGAATTGAGATGTGAGATTATAATTTATATCATTTGAAAGAGTGTACCATCCATCCCCACCAATAAAATGGTTGAAACCGACTTGAATATAAATCTCATCATCCACATCCCAAGTCATCCAATCTCTCAAAGCATGGACCGTTGAAAATAAGTAACACTAAATGATGAACGACGAAAATGAAAGAAACTTTGGCCTTTGAATCCAATTAGTTACCAAAATTCGATAAAAATATTTACCTTTTATGATTTGAGACCATAATCCATCTCTGAAAATACCCCTCCACGAGATTTTATAGGCTAAATCTTTTGCAAACTATAAGATATTTTTAGATCCAACCCCCAAAATCCCTGGGGAAAGAGATATTGTTCCAATTAACCACATGAATTCCTTGTTTGGACTTATTATCCATCCAAGTTAAACTAAAGAGGGTCTGCCAAATTTTATGTAAGATGCCAATGGGGAATTTTGCTAGTGAGAGCTAATAAATTGGCTTATTCTGCAAGAAAGATTGTATCAAAATTAAGTGACCAACCAATGTAAGATATATATTAGTCCATTGGCTAATACGACCTTCAATTTTGATCTTAACCATCCAATACCAGTCTGTCGAGGCGTATTTGTTTGGATTTAATAAGTAGAAAAGATACTTGAATCCCAATTCAAGAGATTCTAACTAGAATGAGAAAAGAGAATTTAACCTACACAAGATCTCATCTAGAACCACCATATGAAGAAAATTTGATCTATGAGAAATTATATCCATGTCGTTGGCCACACATAAAATCTCGATTATATCCTAGAAATCTTGTCACTCCACCAAAGTCCCCATACCAAACAAAAGGACATCATCAATAAACAACAAATGAGATATATCAGAATCTCTATAATTTTTTATACCATGAAGTTTTCCCTCTGACATGTTCTTAAGAATCAATCTCCCAAGGCCTTTAATGACCAAAATAAAGAGAAAAGGAGATAGGAGGAATTCCTTTCTCAAGACCCTCGAATACTTGAAGAAAATGGTAGGGGTCTTATTAATAAGATCAACAAAATTTGTAGACAAAACACAAGCCATGATCTAGTCATTGATGTCGAAATATAATTCCACATAAAATCAACTTGACAAAATTCCAATTTACTCGATCATATGCCTTGACCATATACATTTTAATTAACATAGCCGACATCTTCTTTAACTTGATAGTGTGTATGGTCTCCTGCACAACACCTATAATATCAAATATCACGCTATTTTTTAGAAACCCAAACTGCTCCCCTAGCATTCTCTCATCCATGTAAGACTTAATCGTGTTTGCTATGACTTTTGCTAAAATTTTGTACACCAAATTACATAATGAAATAGGTCAAGTCATTGAAAGACATAGGTGAATTAGTCTTTGATATTAAGGCAATATAAGTTGAATTTAATCCCACAACAATATGACCATTCACCTAGATTCTTCAACCACATCAAGGAGATCCATCCCAACAATATAAAAACATTATGTAAAAAGTTCTATAGACCATCTGTATGGCCTTTGACTCTTGTCCCTCACAAACATTTTTAGTATGTTCTCAATTTCAATAAATGAAATCAGAGCACTGATAACTTCATTGTCTCTCGAATCGAAAATTTTGGGCATAGATTTTATTACCTTCATCTACTATCCCAAATGATTTTTTCAAGGATCCTTATAATAATAGCTAAAATATAGTCCCCACAGTCATTTTATACACCCCAAACAAGCTAATTTTTAGGGTCGAAATTTCACCAATTGGCTATTTTTTGGATTTTTTTTCAAAAAATAAATTCGCTATTTGGTCATTTTTAGAGACTAATATCTCCTATATTACATAAAATATGTTTTTTTATCATAATATTCACCAAAAATTACACATTTCAGTGTTAATTTTATGTTTCATATTTAATATTCGCCTACCTATCTATAAACGTGTTTTTTTCAATCCAAAACAATTGCCTAGAATACTATACTTAAGTATAATATTAGAATCCTTAAAAAATACCCTGACCTCAAATGGAATTTGGAATTCTCTGATTATCCACATATCGGTGAATCAACTTAGTGTTCTTATTGCCTAAGGCTAGATAAAGGGATTTTCACTTTAAACACTAGTGCTCTTCATCCAAACAAAGGATATAATCATTTTTTCTTTCTAATACTGATAAAAAATCCCTTTCCTGGCCGGAAAAAACCCCAGAGATGTTTATGGCATATAATGAATGAATCTAGGATTCAATCATTTATAAGTCCACCTTCAAATCTCTTTCTTATTTTTCTCCCAACTAATAACCTCCCAACACAATTCTTTAAGCTTGTAAGACAATCTATGTATGGACAATTTTCCAAAAAAATGCCTAAGAGATAACCACTTATCTTGAATCAACTATCTGAAATCATCTAAATCATCCCATAGATAGCGAACTTTAGGGGTCATACCCTCATCTTGAAAACACACAAAAACATGATCTGAAATATCAACATTTTCCATAAATGTCTTGTAATGCCCCATAAGTTGGAGGAGTTCCATCTACACTAAAAATATTTCAAGATGCTTCGCAACGCCTTCTATCCCCAAACTCCCATTTCTTCAAGTCAGGGATAAAGGAGATAGGAGAATATCCACAAGATTTGCATCCTCAATTTTTTTTGAACCAACCAACTAAAGGATTGTAGTTTGGTTTTAAGCCCCAAACTTCACTACAATTCATGAAAAGATTAAGGTACCCACTAATAATAATGGAAGGAGAACTCAAAAGTACACATTCTTAAACCACCTACCAACATTCCCGACACTTGGAGTAAGGGCCATAAACCTTTAAAACCAAAAAAATCAAAGTCAAAATCTCTACCAGTTCCCTCCAACAAAATACCATCACATGTCATTAAAAAGGGAGCATATGAACATATATGGGGTTCCAAGAAAATGTTAGACTGTTTGAGAGACACCAAGCATAATGGTAGTGCAATCCCACATAGAAATTAGCTTTTAACAAGGCTCATGAGATTTAACCCCAAAGACCATCATCTCCTGAAAAAGGACAATATCAAGTTTCTCCACATCACGCAATATTTTGAAGGCCAAATTTTTACCCTTGTCCCCAAAACCACTCACATTAAAGGATAAAATTTTCATCAAGAACAATCCACATTAGGAATAGGTACTCTGAGGGACCGAGAACTAGAAGAAAGATTATCAATTGGATTCGATATCATAACATCATCAGACAAAAAAGAGGATAATTAACTAGACATGGACTTACCCTTATCAACAAAACCACCTCTGGTTGCTCCTTTAACATCCTTTTAATATCTCTCCTCCTAATAGTGACATTTGACCTATGCTCGGAAATGTTTCCAAGGTCCCAAGCACCAACCTCATTCTTAGAGTAAATAAGAAGGCAGGTCATATTTTCAAATTTAAAATTGCATGGAATATCCAACATGGAAGAAGAAGGGAGATTGAGAGACCCCTCAGGGAGTGCCTCTTCATTATAAATAAGACCGTAAGATTAGGGAACAAATCGCTACTAGTATCATTGAGAAAATACCGACCACCATCCATCACCCGACAATCAGATGTATTGGCACCAGAAACAAACTTTGAAGACACCCCCTCACAAGAAGGAACAAATGGAGCCTCAACTTACCCAAGTACATCGACCCCCTATGGAACGGTACAAAACTCCAACCCCTTCGGATCCACAGACTATAGAAATGATAACTCCTCTAGCTTCAATGAGTTTTAGAATGAAGGGGATAGTGTTCAACACATACTTAAGAAATTATGAGACGAGTAAGACGTCATAGAACTAGGAAGATTGTTAGTCAGAAGACTCAAAATTATTGATGGAAGGAGACTTACTACATGAGCAATGATCCTGCAAACCACTAGAAATTCTCACCGGATAATCCCATTGCAAATTCCATGTATCATGGCAGTGAAATCATCTAAAGGGGAGACTCCAAAATTCAATCTCTTGATCAATGAACCAATATCCCTCTGGATAACCACCACTGCTGACAAAATTTTAGGAATGTCAAGATCCATCAACACCCAATCCACTCCCTTATCTATCTGTTGAAGAGAGGCATCATCAAAGCATATAAATTTACCAACCCATTTCTCTAAAGCAACACTCACCTTTCTAGACCAAAGCTCAATAGGTAACCCTAGGAGAAGCATCCAAATAGGTCTCCCCTGAAATTTCTCTTTGTAAGGATTGAAAGACAAGGTCCATCATTTTAACATAACAATACCCTTCTCCTTCACCCAAGATCTACCCAAAACCTTGAGTATATGTTCCTCTTCAAGAAACTTTACATATAACCATTTGTTCTTAAGCATGTTAAGATGGGGACAATACCCAACAATAGGTTTCCAAGTCACTGCAATCCACTCAAGCAATTCTAGACAATTCATAGAGATATATAGAAGGAATCCCACTAAATCCCTCTTAGCAAGACTCACCACTCAATCCATATTCACGTCCCTTCCCATCATCACTAGAACCTTCTCAGATATAGCCTAAAGAGCCTTCACTTCAACTTTTGTTTTTTTCTTTTCCCAAGAAACCCTAGGTCCCCTGTGACTCCCACCAGCCACAGAACTCTTTGGCAATATTTCAGAACACAAGGACCCCTTACCACATGATTCCGAAAATGTCAAAACATGCACCTTGTTTGGACCACCAGAGGACAAAATTTATTTGTCTTTATTATTAAGAATGATATTTTTAAAATATCATATAAAAAAAGGCATTTATGTATTTTGAGTTGGGGGAAAATACATTACATTAAGATGTGATATAATTACAAGTGCAAGTGCATTAATCATAATTGACACTATCATAAAGTCGTTAATTTAAAGCTGGAACTTTATTAGTTTGAGTGAATGTAAATTAAAGGGAAATAAAATATCAAACCATCATTAGTTTTGTGTTTATACAAGGGTGAAAAACCAATTTTTTACTTAAATTTTGAACTAATAAATAATATTATATCATAATTTTTTTAACATGAGTAGCTTTAACTATTATTGTGATGTCATTTTACATTTATCAGTGTTATCATCTAAATGTAAATCACCATTAAAATTTAAGTGATTTTAACAGAAAGAATCATTAATTAATAATTAACATAATGCATTTCGCCATACTACTTTATCGATATTTGACACTATCTTAAAATTTAAACATTTTATTTCTTCTTTAATCACATAACTGGTATTCCATTCAAAAGCACTAGTTGCAAGGAAAATCCTTCGATACTAGCTCAACCATGGTAAGTCTAGAACTCAAGGATAACCACAACAAATTAGTGGCAAAAGACCTAGATGAACGATGCTAAGATGGCATACATGACTGCTTTAAGCTCCTATCTCATGATTTTGGTATTAAGGGAGGCAAGTTCGTCTTCCATTTGTTTGTTTTCTCCTGCGTGGGTGACAACCATAAATATGAGGTGTTTTTCTTCTTCTTCTTTTTTTCGGTGGGGGCGATGGGTAGAAAAACAAAAATATAAATGTTTTTAGAAAATGAAAATTTGGAGTTGGGAAAAAATCTTATGGGGAATTGGGGTTTGACTAGATTTTGGACACTATTTGAGAAACAGGGAAGCAGAAAATGTGGATTTCAGAAGCAAGGTGAAAGAATGGGAAAATTTGTCAAAGAGAGGCAAGGAAGCAGAAATAGGAAATGAAAACTATGGAAAAATTTGAAGGCAATTGGGTGAGAATCGAAGAAGTTATGGAAAACCCTAAAAATAGACAAATGTGGGATTTTTGGCTTCATAAAAGTGGAATTTGGGATAGGGTCCTCAAGGAAGGAAATATGCATAATAGAATTGCATGGAATCCAGTGAATTTTCAAAGGAAACGGAGCTAAAGCAAATAAGATATGGCGAAAAAACAAATATTTTTACTTTTTTCGGTGGAAATGATCTGTGACGGCTCTGGATAGATGTAATCTGCCATTTATCAACTAGCAATAGATATGGACCTGATCCAGTGGATTATTCATATTCAAATTACACTGATCCAATGTGGTACAAGGTTTTTTAATCTATGGTTTTAACTCATATGCTAAAATCCCTTAACATTTGTGGCAACGCGCAGTTAGCGCATGAGCCGCGCAGTTATCGCATGGTGTGCAGCTTATCACAGGGGCACGCAGCTATCGCATGGTGCGCAGCTTATCGCATGGGCACACAGTTATGTATGGGTCGCGCAGCTTGTGAAACGTCAAGTTGAATATCGAATGGTTTGGCGAAGTCCTTATATACCGCGACATTTATAGGCTACGACAACGGATTGGGTATATGGCGAAGTCCTTATATACCACGACATTTATAGGCTGTGACAGTAGATCGGGTATATGGCGAAGTCCTTATATGCTGCAACATTTTATGCTGCGAAGTTGATGGTGACATCAAACAGTTACATTACGTGGCATAGCACAGTTACAAGTCATTGCAACGTGTGCATGGAGTTGGTTGCAACGTTTCGGGGATCTGGAACATCATGGTAACATAACGCTTGGGCCGTGACTAGGAGGGATGGCATGATTCAGTTTTAGCATATGGTTGGAACGATAATCAAGAAAATAACAGCTGTAGCGAACGAATCAAACCCATTACTTATCCTCTTGCTAAATGGTTAAATAGAGGATGCTGGCCACCGTTCAGGAGGACGGAAGGAGGATAGACAGAGTTTTGAGAGTGTAGAGCATCATTTCTCTATTATGAGAAGCTTAGAGAGTTTTTTCTGCGAAGTGTTCAGATGTTGTTACTGTAGAAGTCGACATTCTCTGTTATAGTTTAGCTTTCTTTGTTTTTGAATGCTAATTGTAATTTCCAGAAGAGAGGTCTTCAAGACTTTGTACGGCATTCTGTTTATAGTTGATGAAGTTGTTTCCAAAACCATTTTTGTACCATTTCAAAGAGATTAATTGGATCGGTACCCATTGGAGAGGGACTCGGAGATATAGCCCAGTGGAGGGGGTGAACTCCGTTATCAACTTCTGTTTGTGACTCTATGTTTCTGTGTTTCTTCTTTGCATCTGTTTATCAGTGTTGTTTTCCATTCTGAGCATTTAATTCCTATTAATGTTGTTCCATTAATTAACCTGTTGATCGCATTCTTTTACAACAAACTTTTATTGCACACAAGTTGAGGTCCGACAGATCATGTTATGGTATCAGAGTTGGTTGAATGCTTGTGCAAGTTTGTGAATGCTTACTAGGTTTAGGTTAAAGCGTGGTGAAGGAGAATTAATTGAAGGAGACCCTGAGATTGGCTCCAGGATAACATTCTCAAGAACCATTTCTTCTCCACAAGGGGAAGAAGAAGGACATGCAGAACGAGAAAAACCTGTTATTTCAGAAATTGAGTTTCTGGAGGCTTTTATGAGCATGAAAGCCATGATGGAAATTATACTCGATGAGCGAGCAGAAAGGAAGAAGAAATAAGAAGGATCTTCATCCAAAGATGCAGAGGTGAAGAAGGAAGAAAAGGGTAAAGGAGAAGGAGGTGATGGTGATCCTCCTGAAACTAATCAAACTTTCTCTTCTTCTCATACTTCTCATTCAAATAATGCAAGTTCTAATATGCCTTATTTCAAATTGGATGTGAAATTTGAATTGCCAATTTATAATGGAGATTTAGATGCTGAAAAGTTAGACAATTGGATCAAGCAGCTTGAAGTATATTGCAGGGTGCAGGGCATTACTGATGACCCTTCCAGAATTCAATTGGCCACTTTGAGAATGAGTGGAATGGCTCTTACTTGGTGGGAGAGCAAGATTCAGCAAGATCTTCGAAAGAATGGTAAAATTATTTCAGTTTGGAATGAATTCATTAAAGTATTAAGGAAGCAATTTTATCCTTTAGGTCATATGTAGCAATTAATAATGAGCTGGCAAACTTTTAGACAAGCTAAAGGACAAAGCATTCAGGAATATACTCATGAATTTAGAAAAAGGGCTATTGCATTGAACGTTGCATTAGATACCTAGGAAACTCTTCTTAAGTACATTGGTGGTATGCATTCTTATTTGCGACATACTTTGTTGATGTTTAACCCCAGTACCTTGGATGATGTATGTGTTCAAGCTACACATTTAGAAGCTAAGGGGAAGCATGCTAATGATACTTTTGTGAAGAAATCCTTTAAATTTGACAGCAAATCGAAAGGTCAAGATACGGGGAAAAAGAAGATGGCTACTGTTAAGAAAGAGGGTGACAAGCCTACATGTTCACATTGTCAGAAGGGACATGATGTCTCTAAGTGTTGGAAACTTCATCCGGAGTTAAGGCCAAAGAAGTATGGAGGAAAAAAAGATAAAGGCAAAGCAAAAGCTACTGTAGCAGTTATTCAGGACTTAGGATCCGACTCAGGTGATGAAACAAAGGTTACAGCTGTCAGAATCCAGAGTAAGGATAAAAGTATCTCACTTCCCATTGATGCAAAATCAAGTCCTAGTGCAAGTACAAATCTTCCATCTACTTCTAAGAAAAATGATAAAAATAGAAGTGCACTGTTTCATGTTCATTTCATTGCAAATCACACAAATATTGATACATTGTTTGATAGTGGTTCACAAGTAAATATGATATCAGAAGAAGTGGTTAAGAAATTTCATTTAGTTACTATGCCTCATGAAAAACCCTATCCTCTAGGTTGGGTTACTAATGATACACGATTGCAAGTTACAAAGAAATGTGTATTGAAGTTTGCCATTACTGAAAAGTTCATAGATGAGGGAGAACTAGATGTAGTACCACTTGACATGTGTGGAATTGTACTTGGGAGTCCATATTTGTATGACCGGAAAGCAGTCTTTTATAGAGAGCAGAATAAGTATCATCTTTTTAAAGATGGTGTAGAATATATTGTACGAGCACATAAGATAAAAACCAATCTAGCAATAGTCTATGTAAGACAAATGAAGAGGTTGGTAAATGCTAGTAATAATTTTGTGTTAATGATGGTTAAGATGAAAAATGATGAGATATCTAAATATTTTGAAGGATGTGACCCTAAGCATAAATCTGAATTGATTGAAATCATGTCTGAGTATGATGATTTGTTTCAAGATCCGAAGGGGTTGCCACCAAAGAGAGAGATTCAGCATGAGATACATTTGTAGCAGGATGTGCCACTCCTGAACATAGCCATGTACCGGATGTCTATTATGCAGAACGAGGAAATCAAGAAGTAGGTTCAGGAGCTGATTGAGAAGGGGGTCATCCGGCCCAACACTTCTCCTTGTGGCTCTCCTATAGTCTTGGTTCCGAATAAGGATGGGTCTTGGAGGATGTGCATCGACTATAGGGCCCTTAACAAAATCACCATTAAAAACAGATATCCTCTTCCTCGCATTGATGATTTGCTTGATCAGTTGAAACATGTAACTTATTTTACAAAATTAGATCTGTGTAGTGGGTATCATCAAATCTGTGTTGCTGAAAATGATGCTTGGAAAACAACGTTTAAAACAAAACATGGTTTCTATGAATGGCTTGAGATGCCTTTCGAGCTCTGTAACGCGCCTGCTACTTTCATGTGTTAAATTTTCATATGCTTGACTAAGACATTAGTATATCATTTCATTTTTCATAATAAAAGCATATAAAACAGGATCACTGAAAGAAACAGTATCAC
>LPNX010898548.1:355114-406822 GCA_001517045.1 Pseudotsuga menziesii
TATTCATCTTCAATCTTCAATCTTCATCATCAACAACATCTTCAACATTTTGATCTTTCAATTTGCAGCGACATCTTCAGCACTTGGACCTTTCGATCAGCAACATCTTCAACACTTTGACTGGTTTGATCAGCAACAACATCTTCAGCATTTTGATCTTTCAATTAGCAATGACATCTTCAGCACTTGGACCCTTTCGATCAGCAACATCTTCAGCACTTTGACTGTTCGATTAGCAACAACATCTTCAGCATTTTTACCTTTCAATCAGCAACATCTTCAGCACTTTGACTGTTTTATCAGCAACAATATCTTCAGCATTTCGATCAGCAACATCTTCAGCACTTTGATTTTTTTTTTTTTGATCAGCAACAACATCTTCAGCACCTTGACCTTTCGATTAGCAGCAACATCTTCAGTACTTTGACCTCTCGATCAGTAGCAACGCCATCATCATCATATTCTGATCTGTCGATCATAATCATCATCACATTCTGATCTTTCGATCAGAAACATCATCATCATACTCTGATCTTTTGATCAGAAACATCATCAACATACTCTGATCTTTCAATCAGAAACATCATCATCATACTCTGATCTTTTGATCAGAAACATCATCATCATACTCTGATCTTTCGATCAGAAACATCATAATCATAGTGCGTCATCATCATACTCTGATCTTTCGATCAGTATGTCATCATCATCATACTTTGATCTTTCGATCAGTACGTCATCATCATCATACTCTGATCTTTCAATTAGTATGGCATCATCATCATCAGCAACAACCTGCAATCCACAACTCAAAGACAAAAAGTCTTTGGATCACTTTTGGACTTAAAGTCTAGGGATGATACAATCCCACCACATTCTTGACAATCGAAGTTACCGGATTGATTATGGGAGAATCAGTCCCTATCACTTTAGGACTAAGTCCAAGGACGATGCAATCCTACCACATTCTCGACGACCGAAGTCACTGGATACAATTACGGGATAATCACTCCCTATCACTTTAGGACTTGAGTCCAAGGATGATGCAATCCTACCACATTCTCGACAACCAAAGTCACTGGATACAATTACAGGATAATCACTCCCTATCACTTTAGGACTTGAGTCCAAGGATGATGCAATCCTACCACATTCTCGACGACCGAAGTCACCTAATACAATTACGGGATAGTCACTCCCTATCACTTTAGGACTTGAGTCCAAGGATGATGCAATCCTACCACATTCTTGACGATCGAAGTCATCGGATACAATTACGGGATAATCACTCCCTATCACTTTAGGACTATGTCCAAGGATGATGAAATCCTACCACATTCTCGAGGACCGAAGCCACCCGATCTATTATGGACAGATGTCCCAGGATGATACAATCCCTCTTCATTCTCGAAGACCGAGGTCTCCGGATCACTTTAGGGAAGGTGCCCAAGGATGATACAATCCCATCATGTTCTCGATGACCAAGGTCACCGGATCTATTATGGACAGATGTCCCGGGATGATACAATCCCTCTTCATTCTCGAGGACCGAGGTATCTGGATCACTTTAGGGCAAATTCCCAGGGATGATACAATCCCACTGCAACATCACTACTCCCCCTTTCGAGGAAGGTCTGTCCAAACAACACCAAGCTTGTCTCGAAAGTGTTCGAACTCTACTCGAGGCAGAGGCTTCGTCGGTACATCATCATCCAAACCATCATCATCTACATCTTCAATATCTGAATACTGATCTATCACCATCTGTATCTCTAGTATGTGAATACTAAAAGCATCATCATCTATATCTTCAATATGGGAATACTAAAACATCATCATCTCTATATTCAGTATAGAAATACTAAATCACCATCATCTGCATCTACAGTATCATTATCTTCATCTTATCTTGTATGTAGAAATACCGGATTTCTACGTGTTATGTGGAACACAGGGTTCTTTGTCATCACAACAGTGATTATCACATAGAATCATTGTTGTGTCCATCTTCAGGTCAAAGAGACCTGATATCGGCTTCTGAAGCCATATGGCTTCATAGAATAGTAGAGCAATCTACTATGTATTCTGCTTCAATCGTGCTAAGAGAAACACTGGACTGTTTCCTGCTAAACCATGAACTCATAGCATACCTCAAAGCATATACCTGATTTGATTTTCCTGTCTGAGATACTTCCAACCCAATCTGCATCTGTGTAGCCATACAATCTATACTCATGGCTACCATCATAGTATAGACCAAAGTCTATAGTCTCTTTCATATATGTTTTGTAGCTACTAGGTGAACCCGTCTTGGTTGAACAAAATATTGACTTAAGGTGTTCACAGCAAAACAAATGTCTGGTCTGGTATTTGTTAAGTACATCAATGACCCAATGATCTGTCTGTAGTGAGTCACATCCACTAACTCTAATGAGTCATCAGCTAATAGCTTCAGGTTGGAGTACATGGGTATGGCCATGACTTTGCATTTGAGTCTCTTCAATATCTCTACCACATACTTTCCCTGGTTGAGAAACATTCCTTCTGAACTTTGCCATACTTCCATACCTAGGAAATAATGCATTAACCCAAGGTCTTTCATCTCAAATTCTTCTGCTAGTTTCTTCTTACTTTCCATGATCTGTTTCTCATTCCCTGTCAAGAATAAGTCATCCACATATAGTAATAGAATGACAAGTACATCTTCTACAACCTTGTAGGAAAGGTTAGGATCGTCTTTACTCTTTGCAAAGCCCATGCTCATCAGGAAACTATCTATTCTTCCATACCAAGCTCTGGGAGCTTGCTTCAGGCCATAGAGGGCCTTCTTCAACTTGCATACTTGATTCCTTCTGTCTTCAACTTCAAATCCTCGTGAATATTCGATGTAAAACTCTTTCTCAATCATACCATTAAGGAAGGCTTGTCTTTATTTCATCATGGAAGAAACTACCATGATAGTTTTGAGGGAAATGTACCTTGCTTCCAGAAGTAAGTGTCTCTTCAGAATTAATTCCCTCTTTCTGATAGAAACCTCTAGCCACAACTCTTACCTTACTTCTATCAGCAACATATCTTATCTTGCAAATCCATTTGGAAGATACCAGATTCTTGATTTCTGGTTTGAGTACTATATCCCAAACATCATTCTAGTATCACAACATCTTCTATGAGTTTGTCTTCTTAGGTCATCAACATATCCTAGTCTTTTGCATTCAACCTTGAAGGTTGAAACCTACTTTACTCTTGGTAAAGTCTCAATCCATCAAAAAGCTATCCATCATGTCATACCATGTAGAACTCAGATATAATTTTCTATAGTCACTCCCCCTAAAGTGGAGTATCATCTTCCCTCTTCATTCTGTACAGGTGGTTCTATGCTTGACATATACTGGTCAATAGAGTATGTCATGTCATAGTCTATTCTTTATAGGGAGAATCACGAACCTTGCTTTGTACACTTGTTCCATCATATCGTATACATCATTCCCCATGACCAACTGTTACTCTTTGATCATAGCTTCTTTTATAGCATTCTTTTCTTCATCTTGAGTTATCTCTTGTACCCATGGTGGTCTTCATCCTTCAAGGTGGATCTACCATTCTCTGAAGCTCTTTCTTCTGTCATGGTGTCTCTGACCCTGGGAGCTTCAGATTCATGTTTATTGGAGTGAATCTTGAATTGTCATCACTTGTTCTTCGGAACAAGTCTCATCCTTCTTTTCTTGTAGGAGGTTGTTCGTGACCTTTCCTAGAATTAAAATGTACGAGTTTGATGGTTAGAGATATTTCATAAAACATATGTATAACGACAAATTCTTATGCATCATGCAACTATTTAGTTAATACAACATTCATCCATATCTCACATAAACTTTCTAGATGCCTTCCATCTCTACCATGACATTATTGAGATTGTGCACTAATCCAATATGTCAGCGAAGAGGTTTGATAAGTAGCAATGGAGAGTTGTATAACACCATGAGCTACTTACCCATCACATGCATATAATCAAATGTATAACAAAACAATATCATGAAATGACAATTGAATACTTATCTTTATTTGTTTCATGGGTATATTCCTTCTTGAGTCTTCAACTTTATCGTCTTCTTCATTCATGATAGCATCGTTTCTTATCCAAATGCTGAGGTGGATAAGAAGTTCTTCAAGAGTTGAGATCTTCATATTCCTCATTGATTGAGGGATCTTCTTTGGAAGATCTGAGCTTGATCTTCAGAGACGAGATTCTTCTTCTTCCCAAAGTCTGCTGAAAGTAATCAATTCCTTCTGGAACACATTCCTTGAATGAATGAATTCCATGATCCTGGGAGGCCATTCAAGGTGGCCATCACCACTTCTGCATTCTTCACTTCTTCTTCAGCTGGTTTCTTAAGGTCATATTTCGATCTATGTTCTTCCCTTCAAATAGCTTGGTCAAGGAATCAAACCTCATCGATGTCTTTAGGGAAGACACTTGTAGAACAAGTTGATTCGAGACGGAATCATCAATAATCTTCTAGGATTTGACCAAGTTCTTCTTGTGAAAGGCTTCTAGCCTCATCTCCCTCTGAAACTGGAACCTCTATGCTCATGTAGGTGTCCAATCCATTTTCTTCAAAGAGATCATATACTTCTAGGCTTGGAATTTGTCAACTTCACCAAGCTTATCATCAAGCTGATGTGATAGATCACTTTGAAATGAGAACCTCAAATGAACATAGCAAAGGATTAGATCTTATCGATTTGAGGTTTCCGTCCTGGTTCTGGAGTTGGCTGATCTAGGGTTTGTCACAGTAACCCTAATTTTAAAACTTGGAATCTTTCAGATCTTATTGGATAGACAGATAGGTCTCTTCAAATGGAGTTGTCCAATGTACTCCATTTCTGAAAACAGTGGAGGGAAGCTCCCGGAACAGGAAGCCCTAATTTTCCAATTTCTTCTGTAGAAATTCCTGTTACTGTTTCTATGATATCTCCAAAATTTCTACTCTTCTATGTCTAAAATTTTTTACTGAGGTAAAATCACATGTCCCTGATCCACCACCACAGGTTTCATCAGAATTGGTTTCACCATTTGGGATTTATGATCCTTTTCCAAAGGTGACCTGTTACAGGACTGTTCAGAATAGTGAAGTTGTACGGCATGCCACGTGTCACTGGTTCATATTTTGAGTCTGATATTCGGACCACCAAAATTATAGTCCGTTCCATTTCTATAAAATCTTCAGGAATTCCATTTGGACCTCTGTGGCCCAAGATATTGCAATTCTCCCCAGGTGTCCTGTTTAGGGATGAATTCTGGAAGAGGCTGGAACCCTAACTTGGAGAGAACATATCTCCTGGAATACAGCGAATCGGAGGATGAATTTTGGACACAGTGTTCATCAGGATTTTTTCTTCAGCCTCTAAAATTTTGAGCTCCTGATCCTTCGCCAATATCGGACTATAGCGAATGTTCCAAAACGTAGTAGTTTTAGTATTTAGGGTTTTTCTAGCTCGGGGTCAAACTAGGGTTTGACTTTCCCAGAGATTCACCCAACCAAAAATATTGATTCAGGTCTCTAAAATTCGGTTTTTATGAGGAGAAAAATCCTATGCTAGTTTCACTCAAAAATTCCTCTTCTGTAGAAATCCTTAATTTCCACATCGAAAATTGAAAATGCTCGGAATCGAATTCCGCTTCGACAGAACGATGCACCCTTCAAAGGAGAGTCAACCTAGCCTTCTTTTGCTGATTGATTGTGGAGAGAGAACCAAAAAATAAGAAGCCCTAGATTTTGTAACTTGTGAAAGCTTCCCTATTCAGGTTAGCTCTGATACCATGTTAAATTTTCATATGCTTAACCAAGACATTAGTATATCATTTCATTTTTCATAATAAAAGCATATAAAACAGGATCACTGAAAGAAACGCTATCACAAGAACAACACAAATTTATCGTGGGAAAACCCTGAGGGAAAGACCCAGCAAAATCTTCCTCAATATAGATGCCCCAAAAAGGGAAAAAAAGGTAAAACCAATAAGGAGATCAAAAACCTGATACTCCTCCTTCTCCAGCAACTCCTCTCCTCCACAAGTGCACTATTCCAAGTGAGTGTGTGTGTCACAAATGAGTAGCACTACACCTCTATTTATATTCATCCGTTTACTTAAAGTTTACTCAATTAACATGTCAGCTTAAGTTAACTCATGTAGGCTCGAGTTACACATGTAGGCTCAAGTAACCACACTGGGGTGCTGATGACCCACCTTTACAATTAGAGGGGACTACCTCATGACTCTTATTAGTTCTTCCGATTAGGAGCATCGGGGTACAATGTAATACAAGTGGTTCTCCCGGTTGGACCATCGGGGACCACAAAAGATACATAAAGAATATTCTTTGAAGTTACAATATTTCAACATCATGCGGGTCATGAATGATGTCTTTCATTCATTCATTGATGATTTTGTAATTGTATATCTGGATGATATCCTTGTGTTTAGAAAAACATGGGAAGAGCATGTTGTACATGTGAAAAAAGTTTTAGATGTACTGAGGAAGGAGAAGCTTTATGTAAAAATGTCTAAATGTGAATTTGCTAAAACTTCTTGAGTATATCTGGGCCATATTATTGGTGGAGGCCACCTGCGAGTGGACCCATCCAAGGTTGCTGTCATTGTAAACTGGCCATGGCCTAACACCGTTACTGAAATCATAAGTTTTCTGGGTGCGGTTCAGTATTGGAGGAAATTCATTTCTGGGTTTTCTTCCATTGCTACTCCATTACATGCGTTGACAAGCATTAAAGAAATTTTCCAGTGGGGAGGCAAGCATCAGAGAGCCTTCGAAACTTTGAAGGAAAGGATTAGCACCGCACCAGTTCTAACATTGCCAGATTTGCAGTAGCCATTTGAGATCGAAACCGATGCCAACGGATTTGCCATGGGAGCCATTTTGATGCAAGGGAGAAAGCCAGTTTGTTACCATTCAGAAACGTTCTCTACTGCAATAAGTAACTATCCGACCTATGACAAAGAGTTGTATGCTTTAGTGCAGAGTGTGAAGAAGTGGAAACATTATATCATGGGAAAAGAAACAGTCATACATACTGATCATCAGCCACTTCAATATTTACAATCTCAGACTAAAATACAACAAAGTAGGCATTTAAGATGGAGGGGATTATTACAACAGTTTCATCTCATAATTAAGTACAAAAAGGGAATTCATAATAAGGTAGTAGACATGTTATCAAGGCCTCCTAAAAATGCTTCAATCATTCTTCAAAATAGTTCATTAACACATGAAGGTTATATTGAACATTATGCAGAAGATAAAGATTTTAAGAAAGTATATGCATCACTAATACATGGTAAACAGGAAGATAACTATTATGTGCATAATCAACTCTTGTATCATCTTGGTAAACTTTGTATTCCAGAGAAAGAGAGAGTGCATGTGATTCGAGAAGCACATAGTTCATTGATTGCAGGACATTTTGGAGTAAGTAAAACATTGTCTGTATTACAGAATCACTGTTATTAGCCTCAAATGCAAGAAACTGTAGCTAAATACATAAGAGGTTGTGTTATGTGTGCAACAAGTAATCCTAGCAATAGGAAATTGGGTTTGTACACTCCTCTTCCAGTTTCTTCTTGTCCTTGGGAAAGCATTTCTATGGAATTTGTAGGAGGACTACCTATGTCTAGAAAAGGGCATGATTACCTATATGTTGTTGTGGACATATTCAGTAAAATGTGTATCTTAATGCCATGTAACAAACAGATCACTGCTGAACAAACAGCTCATCTATTCTTTCATAATGTTTGGGTACATTTTGGGCTACCCATGTCTATTGTATATTATCGGGATTCCCGGTTCTTAGGAGAATTCTGGTCAACTTTATGGGAGCTTATGGATACTAAACTTAAGAAAAGTAAAGCTTTTCATCCACAGACTGATGGGCAAACAGAGGTAGTGAACAGGACAGTGGTTCAGCTGCTCAGAGGATATTGTAGTAAACATCCTAAACTTTGGGATGAGTAGTTGTAGTATATACAACATGCTTACAATCATGCAGTTCATTCTTCCACGAAAAAATCTCCTTTTGAAACTTGTTTTGGTTATCTGCCAAAAACACCAATGGATTTCTCTTTTGGCAAAGATGCAGTGGATGGACATCATGATGCAAATAAAGCTCTAAGGTTCATTCAGAGGATCCAAGCGGTGCAGCAAGTAGTTCAAGAACAGTTGGAGAAGAGCTAGGTAAAGTACAAATCCAGGCATGACAAGCATCGAGTTGATCATCAATTTCAAGTTGGTGATAGAGTTTGGTTACATATCACCAAAGAAAGAATGAAAGGTGAAGGTAAAAAGCTTAAGCCTATCAGGTATGGTCCTTTTGAGATCTTGGAAAAGATTGGTACTAATGCTTTTCGCTTGAATTTACCTCCATACATGCAAATTTATTTAGTTATCAATGTTGAGAATCTTAAACTGTATGAGCCTCCTATGATCATGGATGAGGAAATTAACATACAGATTCCTTCAGTTGATGATTTGGCACCTGAATACATGAAAGAGTTGCAGGATGATGTTATTCTTAACAGAAATGTAAGAACTTCACGAAGGGGGAATGCTGAGTACCTTCGAGTGGGGCTGAAAGGCCTGCATCCTAGCAAATCAAGATGGATGGAGATTGGAAAAATGAGGGAGCTGTACTCTCACTTACTTGCTGAGTAATTCAGTATTTTGGTGGTCCAAAAGCTCTTCAATGGGGAGGAATGATCCGGTGGATTATTCATCTTCAAATTACACTGATCCAATGTGGTACAAGGTTTATTAATCTATGGTTTTAACTCATATGCTAAAATCCCTTAACATTTGTGGCAATGCACAGTTAGCACATGAGCCGCGCAGCTATCGCATGGTGCGCAGCTTATCGCAGGGGCGCGCAGCTATCTCATGGTGTGCAGCTTATCGCATGGGCGTGCAGCTATGTATGGGCCGCACATCTTGCGAAACGTTAAGTTGAATATCGAATGGTTCAGCAAAGTCCTTATATACCGTGACATTTATAGGTTGCGACAGTGGATCGAGTATATGGTGAAGTCCTTATATACTGTGACATTTATAGGCTGTGACAGTGGATCGGGTATATGGAAAATTCCTTATATGCCGTGACATTTTATGCTACAAAGTTGATGGTGACATCAAACAGTTACATTACGTGGCATAGCCCAGTTGCAAGTCATTGCAACGTGTTGTGAGTCGCCACATGTGTGTGGAGTTGGTTGCAACGTTTCGGGGATCTGGAATTTCGTGGTAACATAATGCTTGGGCCGTGACTTGGCGGGATGGCATGATTCAGTTTTAGCATATGGTTGTAATGATAATCAAGAAAATAATAGCTGTAGCGGACGAATCAAACCCATTACTTATCCTCTCGCTAAACGCTTAAATAGAGGATGTTGGCCACCGTTCAGGAGGACGGAAGGAGGATAGACAGAGTTTTGAGAGTACAGAGCATCGTTTCTCTGTTATGAGAAGCTTAGAGAGATTTTGTTGCGAAGTGTTCAGATGCTATTACTATAGAAGTCGACATTCTCTGTTATAGTTTAGCTTTCTTTTTCTTTGAATTCTAATTGTAATTTCCAAAAGAGAGGTCTTCAAGACTTTGTACGGAATTATGTTTACAGTTGCTGAAGTTGTTTCCAGAACCATTTTTGTACCATTTAAAAGAGATTAATTGGATCGGTACCCATTGGAGAGGGACCCAGAGACGTAGCCCAGTGGAGGGGGTGAACTCCTTTATCAACTTCTGTTTTTGACTCTCTGTTTCTGTGTTTCTTCTTTGCATCTATTTATCAGTGTTGTTTTCCATTCTGAGCATTTAATTCCTATTAATGTTGTTCCATTAATTAACCTGTTGATCGCATTATTTTACAACAAACTTTTATTGCACACAAGTTGAGGTCCGACAGATCAAGACCCCAGTTATGTTCGGCTTCCTAAAGGTTCAGGGGATTCACTTGACCACCAATGTTGTCTAATAGCTTACCTATTGGGGAAGTACCCCTCACTCCACAACTCAAGTAAAACTGATAATCGCTTTGCCACAAATGAAAGCTCTTGGTTTACTTCATGAGTGGGAACTAGTAAATCAGGAAGGTTATGTTTCCCTTTTCACTGGCAGGTTTTCTCAATGTCCATTTACTTCAGGGTTCCTATGGTACTCCTCACAATGAATTTTAGGGATATGACCAATTACTTCCCATGGTTAAGCGAATAGGGGTTATTCCCTGATCTAAACTTTCAATTGAAATGAACAATACAGATGAAAATAAGAAGAACTACTGCAAGAATCACAGCATCGAAAATCCATTGCAAAAGAAAAAAAAACTTGGCAGAAATTCCACCCAGTAAGCCCAAGAAAGTGCTCTGATACCATACATGATAAACCTACGGCAATAAATAATGAAAATGCATGATATAACAAAAATAGCAGAACATAGAAGGAATTTATTGATCGTAGGACACTTTGAGGGGGAAACCTCCTTTGAGCAAGCTCAATACAAATAACGTGTGGATTCCTTCATTGGAATCAACATGTACTTATATACTAATTCTAATCTAAACAACTATTAATCCCCATGAATGTGGGATAATACAATATACTCACGGGGTGACTTACAAATCATATGCATCCAACAACAATATACTAACGAAGTAAAGAGAAGGGTTGACACGAGTTCCTAGCATAGGGGGAAGATAAGAAAATATATGTTAGAGGTAGGGTCAAGCTTCATAATCATGTAATGTAGATTGATACTCATGAATAACCACACTTAAAAGAGGTGTATTAAGTAACACATAAAAATCTTAGTGTAAGGTCAAAAGAACAACAAAAGGACTATGAAAGGGATGTGCATAATTTATGAATAAAAAATAAATTGATTTGGTAGTAGGGTGCATAACTGATATTATTATGTTTTTCTTGTGTGAATATCCATGTTAATCTAGGTGGATATTGGTGGAAATTGACCTGTTGGACTGACTTATAATGATTGTCCATCTTGGTAGATTTTCTATATTTTTTTTGGTCTTGACCTTTCACTTTATTTTTTAGGCTCTAAATAGTGTTTGTTTTCTCTACAATGGGTTAGGGTTCTTATAGAATTACCTTTTCCTTAAGTAATTGAAAATTTTCTTCTGATCAAGATATTTCCAATTAGTTGTTGTATTCCCAAACAAATTTTGCACATGGAAGTTGTAGCCTCAAAAAGTTGACATATCAACTAGACACCTCACGGCTCACTTTCATTTTTCCATTAGGCTCTAGACCTTTAACACGCCTCTGCCATTTAATCACAATTAATCCACTCAGTCCAAGATCCTGTGTCGAGAACCAATAGTTTGAATGGCATTGTCCCTCCCTATGATTCCTAAAATGTGCCAAATGACTAAAATGAAAGGAATTGAGATGTGATATTATATCATTTGAAAGAGTGTACCATCCATCCCCACCAATAATCGGGTTGAAACAAACTTGAATATGACTCTCATCATCCACATCCCAAGTCATCCAATCTCTCAAAGCATGGACCATTGAAAATAAGTAACACCAAATTATGAACGACGAAATTGAAAGAAGATTTGTCTTGTGAGTCCAATTAGTCACCAAAAGTCTACAAAAATACTTACCTTTTATGATTTGAGACCATAATCCATCTTTGAAAATACCCCTCCATAGGATTTTGTAGACTAAGGATTTTGCAAACTAAAATAGGTTTTTAAACCCAACCCCCTAAATCCCTAGGGAAAGAGAGATTGGTCCATTTAACCACTTGAATTCCTTGTTTGGACTTATTACCCATCCAAATAAAACTAAAGAGGGTTTGTCAAAATTTTTGTAATATTCCAACAGGAATTTTTCCAGTGAGAGCCAATAAATTGGATTATTATTAAAGATAGATTATATCAAAATTAAGTGACCAACCAAAGTTATATGTTAGTCCAATGTCTAATATGCCCTTAAATTTTATTATCCATCCAATACCAATTTTTCGAGGTGTATTTGTTTGGATTTAATAAGTTGAAAAGATACTTGAATCCCAATTCAAGAGATTCTGACTAGAATGAGAAAAGATAATGTAACGTGCACAAGATCTCATCCAGAACCACCATATGAAGAAAATTTGATCTATGAGAACTTATATCCATGCTGCTGGCTACACAAAAAATCTCAATTATATCCTATAAATCTTGTCGCTCCACCAGAGTCCCCATACCAAACAAAAGGACATCGCCAATAAACAACAAATGAGATATAGCAATATATATAGAAATTTTTATACCATGAAGTTTCTCCTCTGACATTCCCTTAAGAATCAATCTACTAAGGCCTTTAATGACCAAAAGAAAGAGAAAAGGAGATAGGGGGAATTTCTATACCAATACCCTCGAAGACTTGAAGAAAACAGTTGGGGTTCCATTGATAAGATCAACAAAATTTGTAGACAAAACACAAGCCATGATCCAGTTAGTGATGTCCAAAGATAATCCCACATGTAATAAAATCAACCTAATAAAATTCCAATTGATTCGATCATACACCTTGACCATATCCATTTTAATTAACATAGCCGACATCTTCTTCAACTTGATAGTATGGATGGTCTCCTGCACAACACCTATAGCATCAACGATCATCCTATTTTTTAGAAACCCAAATTGCTCCCCTTATAGTATCTCAACCATGTAATACTTAATCTTATTTTCTATGACTTTTGCTAAAATTTTGTAAACCAAATTACATAATGAAATAGGTCGAAAGTTGTTGAAAGAATTAGGTGAATTAGTCTTTAATATAAAGGCAATATAAGTTGAATTTAATCCCACAACAACATGACCATTCCAAAAATATCATGACCAACCATATCAAAAAATAGTGTAAAAAATTCTATGGACCACCCATATGCTTTGGGGCTCTTGTCCCTCTCAAATACTTTTAGTATGTTCTCAATTTCAATCAAGGAAACCAAAGCATAGATAACTTCATAGTCTACCGAATTGAGAATTCTGGGCATAGATTTTATTACCTTCATCTATGATCCCAAATGATTTATTCCATGATGCTTATAATCATAGCTAAAATATAGTCCCCACAATCATTCGATACACCCCAAATGGAATTCTTAATTCTATGATTATACGCATCGGTGAAGCAACTTAGCTTTATTATCACCCAAGGATAGATAAATGGCCTTGTTCTTTAATTACCAATGCTCTTCATCCAAACAAAGGATATGATCTTTTTTTCTTTCTAACACTGATAAAAAAATCCCTTTTCCGGAATGAACAAACCCCAGAGATGTTTATGGAATATAATGAATGAATATGGGCTTCAATCATTTATAAGTCAATTGTCAAGACCTCTTTCTTCCTTTTCTCCCAACAAATGACCTTAGCCCAATGCAATTTTTTAAGCTTGTATGAAAATCTATGCATGGTCGAGTTTCCAATAAAATTCCTAAGAGATCACCACTTATGTTGAATCGCCTATCTGAAATCATCTAAATCATCCTAGTAGTGGTTGTATTTGAATGGATATCGAACTTTAGGGGTCATACCCTCAACTTGAAAAAACACAAGAACATGATCTAAAATATTAAAAATTTATATAAATGTCTTGTAACGCCCCATAAGTTGGAGGAGTTTCACCAACACTAATAACTTTTCAAGATGCTTCACAACACCTTTTGTCCCCAAACTCCCATTTCTCTAAGTCAATGATGAAGGAAATGGGAGAATCTCCACAATATTTGCATCCTCAATTTTTTTTGAACCAACCATCTAAAGGATTGTAGTTTGGTTTTAAGCTCCAAATTCTCTACAAGTCATGAAAATATTAAGGTCACCACTAATAATCATGGAAGGATCACTGAAAAGTTCACAATATTAAACCACCTTCCAAAATTCTCGACACCTGAAGTAAGGGCCATAAACATTTAAAACCTGAAAAATCAAAGTCAAAATCTCTACCCATTCCCTCCAACAAAATACCATCACATGTCATAAAAGGGATCATATGAACATATTTGGGGTTCAAAGACAACATTAGACTCCTTAAGAAAACCCAATAATTAATGGTAGTGCACTCCCACACAAACAATAGCTTATAAAAAGGATCACGAGCTTTAACCCCAAGGACCATCATTTCCTGAAAAAGGACAATATCAGGTTTCTCCACATCAAGCACCCTTTTGAAGGAAACAAATTTACCCTTGTCCCCAAAACCCCTCACATTGAAGGATAGAATTCTCATCAAGAACAATCTACATTAGGCACAGGTACTCTAAGGGCTCGAGAAATAAAAGAAAGATTATTAGTCAAATTCGATATCGTAAAATCATTTTACAAAAAAGAGGATAATTAACTAGGAGGGAACTTACCCTTATACAAAAAACTAGCTCTGATGGATCCTTTAATAGCCTTTTAATATCTCTCCTCCTAATAGTGAAATTTGACCTAGGCTCAAGGGAAATTTTACCAGGGTCCCAACGACCAACCTCATTTTTGTTGAAATATTGTAACTTCAAAGGATATTCAAAATGTATTTTACTGATGTAACCCAAGGGAGATGTTATTATTCCTCTGACACGGTGTTACTATTGTATTTGGTCATCATAGAGTCATGAGGTAAATCCTCCACTCGTGTCGGGTATTTAGTACCCTAATAAATAATATAATATACTGTTTTGAGTATTCCTAGGTGAATTCGACCCAAACACTTTAGTGGGGCCGACTTGTCTAGTGAAAAAGTCAATTGACACATGTGTATAAATAGAGGAGCTGTGGTTCTTATTTGAAAATAGACTCATTCACTTGTGTAGTGCGTAGGAGAGAGAGAGAGACAGAACAAAAGGAGGAGAACACCTATTTTTGGGGTTGTCTAGCATATGAAAAATTAACATCGTATCAGAGCTAACTTGATTAGAGAATCTTTCACAAGGTAAAATTCTCCCTCCTCCCTCTACAAAAAAAATTAGGGTTTTTGCAAAAGTTGGAGTTTTGAAGATCTGCTTGCATAGAAAGTTGTGCCCTCCCAGAGCACATCTATTGAGCCCTAGATCAAATTTTTTGAGTGGCTATATCTTAAGGAAATCCAAACCCTAGTTTGGTAGTGAACCAGAAAAACTGCAGTGAAACAGAACCAAAAAATATGCAGTGCTACAACCTTGCAATTAGGATTTGAAGACTAGATATTAGGGGTCTCCAGAAAGCAGTCGGATCAACCAACTCTCCTCCTCCAAGTGCATCTACTGGTAAAGGCCAATATCATGTTTTGATAAATTTCAATTTTGAGTGAATTACTGGACAAGATGGCCCCAAGCACTAAGCTTGAGGAAAAATTGGAAGGCCTAGAAAACTTACTGGATTGGAAGTATAGGATTGGCCTCATCTTGAAAGAGAATGGTCTTGAGAAGTACATCAAGAATGAGTTGCAAAACCTAAAGAATCTGGAGCTAAGGAGAAGCATGAATGGGACCTAATCAAGGCAATGAGGATCATTGTTGATTCCATTAAGGATCACTTGATCCCTCGGGTGTCATCTAAGAAGACACCTAAGGAAATGTATGATGCACTTTCCGTAATGTATGAAGGAAATAACATCAACAAAAAGATAAATTTGAGATCTTAATTGAAGAGCACCAAGATGAGCAAAGGAGAATCTATTCAAGATTACTTCACAAGGGTCTCCCAGATCAAAGAGAAGCTAAGTGCTATTGGAGATACCCTTGATGAGGATGAATTGGTTATGAATGCTCTCAATGGCCTCACTAGACCTTGGGACTCATTCATCCAAACTCTATGTGCAAGAAAATAAAGTATGAAGTTTGACATAGTATGGGAATATTGCATACAAGAAGAAGCTAGAGTAGCCAATAGAGAAGCTATTCTCAGAGAATATGATCAGGCTCTCTCTACCCATACTAAAGAAAGAAATCAATCAAACTTCAAGAGGAGTAATCATAAGCCTTCAAAAAAGAAATTCCAAAATAAGAAGAAAAAGGATTAATCAAAGTATCAATGCTACAACTGTCATAAGATAGGACATCTTGCTAGAGAATGTCCATCATCAAAGAAGAACAACAACAAAAGGCATCATGCTCATCTAGCTGAAGATGAGAATGAAGAAAGACCTTGAAAGACAACTAGAGGTAAAGATGTAAAAGAATATGTGTTATTCTCTGCACTCTCTGGGTCCGTAACACCTAGAGAAGAAATATGGCCAGGGATGATTTTAAGGAACCATACTTATTTAAAAGTGTATAAATGTTGGCGAATATTACCAATTCTTAAAATGCCAACTATAAAATAATTGGCGATATTTTTCAAAAAATATTTTAATTTCCAAGGATTTTATATTGTTTATATAATAATTTGGCGATTTTTAGGGTGAAAAAATTTTACCCCATCAAAATTGATCGAAACAGGGCTTCAAAAAATGAAAAATGGTGAATCTTTTTTGGGAGAAAAACATGGAAAAATAGCCCACTGGCCTAAAATTCACGCCTAAAATTAACCCTGTACATGGCTTATTGATAGTGGTGCCTCTAAGCACATGACAGGAAAGAAGACAACTCTGTTAAATCTTGAAGAAAATAACTCTCCCTAGAAGGTATCATTGGGAGATGACTATCAATATCCCATCAAAGGTATTGGTGAATCAAGCTACAAGCTTGACTTTGGGACCTCCATGAAGATGAACGAAGTACTATATGTACCAGGTTTGAAAAAGAACATACTCTCCATCTCAACTCTAGATAAGAAAGGATATAGAGTTACTTTTATAGATGGACAAGTACTTATGTGGTCCAAAGGAAAGACACTTGAAGATGATGTAGTCTTTGGAGAAGAAGAAGGAGAACTGTAAAATCTCAAAGGACATCCAGAGACAACCCTTGTCCATGAGATTACCAGCTCAAGGGAACTGTGGCATAGGAGAGTTCCTCACATCAAATACAAAGCATTTCCCTATGTAAGCAAGGTGGTAATAGGGTTACCAAATCTAAATATCGAGCATGAGGAAACATGCAAGGGATGTGCACAGGGAAAGAACATCAAGAATCTCTTTCCAAAAAGTGACACAAATACTAAAGGTACATTGGAACTAATCCATTATAATGTATGTGGTCATATTCCCTCCATATCTTTAAGTTGTTAGGATATTTAGACACTTAGGAGTTAGTTAAGATCAACTTGTGTAATATATCCGTTAGGTAAAGTGTATTTCTTTAGTATGCATTAGTATGCATTTGTAAATATTCTAATCCGACGATCACGATATGCTCTAGACATAAAGTGATATGATAGTTCAACTTCTCTTAGATCATACCTACCATTAATCTGTGGCTTGACACCTGATTGGTCCATAATATCTATTTAAAGAGCATGGAGGGTCCTTGGCTAGTTGATCGATTATGAGAAGCTCATGTAACTTTCTTTCTTTTGCATAATAAATTGCTCCAAGTAGCTATTTGGCTAGGGCCGTGGACTGTTTCCTTCTTGAGGGTTTTAACCACGTGACAAACATCGATGTGTTGATCTATGATCTATTTGTTTGAATTGGTTTCTCAAGGTGTTCGGTCTTTTGGGAGTACCATGTAAACCCGAACATGGTATCAGAGCGTTAATGAAGAGTTGCTTTCAGTTTTCATCAAGATTTGGAACTGGTGTTGCTGAAACTTTGAAAGGGTTTCTGGTTCTGGAGTTTTTGTGTATTGTGGCCTATGGGAGTTGTTCCATTGTGTCTGGAGAGCTGTTTATATTGAGAAATAGTTTTTTTTTCATCTAAAACCATTTCTGTTTGATCCAGAAACACCCATTTCGGAAAATCTGAAGGTATAATCTTACAGTGACAGCATTTGTTTAATTTTTTTTAAAATATTTCATATTTTATCAGTTTTATTACTAGATATTTATTGTTTTAGTCTCGGACTGTTTCCTTCTCTAGCTACGTATGCTCTTTGCCATGCACCTTGTGCGATTGCGACGAATTAGAAACAGAAAGGGAAAGTTTTTTTTCTTGTCTTCTCGGCTATGTATGCTCTTTGTCGTGCACCTTGTGTGATCACGACAAATTAGAAACAGCGAGAAAACTTGAAAATGTAGACTTTCCGGGTAAGCTAACAAAGATTTAACCCCATTTTGTGGAAAACAAAATTTTTGTTTTTGTTTTCGGTTTTTTTTGTGATTTGCATGAAAAAAAGGCAAGCACAGAGAATAAGAGAGAAAAGTAAAAAACAAAAGCCCCCTTCCTCTTTCCATTATTTTACGTACCTTTTAAACTTAGCTCACTTAGTCCAAAGTTGCTTTATTCCTTGATAGGTCTTGAGTTCAAGTCTTATTAAGCTACTTTTTAGTGCATGCAATTTCTATTTTCAAGTTATTTTATTTTAAAAGTGCATCTCACTTAAATAAAATAAAATAAAAAGTGAGTCACTTAAGTCTTTTAATTTATTGGCGCACATTTAAAGTAACATTATTGTAAAAGTGAACATCACTTATTCTATAAAAGTGATTCACTTAAACGTAACTTTATTGTAAAGTGATTGTCAAAGGTTGATCTTGGGAAGAGGGGGGGTCTTTTTTCTTAGTTGGCCAAGTTAATATCTGCCACGTCTCTATTAGGGACATCTTCAACATTTTCTTTAATCAAGCATAACTTCATCATACAGAATCAGTTTTTAGTGCCATTTTTTTTAAAACTGCATATTTTTTCAAGATCTTTGCATCCAAATAGTTAATTTGTACTATTTCAGTCATTATTTTACAGTATGGCCACCCCTTGTGATATTATACTTACAAGTTCTAACTATTTCTCATGGAAATCTCGTATGGAGGATGTTCTGCGAAGTAAGGGACTTTTCAGGATAACCTCAAGGAAAGAAACAGAACCCACTAATGATGATAATAAAATTAAATGGTTAAATAGATGTGATGAAGCTCGTGGATTGATTGAGATTTCAACCTCTACTGATTTGCGATTCCACATATCTAAAATTGATGAACTTGATAAAGCCTGGGAAAAGTTGAAATTTATGTTTGATAAACACAATGAAATTCGGGGTCATCAACTTGAGAATGAGTTGATTTCCTTGAATCCAAATGATTTTTCATGCATTCAAGACTATTTATCTAAGTATAAAACTCTTAGACTCTTATGTGAAGAATGCAAGATTAAGAAACAAGACAAACAATATATTTATCATATTCTTTCCAAACTTGGACCTGCATATTCTGTTTTTGTATCTACATTCTACTCCATGAAAGAATCCCTGACTGCAACTAGCTATCAAGAGCCTACTCTTGAATCCTTTTGTGATTCCTTAATTAGAGAGAAAGATAAGCTCATTCATCTTGGAATAATTAACAATGCAAATACATATGGGAAAGCCTTATTGTCCCAACAGAAAGAAAAGTCCAAGCCTCCCAAGAAACGGAATTTTCGCAATAATAAGCCAAACAACAAGGGTCTCAAACCCTCTCAGTCGGCTCCTTCTTTAAAAAATGACAAAGGATCCAAGCCAAAAGGAAAGAAGACTGAGTGTCATTGTAATTTTTGTGGGAAATATAATCATGATGAATCTAAGTGTTTCAAGAAGGTGGTAGCTTTGAAAGCTGCAATGAAGAAACACCACATCAGCCTAGATTCGTCTTCAAAATATACCTCTCATGGACATGTGCTTTGTGCTTCTGGTTACTCTTATACTGTATCTTCTTCTTCTTCTTCAATTGAAAGGCTCATTGATTCTGGAGCATCTTATCATATGGCTAAGGATCAAGCCATCTTTTCTACTATGCATGAATGTAACACCAAACAAATATTTGTTGGTGATGATAGATCTCTAAGTGTTGTAGGATCTGGTGAGGATCTAGAACAGTTCCAGTAGAAAATGGTCATTTCAGTGATGTACTATGTGTTCCAAAAATTTCCTGTAATTTGTTATCAGTTTATCAAATTACTCATTCAGGTGAAGGTGAAACTATGACGTTTACACCTGACCAAGTTGTAATTGAGGATTTTAAAAATCCTCAAAATGTCCTTGCTACTGGAACTGTTGATGATATTACCAGGTTGTACAAATTTAACAACTTTGGTTCATCACATTTTCCTTTAGTTTTTGTTGCTCATAGTGATAACTTGAGCAAACTTTGGCATGAGTGATTTGGTCACTTAAATTATCGCTCATTACAACAACTATGTAAAGACAATATGGTGACTAGTCTTTCGATGGTAGCTTGTAAGGATGGTGTTTGTTCCGGTTGTGTACTCAGAAAACATCATTGGGATAGTTTTGACAAATGTGCCTCTTGGCACGCCTTGGTTCCCTTGGAGCCTGTGCATAGTGACTTTTGTGATCCTCTTTCGTCTGCTTCCTTTTCTGGTTTCAAATATTTCTTAACTTTTATCAATGACTACTCCAGAATCACTTGGGTTTACTTCCTAAAAATTAAGAGTGAAGTATTTAACATGTTCTTGGCCTATAAGGCCCTTGTTGAAAAACAATCGGGTCATCAAATTATTAAGTTAAGATCTGAAAATGGAGGAGAATATGTTAACAATAGGTTCACTACTTTCTACACTGAACAAGGAATCCAACAACAGCACATTGTTCCATATACACCACAACAAAATGGTGTAGCTGAACGAAAGAACCACACTTTAAAAGAAATGGCTAATTATAAGATCCAATCTAAGGGACTAAGTCTTCAATATTGGGCTGAGGCCATAAATTGTGCAAATTACATATTTAATCGCACACCTACTAAATTTTTACAAGGTATAACACCAGAAGAAGCATGGAGTAAAATTAAACCAGATGTAAGTCACTTATGTGCTTTTGGTTGTGAAGCATGGGCTCACATTCCGAATGAAAAACGGAAAGCATTGCAGCCTAAAAGTGAAAAGTGAATATTTGTTGGATATTCTCAATATGTAAAAGGTTATAGACTTCTTCAACAACATTCTCATGATATAATCATTAGAAGAGATGTTAAATTTGATGAAAATCTCTTGGCCTGTGAACCTAACTTGGCAGGTGTGCCATCTTTGGCCTGCGAGCCTGATTCGACGATTATGTCTTCTTCTTCTTCTTCTTCCAAATTCCTTAACAGGTTTCCAACTCTAGTTTCTGACGATGATAGTGAGGATGAAAATCCACTTCCGCCTGCTCATGTTCCTCCAATTGCACCAGCACCAATGCTTCCTCGATGGGTCCGTTCAACATGTGAAGCAACTGGTGATCTTGCCGATGATCTTAGAGATCAACGACAAACACGTTCTCAATTTCAGCGAGCCTCTTCTCTTTTGGCTCAAGTTTTCGAGAATCATGATCCATAAACTTTTGCAGAAGCTTCAGAAAATCCACATTGGGATGCAGCTATGAATGAAGAATATCGTTCCTTAATGGCGAACGATACGTGGGATCTTGTTCCTTTTCCAAAAGGAAGAAAATTTGTCAGATGTAAATGGGTCTACATAACTAAGTATGCATCAGATGGAAGTGTCAAAAGACTGAAGGCAAGGTTAGTTTCTAAAGGTTTTCCCCAAGTTGAAGGGATTGACTACAATGAAACCTTTGCTCCTGTCGCAAAAATGAATTCCATCCACCTTGTTCTTGCCCTTGCAGCCTTACATAACTGGGAAGTCCATCAAATGGATGTCAAGTCTGCCTTTTTACATGGTGATTTACAGGAGGAAATTTACATGGAGTAACCTCCTAGATATGTTCAGGATAACTCTAGCCTTGTCTGTCTCCTTAAGAAATCCTTATATGGCCTTAAGCAAGCTCCTAGAGCTTGGTATGCCAAAATGGATAGCTTTCTCCTTGACATTGGTTTTTCTAAATGCCATTCTAACCCCAATGTCTATACCAAGAAAGTAGGAAACCATCTCATCATATTTGTTCTTTATGTTGATTATCTTATCCTTACTAGTAGTGACCCTAAACTTATAACCCATGTGAAATCCAGTCTTAAGCAAAATTTTGAAATGTCAGACTTAGGACATTTGCATTATTTTCTTGGTCTCCAAGTCTTGCAAACCAAAGAAGGAATCTTTCTTTCCCAATCTAAGTATGATTGTGACCTTCTTCGTCACTTTCGCATGGAAGATTGTAAACCAACCCCTTCTCCCTTCCAGTCTGGAGTCAAACTTTCTACCACTTGTACTTCCCTTGAAGTAGATGTCAGCTTGTATCGTCATCTTGTTGGTAGTATTTTATACTTGACTCATTCTCGTCCTGACCTTTCCTTTGTCATTGGTCATGTTTCTTGTTATATGCAAACTCCTCTTGAAAGTCACTGGAAAGAAACAAAAAGAACACTTCGATATATTTGAGGTACAATTTAGTTTGGGATTCATTATAGTACAGGGGGGGAACCTTTGTTGGTTGGTTTCACTAATTTAGATTGGGTCGGAGATCCTGATGATTGAAATTCCACTACAGGTTATGTTCTAAGTCTGGGATCTAGACCTGTCACTTGGGCTTGTAAGAAACAACAAGCTCTTGCTCTTTCTTCAGCAGAAGCAGAATATCGAGCCGCAATTAATGCCAATCAGGAAGCTTTATGGCTTTGATAGATCCTTTCATAGTTTGGATTTGAACAGCAGCAGCCTACTCCACTTTGGTGTGACAATCAAAGTACCATCAAGCTTGCCAAAGATCCAGTTCTACATCAACACAACAAACACATTGAGCTACACATGCACTTCATGAGAAATCTTGTTCATGATTGTGTTCTTGAAATGCTCTATTTCCCTACAGATGATCAATTTGCAGACATCTTCACCAAGTCTCTTACATAAGTGAAGTTTTCTAAACTTTGATCTATGTTAGGAGTTCAGGAATGTGTCCTTAAGGGGGCATAGGTTCTAATTCCCCCTTCCTTCTCCTAATAGTGCCACTTTTGTAAATCCTTCAATCCTATCCCAAGTTGTTCTTAAGGGGGGATGTTAGAATATTTAGACACTTAGGAGTTAGTTAAGATCAACTTGTGTAATATATCAGTTAGGTAAAGTGTGTTTCTTTAGTATGCATTAGTATGCATTTGTAAATATTCTAATCCGATGGTCACGATTTGATCTAGACATAAAGTGATATGTCTGTTCAACTTCTCTTAGATCATACCTACCATTGATCCGTGGCTTAACACCTGATTGGTCCATGATTTCTATTTAAAGAGTATGGAGGGTCCTTGGCTAGTTGATCGATTATGAGAAGCTCATGTAACTTTCTTTCTTTTGCATAATAAATTTCTCCAAGTAGCTATTTGGTTGGGGCCATGGACTATTTCCCTCTCGAGGGTTTTAACCACATGACAAACATCAGTGTGTTGATCTGTGATCTATTTGTGTGAAGTGGTTTCTCAAGGTGTTCGGTATTTTGGGAGTACCCTGTAAACCCTAACATAAGTGGATATGAATACTATGTCACATTTATTGACGATTATTCAAGAAATACTTGGATACACTTCTTGAATGATAAGAGTGAAGTGTTCGGTAAATTCAAGGAGTTCAAAGCCTTGATAGAGAACTAGTCAGAAAAGAGAATTAAGACAATGAGATCATATAATGGTGGAGAATACACTTCAAAGTAATTTGAAGCATTCTGTAAGGAGGAAGGAATCACGAGGGAGCTAACCACTCCCTATAATCCCCAACAAAATGGTGTTGTGGAAAGAAAGAATAAAACTATCATGGAAGTAGTGAAGACCGTGATTCATGACCAAGACCTCCCTATGCACCTATGGGATGAAGCTACAAGAACAGTATTATATGTGCAAAATAGATTATCTCACAGTGCTCTTGGATTCAAGACTCCTGAAGAGATGTATACCGGAAATAAACGTAAAGTAATCCATCTCAATATATTTGGTTGTCCAATATATGTACATATTCTGAAACAGAAGAGAACCAAATTGGATCATTCTAGTAAGAAGGGAGTATTTGTAGGATATTGTGAAGTCTCCAAAGCCTTTAGGATATACATCTCAGGATTCCATCATATCAAGATTAGCAGGGATGTAATTTTCGATGAAGAGGTGGCTCTTAAGAAATCTAGAAGGTGTCAGCTTGAATAAGTACATGAAGAAGATGTACCTCCCAGAAGGACATAAGCTAAACCAACTCCTAAAATAGTAGCATTAGAAGATAATGACATGCTAGAGCCTTAGGAGCCCCCTACTATGGTTATCTCTCGAAAGAGAAAACTTGCTTGGGTAAGAGAAATCATATAAGAAGCAGAAAGATATGCAGCACTAGAAGGCTCCACAAGAACCAACAAAATATCAAAGCCATATTCCAGTTATGTAGATTTGATGTGTGATCTTGTAGACCAAGAACCCACTAGATATGAGGAAGTTGCATAGAATAAAGGATGGGTTGAAGCAATGACAAAAGAATACCGGTTGATCATGAAGAATGATGTTTGGAATATTGTTCCCAAACCATAAAATGAGAGTGTGGTTTCTTCGAAATGGATCTACAAGATAAAACATGATGCAAATGGAAGTATTGAAAAGTCAAAGAAATATTTGTGGCTAGAGGATTCTCTCAGAAAGAGGGGATCGATTATGAAGATACATTTGCTCCAGTAGAAAGGTACACTTCCATCAGAACTATCATGGCACCTGCTTCCATGATGAAATGGGACTTACACCAAATGGATGTAAATACAGCCTTCCTTAATGGTGTGATTGAGGAAGAGGTTTACATCAAACAACCATAAGGATCTGAAGTCGAAGACAGAGTGACTCATGTATGCAAGTTGAAAAAGATGATGTATGGACTGAAGCAAGCTACTAGAACTTGGTATGGAAGAATATTAAGCTTAACAAGAATGGGCTTTACCAAGAGTAAAGATGATCCTAATATTCATATGAAGATTATGGATGATGAACCAGTCATACTATTGTTGTATGTGGATGATCTATTTCTGACTAGAAATGAGAAACATATCAAGGATTGCAAGAAGAAGCTAGCTGAAGAATTCGAGAAGAAATATCCTTGATTGATGCATTATTTCCTAGGGTTGGAAGTGTGGCAGAGCCTAGAAGGAATCCTTCTGAATCAGGGAAAGTATGTAGTAGAAATATTGAAAAGATTTGATATATTGGAGTGTAAATCCATGGACACCAACTTAAAGTTGTTTTCTGATGAGACATTCGAGCTAGTGGACATGACTCACTATAGACATATTATTAGGTCATTAATGTATCTGACAAACACAAGGCCAGCTATATGCTTTGTTGTGAACACCTTGAGTCAGTATCTAGTTAAACCTAGATGGTTTCACTTGATAGCTACAAAGCATGTGATGAGGTACCTAAAAGGTATGATTGATTTGGGACTGTACCATGGGAGAGATCATGACTACAATTTGTATAGGTATACGGATTTAGATTGGGCAGGAAGTGCTACAAACAGAAAGAGCACCTCAGGTAGATGTTATTGTCTGGAATCTGCCATGATGCCATGGTTTAGTAAGAAACAACCTAGTGTTTGTCTCAGTACAGCTGAAGTGGAGTACATTGCAGCCTGCTCCGCTTGTTGTGAAGCGATATGGCTTTGGAAGCTAATGTTAGGAATATTTGATATGGAGATGGACACCACAGTAATTTTATGTGACAGTTAAACTTTTACAAAGATGACATAAAATACGGTGTTCCATGATAAATCGAAGCATATAGAAATCTGATATTTCTATATAAGGGATATGATACAAAAGGGAGCCATCAAGCTCCAGTATGTGGGTACTGATGAGCAAGTTGTTGATATACTAACCAAGCCTCTATCTCGAATGAAGTTCGAATATTTTTGTGACAAGCTTGGTGTAGTTTAAAAGGACTTTCCTCGCAAGGAGGAAAAGTGATGGGACTACAAATGATGGACCCTCTTCGAAAAGGAATATCAGATCAAAGACATGAACCCTCCTCAGACAAAGGGGGATTAGGTTGATAATATGAAACTTCCTAGGAAAGGGGGAGTAATGATGATACTAACATCGATGATGGATGACAATGATGATGGTTTGACATTTATTTGTGGATGATAGTATCCTCTTTTGAAGATGGCATGTATAACAATCTGTGCATGAGAGTGGTCCTTACTAGTTAAAGGATGACCCTGCAAGATGTTACTCTCGCATGGAGAATACTCACATTCAATTGTGAATACCATAGATTAAACACTTGCTCAAAAGTGGTCCTAACCTCAGTGGTCTAGATGCTCTACAATGATTCCTCATGGACGCTAGGATTGACATTGTGTATGCAGTCAAGATTTTCCTTGCAGACTATACTCTTGTATGGAGAGTATGCCTACATTCATATGTAGATGCCATAGAATAACACTCACTTGGGAGTGGTCCTAACCTGTGTGGTATGGATACTCTATGATGAGTCCTCGCGGACAACATAGTATAACACTCACTTGGGAGTGGTCCTAACCTATGTGGTATGGATGTTCTACGATGGGACGACATTGTGTATGTAGTCAAGATCTGCTATGCAGAAAATACTCTTGATTGGAAGAGTATGCCTACATGTAAGTGAAGATACCATAGTATAACAATCACTTGGGAGTGGTCCTAACCTATGTGGTATGGATGGTCTACGATGAGTCCTCATGGATGATAGGGCCAACACTGGGTGTAGTCGATATCTACATGTAGCTGTAGATGATTCAGCTAATCGATTTCATGGATCATGCTGATGGAGGATTGCATCGTCCTTGAACTTATTTCTTACAGTGATTGGAATTGATAATCCCACAACTAGATCATGTGTACTGAAGCTAGCATGGTGGAAAAGGATCAAGTAGATCGCAGTACACTAGGGAAGGGTCAAGTAGATCAAAGTGAAGCTGAAAAGGATCAATAAGGATCGAAGGACTGCTGCAAAGGATCAAAAGGATTGAAGTGCTACTGCAAAATGATTGAAAGGATCGAAGTGCTTCTACGAGGGATCGAGAAAATCAGAAGGCTATTGCAAAAGATCAAAGTGTTGCTACAAAGGATCGAGAAGATCGAAGTGCTGCAACAGAGGATTGAGAAGATTGAAGTGTTGTTGCAAAGGATCGAGAATATTGAAGTGTTGTTGCAAAGGATCAAAGTACTACAAAAGATCTATAAGATTGAAGTGCTGCTACGAAGGATCGAAATATCGATGCATTGCTACAAAGAAAGGATCAAGTGATCATGCAATGCAAAAGATAAAGAGTAACTATTCCAGTTACTGATTTTGAAAAAATTCCTGTGATGTATAGATGTATTACCTAGATGTATTGTTGTAATTGTCTCTCTGTTCTCCTAGTCTGTGATGGTTTTGTCAGTAGAATAACCTTCTCATTAAGGGGGAGTGTTGAAATATTGTAACTTCAAAGGATATTCTAAATGTATTTTACTGATGTAACCCAAGGGAGATGTTATTATTCCTCTGATGAGGTGTTACTATTGTATTTGGTTATCATAGAGTAACGAGGTAAAGAATCCACTTGTGTCGGGTCTTTAGTACCCTGATAAATAATATAATATAATGTTTTGAGTATTTCCAGGTGAAGTCATCCTAGACAGTTTAGTGGGGCCGAATTGTCTAGTACAAAAGTCAATCAACACATGTGTATAAATAGAGGAGTTGTGGTTCTTATTTTAACACAGACTCACTCACTTGTATAGCGCATAGGAGAGAGAGAAAGACAGAACATAAGGAGGAGAACACCTGTTTTTGGGGTTGTCTTTTATACATCTTATACAGAGGAATTTTTTGTTGGGTTTTCTTCGCCTTGAGGGTTTCCCAAGATAAATGTTGTGTCTATATTGTGATTGTGTTTCTATCAGTGATTCTTGATATGATGTTGCTGTGATTTTGAATTGAATACTATTGAATCTAGTCTAGCATATGAAAACTTAACAATTTTTAGAGTAAATAAGAAGGGCGGTCATGTTTTTAAATTTAAAATTACCTAGATGACCAAACATGGAAGAAGAAGAAGGGACATTGAGAGACCCCTGGGGAGTGCCTCTTCATCATAGCTAGGACCCCTTAATTAGGGAACACATCACTACCTTTCTCACTGATACAAGACCAACCACCATCCATCACCTGACAACCAGATGTATTGGCACCAAAAATAGGCTCTGAAGACACCCCCTCACAAGAAGGAACAAATGGAGCCTCGATTGACCCAAGTACATTGACCCCCCATGGAACGGGACAAACCTCCAACCCCTTTGGATCCACAGACTCTAGAAATAATAACTCCTCTAGCTTCAATGAGTTGTAGAATGAAGGGAGTAGTGTTCTCAACATACTTGGGAAATTATGAGATGGGTAAGACGTAAGAGCACTAGGAATATTGTTAGTTAAAAGAGGAACATCTCCCAGAGGAGAAAGGTCAGAACCCATATCTCTCATAGGGCTCTCACAATTATTGATGGAAGGAGACTTACTGCATGAGGAATGATCCCACAAACCACTAGAAATTCTCCCCAAATAATTCTATTGCAAATTCCACATATCATGGAAGTGAAAGAATCTAAAGGGGAGATGCCAAAAGTCAGTCTCTATATCAATGACCCGATATCCCCACTGGATAACCACCACAATCAGAAAAATTTGAGGAATGTCAAGATCCACCCCTTTATCTATCTGTCGAAGAGAGGAATCATCAAAGCATATAAATTTACCCACCTTGTTCACTAAAGAAACAGTCACCTTTATAGACCAAACCTCAATAGGTAACCCTAGTAGAATCATTCAAATAGGTATCCCCTTAAATTTCTCTTTGTAAGGATTGAAAGACAAGGTTCATAATTTTAACATAACAATACCTTTCTCCTTCACCCAGGATCTACCCAAAACCTTCAGCAAATGTTCCTCTTCAAGAAATTGTACACAGAACCAGTTGTTCTTAAGCATGCTAAGATGGGGAGAACACCCAAAAAGAGATTTCCAAGTCACTGCAATCCACTCAAGCAATTCAAGACAATTCATAGATATATATAGAAGGTATCCCACTAAAGTCCTCTCGGGAAGACTCACCACTCTATCCATATTCACATCCCTTACCATCATCATTGAAACCTTCTCAGAGCTAGGCCGAAGAGCCTTCACTTATGTTTTTCCTTTTTCCTTTTCTTCAGAAACCCTAGGTCCCCTATGACCCCCACCAACCACTAACTTCTTTGGAAAGATTTCACAAAGAAAAGACCCTTTTCCACATGATTCCGAAAATGTCAAAACATGCACCTTATTTGTACTTCCACATGACAAAATTTATTTTTCTTTATTTAAGAATGATATTTTTGAAATATCATATAAATAAAGAATTTATGTATTTTGAGTAGGGAAAAAATACATTACATTAAAAATGTGATATAATTACAAGTGCAAGTGCATTGATCATTATTGACACTATCCTAAAGTCGTTAATTTAAAGCTGGCACTTTATTAGTTTGAGTGAAAGTAAGTTGAAGGCCAATGAAAATATCAAATCATCATTAGTTTTGTGTTGAGACAAAGGTTAAAAACCATTTTTTTCTTAAATTTTGAACGAATAAAAAATATAATATCATAAAGTTATGTAACATGAGTAGTTTTAACCATTATTGTAATGTGTGATCATCTAAATGCCAACACCATTAACATTTAAGTGATTATAACACGTTAATTAATAATTAGCATAATGCATTACACCTTATTACTTTATGGATATTTGACACTATCTTAAAAGTTTAAACATTTTACTCCTTCTTTAATCACATAACTGATCTTCCATTCAAAAACACTAGTTGCATGGAATAGAAAATCCTTTGATACCAATTTTGTTATTTATTTTGAACTTATACACATGTTTTTTAACTTATGTTTTAATAGGTGAGTGGCTACACAGATTTCTCAACTTATGTTTTAATAGGTGAGTGGGTACAAGCAATCCCTAGTCTTTTCCATTTCCCATATCAACTAACAAATAAGCATACCTCTTTCCAATAGAATATGTAGTGTAAATGTTATAAGATTATTAATTTTCTAGTTATCATCATCAGGTTATATAATCTTTGGAGCGAGAGAAAGAGATAATCTTAAAAAATGAAAGCAATGTCATGAACAATAGTGCTAGATTGAACTCCCTAGCTTGACCATAGTAAATCTAGAACTCAAGTATGACCACAACAAACAAGTGGCAAAAGACATGACTACTTTAAGCTCTTATCTCATGAATGCTTGGTCCTTTGGCCTCTCTGAGGATTCTAATAAAGCACATGGGATCCCACTTAGATGAGGAGCATTCACATGGACCTAGTTTACTATTAGATTCCAATTTTCCCTCTAAATAAGAGCCACGTGGCTATTTTTCAAAGGATGTAAACATTGTAAGGTTATATTATCTAAGAAAGTATTGGATCCTACTTGCTGCTATTCACTTAGCTTATCAAGGTAATACATATTTCATTTTACCTTTTTTTCACCAGGAATTAAGGAATTAATATAAGTATTGTTACTTCCCATCATTTATTTTTATTTTGAATAATGTTTGTATAGTTACATCATAATTTATTTGTACTTATATATTTATGCTTCTCTATTGCTTAGTATGTGTTACATTACTTTTGTGCATTGTCTACATCTCACTTTGTTTTTGTTATTGTTGTTTTGTTTACAACCATTTATTCATATGCTTAGTAAGTGTTATATTAATTTTGTGCATTTCCTACATCTTTTTTGTTGTTGTTGTTGTCTAACTTACAACCATTAAATCAGATGGTTTGATACAAAATTTTCATTTAAACCACATTAAACTAGTAAATCATTCATTATACTTTTGATAAACATTTTTATTTTAATTTGAATACAAAAACTTACAATTATTTACAGAATAATAAAAATAACAATCTTGTATTTCTGAATTTGGATCTTTACCTAACACACCAAATCAAAAGTATCAAACAAAATATCCATGTCATTACTAATTATTGTAACTTAAATCTCACACAAAATAAAACTTAATTTTGATTTATATAAACCACATAGGAACACAATGCAAAAAATATTTTAAATATGATGAGTTGTTTTGCATTGTCCAATAAAACTTGGATTTTTTATTTTAAATCTTTATAAAACTTGTATTATTAATTTTTTTTCTAAAGAATAATTTTGTAAAAAAACATCCAAGCATTTCCTCTAATTTATGAATAGTAAAAAAAGTAAACATTGAACCTTGATTATAAAACATAACCTCTCAAAAATCAAACATCAAATTATTATTTTTCTTAATATCATAACTTTATAATGATAATGATGATTAACATTCACAAAGACAAACCTTAATTTATCAAATTTAAAACAAAAATTATTTAATTTAATTTAAAATTATATTCCTATATTAAAAAAACATATACCATTTTAAAATCTTTACAAAACTTGTACTATCCTTTAAACATCTTTATAAAACTTGTACTATCAAAAACTTTATACTATCTTTCAAAGGTCTATTCATGTAATTTCCCCAGTACTTTTCATATTTTTCCAAAATCATAAAGCAATGCCTAAAACTTGTACTATTGAAACTTTATACTATCCTTTAAGGGTCTATTCATGTACTATCCTTTTAAGGGTCTATGACCGAGTTTCATGGAAAAAAAATTCTATGATTGATTACTTCTCTAATCTTTATATGTCGTAAAGAAATTCATGGAACGACAAAGAATTCATATAATAACGAAATCATTGCCTATCGTTCTTAGACATTATATCATTATCAATAAAAACCAAAACCTATGATGTCGACTAATGTGGATGAAATCTAATAAAGTTGAGGCACTATTATTTCCTTCGAAAGACTAGAAAAATGCCGAAATAAAATCGAGTCTTATTGGACATTTATTCAACTAGTCATTTGTGTGATTGAAAGTCAAATCAAATACGGGATTGTTTGGGTCTTTCTAATATATGTTGTTTTCCAGAAAATAGTAGGACGTCTCGACGGAAAGGAAATTGCCCGGGTCGGGGCCATGCCCTGCGTGAGCAGTGTGGGGCGGTGGCGACAGGCTCCTTTGGCTTCGGTGTTTGGAATAGCTGTTAATGAGGTCGTCGAGTATGAACTCTCCTTCCTCTGTCCTTTTCAGCCTGGTGTTTAGTTTTCTCTTGCTACATTTCCTTGTTTTCATCGGTTTATGTTGTCTCTGGTTTCTGGGTAGTTTTTATTGTGGGTTCTGTTTATTAAGAAAGGTGCCTTATCTGTCACTCTCTATTGTCTGGTTTGTTGCTTTTCCTTGAGTATTATATTCTGGGGTTTGGTGGTGGCTTCATTTCCTCTTTCGTGGGGTTGTCAAGGGCTTTCCCATTATCCACTAGCTCAATCTTCTGAGCTCCTCCAGGCCATTATCGACGACTGGAGTCCATCCTCTTCTGAGGACTAGTACCAACTAGTCTATAAAATAAGTGGGAATTGTATATAGCTGTCGATATTGGCTCTTATTTGTGGGCAATTGGACGTGCTGCTTCATGTGGGTTTGTGGCATGACGGATTAGGGGGGGCTGCCACCTTTGTGTTTGCATCATTTTTGGTGTATTTTTTATGGTTCTTTCTGTAAGACAGAATCTTATCACTCTAAATTTTTGGGGCTCTGTCTGTCCTTGGTCCTCCATTTGCTGTCGTTATCATCTCTTGGTATGGTCATTGACACCAGAGCGTTTTGGATTTGGCTCCGGTTATCTTGCATCTATTGACTTTTTTCTGTCCTGTACCCTTGTTGTGACTCCCCAATTAGGGTTTTGAAACCCTGGGTTTTCTGTTGACTTAGGGTTTTACTACTTGTGGTTTTTTCCTCACTGGGGTTTACCGGACCAAGGTTGACTTGTGAGACAGGTCTGTGGTTTTCCCTGCTCTCCCATCCCAATGACGGAAACCCATGATGGGTCCTCTTTTCCACCGACGGATCCTCGTGCTGCCAGTTTCCGTCGTCACCGAAAGACCAAAGCCCACAAAATTCTCGAAGGTAAGCTTCCTTATGTTGTTGGTCGAGATGTTTATATGGACAGGGTTGGGGCTTTGTGTTCTCGTGCACTTATAGGCAGGTTGGAATACTGCTCTATGGATAAGAAGGCCTGGTTTTCCTGGGCCTTAGAACATTGGAAGCCATTCCTGTCTTATGTCCCTGCGATCAGCTTGTTGGCTTGGAGATGGATTGTCTTTGTCTTCCTAGAAGACTCCCATGCCTCGTCTGTTCTTAACCGGCTTTGGCGTGTTGGGGACGGGTCTCTAGTACTGGACCATTGGCATGTCCACTTTGATCCATTGCGAGAAAGGGTAAAGAAGCACCATTTGTGGGCTCTACTCCTGGGTCTACCTTTCCCACTCTGGAATCGCTCTCTTCTGGAAGGTATTGGAAACACCATAGGGCGCTTCGTGGCTGTGGAAGAGGATTTCATGAACACATATGACAAAATGATGGCGCGGATCTTAGTGGAACTGGACATCACAAAGGGATTGCCGGCCGAAGTTGAGATTCTTTGCCATGAGCGACTGTTCACCCAACGTCTTGACTATCTTGGCATCCCTTTTAGATGCAGTCGATGCAGGGATACTGGACATCTCCGCCGTGATTGTCCTCTCATGCGTTTGGATTCAGTGTCTCTGAGACCACACCATCTCTCAGAGGTTCTTGTGACTTCCCCTACTGTTTCGAAGGTTAATTCGGTAAGCACTCCTACTACTCTTACAATGGTTGCACAAGGTCCCTTCTAAATGCTTGTTCACTATTTGAAGATGCTTGTGATCGTGATTTAGCCTTTTTAGATTCAGTGGATGGTTGTATTGCTCACCATGCTGCCTTGGGGTCTTTTGATCCTTCTCAGCTTGACCACACTACTCTTTCTAGTGTTGCAATGCCCCCCTGTATCCCTCCTTTGGTGCCCGTTGATTCTTTTTTACCTGAACCTTCCTCCTACAAGTCTCCTGACCCTCCTCTTCCTAATGCGGAAGTCTCTCCACCCTCCTTATTTTTGGACTTGGATTTTCCACCACTTATTAGCTCTAACCACTCGACCCGGACCACACCACCTCGTAGCCCCGTTACCTCGCCCTCCTTTGCAGACCCTACATTACAAAAATCCTTGAATATCTTCTATGATAAGACTCCACTTTCTCCCTCGGTTTTGCCCCTAGATTCTATCCGTTTTGAGAATGTCACGATCAGGAAAAAAAAAATCCACCTGATCTCTCGGCTCTTGCCCCTGCTCCATATACCCCATTATCCACAAGACTTAAAAATGCGGCTCGTCAGCATTCTTCTTCTCCTCACAGGGTCCTTAGAGCTTCGACCCCTCAACAGAGCAGTCCATGACATGCATCCTCTTCCTAAATGTCTGGGGCTTAGCCAAACAAAAAATTCTCTGTCACCTATTCTCTTCTCTTTCACCGGATGTTGTTCTCCTTCAGGAAACTATGACTAGTTCCTATCCTGCCCTTCTTGCTTTCTCTAAGCTCTGTCCTGGATGGGAATTTTGTGCGATCAGTTCCACTGGTCTTTCGGGGGGCATCCTATCTAGATGGAATCCAAAACTCTTCAAGTGTAAAGCCTATCACACTATGGCAGGGATCTTGCTCAAGGCAATGATTCGTGGATCTACCTTTCACCTCTCCATCCTAAATTGTTATGGTCCTCACCACAATAGAGAAAACTTTTGGAATTCTGTGGATAGGGGTGGACTCCTTTCCCTGCCAACCCTGATCCTTGCGAGCGATCTGAACCTTACATTGAATGCTTTTGAGATTTGGGGCTCTAAGGCTCAACTTGACCCTCTGGGTCCTTTTTTCTCTAAGCTATTCTCTGATCATCAGCTGGTGGATGTGGCCCCTAGTTGCACTGGACCTACTTGGAGGAATGGTAGGATAGGGGAAGAGGGCATTTCCAAAAGGCTTGATCGTTTTCTTCTATCTGACCATCTTGTCAGCCTTCTTGCCAGATATCGGGTTTGGGCTCATAGAAGTGGGATCTCAGACCATTTCCTAGTTCTCTTTGAATGGCTGGATCATCCGGTCTCTTGTGCTTACCCCCTTCAAATTCAATCACTCCTGGTTGGACAATGCGGATTTTATTCATATGATTAGATCTGAATGGCCACTTATTTCGTCAAATGCCTCAGAGGATGCCATGGAAGATCTCTCTATTAGGCTCTGTCTTCTTAAAGGAAAGGTTAAGTCTTGGACCAAATTAGAATCTATTAAAATGAAAGACAAATCAGCTTTGATGGAGGATGAAATTTGCTCTATTCTGAATAATTCGACTTCTGCTATTTTAAAAGTTGGGGAGCAATCCAAATTGGTTTCACTTAAAATAGAGCTTCAAAAGATGATGGACCATGAATTACTTTCTGCTAAATTAGAGATCAGGGTGATATGGGCAAAACAAGGGGATGCTAGTACCAAATACTTTCATGCTGTGGCTTATGCTCGGAAAAACCATAATGCCATTTGGAGTTTACAAGATGAGGCTGGCAACTTGGTTTTCGATGATCAGGGTCTCAAAATTCTGGGAACTCAATACTTTAAGCACATTTTTGTTGATGATCACTTAATGAACATTGCAACCCAACTCAAGGTGATCCATCTTTTTCCTTCTTTCATCAGTCCTGATGAGAGGGAGTCTTTCACTGGTCAAGTTACTGTATCGGAGGTGGAGGCTGCACTTAAAACTTTCAAAAAAGACAAGTCTCCGAGTCCTGATGGTTGGCCTGTCGAATTCTATTTGTCTTTCTTCGATTTGCTGGGGCCTGATCTTGTTAAAATGGTTGAGACATCCAGGAAGGATGGTCGAGTGGTTCCCTCCCTGAACTCTACCTTTATTGCTCTGATTCCCAAAAAAGAACTGCCCATCTCCTTTGCTGACATCCGCCCCATTTCTCTCTGTAATCTGGTCTATAAGTTGATATCTAAGGTTGCGGCCTTAAGGCTTAAACCTTTTTTAGACAAATCCATCTCTCCTCAACAATTTGGTTTTTTGAAGAATCGTCAAATCATTGAACCCTTGGCCATTACGCAGGAAGTCCTCCACACTATCAAAACCAAAAATAGGTGTGCCCTTATACTTAAATTAGATCTGACAAAGTCCTTTGATAGTGTTGATTGGACATTCATCAAACTTATTCTTCTTCAAATCGGGATTCCACTAGTTGGTGTGAATTGGATTTTGGGATGTATTACATCTGCAAATTTTTCCGTCCTTGTTAATGGCTCTCCCTCTCCCTTTTTCACTGCTACTCGTGGCATTAGGCAGGGATGCCCCTTGTCCCCTCTGTTGTTCATTCTGGTTATTGAAGGACTTAGTTTATTGATTGAAGATGCTAAAGTCAATGGTAGAATCAGAGGGATCAAGATCTTGCCTCAGCTATCCCTCACCCATATACTCTTTATAGATGATGTAATTATGTTCGGAGTGGGCTCCTTTGAGGAATGGATGGCCTTTAAAGTTATATTGGAAACATTTTGTGAGGCATCTGGTATGAGGATTAACTTGGACAAATCGTGATTTCTCCATAATGATTTGGATGTTGATCTTCTACGCGGGATCACTGGTCTCCTACCCTATAGATTTGAGCATATTAATAATGGGTTTAAGTACTTGGGATACTTTGTTAAGCCATTGGGATACTTGGTTAGAGACTGGCACTGGATTCTTTCAAAATTTGAAAAACAAATACTTCATTGGACCAACTGGTTCTTATCACTTGGTGGTCGTCTTGTACTTATCAAATCTGTGCTGTCCAGTCTTCCCGTCTACTGGATGGCTTTGATGCCGATCCCTCAATCCCTTCTTGACAAGCTCAGATGCATGATCTTCTCTTTTCTGTGGGGTTCTTCTTCAAAGAATAAGAAGTTCCATCTTGTGGACTGGCACATTTTAGCGCGCCCGACTACCCTGGGTGGATGGGGCATTAAGCATTTAACTTGGTTCGGTCTCTCCTTGAGATTAAAAAGTTTCTGGATTTCCATCAATGGCAATGGAATATGGTTTCAGCTTTTGTCTGTTAAATATCTGAAAAGATTATCATTGTATTGCTGGCTTCGTAAAAAATCGTTTTCTCTTCGAAGAGTTTCTATTATCTGGAAAGGATTTCTCCTTACTATACCTTGGCTTGGAAAAGGGTTAATCTGGAAAGTCGGTAATGGGTCGTCTATTCGATTGGGTGTGGATCCCATCGTTGGTTTAGGATCTTCCTTCCTCCTCCCACTTGATTTGTGGGACTATTTGGCAGATTATGGTATATGTTCTTTGGAACATGCACAGAATCAAACTCTTCCTGCTCAGAACTATTGGTTCTCGGCAGATGACTTGGAGCTTCAGGGTGAATGGAAAATTTTATGGGACAACTACATTAGAGGGTTGGAATTTGGAAGGATTTGCCTATCTGATAACAATGACTCTCTTTTATGGACACATAAATATTATGTGGGTCCAGTAACTACTGCTATGGGATATGACTGTATTGTCTCCTTGTTTTGTTCTGAGGAACATGCCTCCATTCTTGACACGATCTGGAAATTTAATATCCCTCTGAAAATTGGCTATTTCATATGGCTTTTGGGCAGGGGATGGATTCTGACCTGGGATCAATTACAGCACAGGGGTTTGTAGGGCCCTAGTATATGTGCCCTCTGCTATCTAGGTGAAGAGAATATACAGCACCTCTTTTTGGATTGTCCTTTCACCATGGGTATCCTTACCTACTTTTCTACTTGATTTGGGTTCTCCTCACCTCATTTTGAATCTGTCTCCTCCTTTTTGGAATATTGGTTCAGCCATATCTCGTCCTCAGCACTCTTAAGATATCTACCGATTTTCATCTTCTGGTGTATATGGAATCTCAGAAACAAATGCATCTTTGATAATAAAGTGCCCACAGTTCATGCACTCATCACCCAGATTGACAATCTTTTGTTCTTGTATCCAGTACCACAAAGAAAACATAAAGTCAGAAATATTGGACAAAGCCCCACGATGAATTACCCTCGTGGCTTTTTTGATGGGGCTGCTGCAGGAAATATTGGTGGTGCGGGCTTTGTGATCTATCTCCATGCTGACTATTACATTAGTTTCTCCTTGGGCTGTGGTAGCAGCTCAAACACCAGAGCTGAATTACTGGCACTTTGGGATATTTTGAGAGTGAGTAAGTTGATGGGCTTACCCATGCACACGATATTTGGAGACTCACTTGTTATTATCTCTTGGCTTAACAGACTCGCAACACTAAATGTACCTTCTCTGAATCATTGGTGTCATGATATTCGTGCTATGCTGCTATTTGCCCCACATGTGATCTTCAAACATATATATCGTGAGCATAACTCGCGGGCTGATGGTCTCTCCAAACAGGCTTTGAAGATGGATATGGGTTTTGGACTCTTTTCTAAATCTCTGGATGGCATGGTCATTGATCATGGGCAATTTATGCTTTTCTAGCATGTGCAGAGCTATATGCTCTTCTCCTTTGGCACATTGTGAATGATATGTTTTTTTATTTTGTCTTCTTTGCTGTGACTTTCAGCCGGCATGTTTTGCTTAGGACTTGTCTGTTTTTTGATCACTCTCGATCTCCTCTAACATATTCTGACCTCTTTATCAGGGATGATGAGAAAAGTCTACAATCGTCAGACTTTGGGCTCTTTCTATATGGACTGTTTGTATGTATGCTTAGATCTATTATTGTCTTTGCTTTGATGAGGTTTCTATATGCCTTCTGTGCCACGAATGTGTGGCCTATTTGTATAAAATGTCTTTTGATTCATATTGAATAACAAAGATTGGTATTTTTTCCTCTGAAAAATATGTTGTTTTCCAACATCTATGAAGGTCAATTAAAAAGGTGAATGAACGTGATAGTCTTATTTATATTTTAAGTTAATTTATCTCAACATAAAAATATAAATTAATGGTTTTATTAATTAAGTTGTAAAGATATAAGTCCATGAATGTTAGATTAAAAGTTCATATCCCTGAAAACAAATGTTATAAAAGTATAAAATTTAAATTATTTTATATTAATTTAATTTTAATTGTGAAATAATATTTTAATTAAATATTAATTTAATAATATTAAAATATTTATATATTGTTTTTTAGTCCATAATAATAAATTTTAAAATTACAATTTAATAAAACATTTAAACATCAAACTGATATTTATTTAAAAATGATCATTTCCAAACATATCATGAAAGAAGGCAATCATTGGTAATATATAAATTATCTGTAGTAGTCTTGTGGTTCCATAAAATTAAAGGCGTCTAATATGTAAAGATTATTTAGGTATCAAAAGTTTTTGAATTTTAATGGATCAGCGTTTAATGCATCTAAGTTTACTACATTTTTTATCACAAAAAAACCATCGCATTTTATTAATATAAAAACAAAACACATTGTAAAAAGGACTTGTTGCTCATACAAGTGTTTAATTTGAGAATATATAAAATCTAACCAACTTTTCATCTTGGAGTCAAGCCAAAAGGCCTAGTACAAACCAAGACAAAAAAAAGTGGGAAGTAAAGCGTTTTTTTCTCTGTGTTCTGGTTGATTTGAGGTATCATGTCAAGAAAAAAGAAAAAACAATCATTTGTACTTTACACAAGGGAACTAGGGTTTAAAAGTCCCTCACTTGTTGTTGAACCCCCCTTGGGTTCTAATGAGATCACCTCGGACCACCTGGATGGACAGGTGGTTTCCCTTAATGCAGCGCGGAGATTAGGTACGGCTAGTGGGAAACAACTGGCTCGAAAAGACCACTCTAATGTTGGACATTTTGACAAGTTTAACTGTGAGTGCCTCGAGGCTTTTAACGTCAGTGATCTAGAGATAGGATTCATTGAACATGAATATGAGGTACTTGCTCCCCATGAGGTTGATGAGGTTGAAGCTCCGGATACTAACCATAACTTAACTCAAAACTTCTTTGATAGCTCAGGTTTTTTTAGGGTTTGGGGAACTGCTCAGAACACAGTTAGTACAGTGGATGCAGCGACAGATAATTGTAGTGTTGGTTCCCTAACCAGCATCGATAAAGAAAAAGTAGTGGTGGAATGCGACAAGGCATCGCCCCATAACACTCTTGCTAGTTCTTTGGCTCACGCTAGGAGGAAGACAAAGGCAGTGGAGGTTAAAAAGGACTTCAAAAGTATTTCTATTGGTATGGTTTTTACGCTAAAGAATATGGAAGCCTTAAGTGAGAGAGCATTGGTGGGAAAATTGGAATATATTAAGATGAGCCGGTTGGAATTGGTTCACTATTTGCTGTAAACTAGAAACCCATTTTTTATTATGCACTACAGGTTCTCTGGTTTCCTCGAGGATGGTTTTGCTTTATTTTCATGGATAAGGTCCATGCATTGAGGGTTCTTAAAGAATATTGGATAATCAGAGAGGGTTCTCTGGTTCTTTGGAACCGGATAGTGGACTTTAACCCGCTTGTTCAGAAGGTTTATAAGTGACATCTTTGGGTTTTGTTGCCTGGTCTTCCCATGCAATTTTAGCTGGAGGAGTTTTTAATGAAAAACACTAATCATCTAGGGCATTTCATTACTGTTGATATAGTCGCAATGCGGCTGGAGACAGAAGGATGTATCCAGTAATGGTAGAGGTAGACATTCTGGACGGATTACAATAGTCCTTTTTGATATATTGGGGGGATATCTCCTTTGAATAGAGATTGTATTACAGGGGTATCCCATTCCACTATTTGATTTGTCATAACACGGGGCATGTCAAAAGAGATTGTTATTTTTTTGGTGAAGAATCATCCTAGAAAGCTTCAGAAGAAGGCCCCTGTTGCGGTCTGGTTGGAATCTTCTAGTGAACTCTCTCAGATGGAAGATGCTTTGAATTCAAAAGGTATTCCTATCTGTTATTCTCTTGTTCCTTATGAAGATATGACTTCTAAAGAACCTCAATATATTAAATCTGTAGAATGGGAATATTCTAGGAGATCGAGCTTTAAACAAAACCCTAATCCTAGTTCTTTATCAAACCCTAGTCCTCCTAAGGTTTTTGATGAAAGGGGTTTTTATTTAGAGGTTTCGCACTTTGAAAAGGTTTCCCCTAGTACTGATTTAGGGGAACCCCCTGTTATGGGTGATGCTGCTTATATCAACAACCCTCTCCTTGTTGATTCAAATACTATCTCTAGCACTATCATTAGTAATATTGATGGATTGGCTCTCAGTTCTCCTAAAATTGGACTGAAAAAGGTTGAAATTGAGGGTTCCATAGATAGGATAACAAATTCTGAGCTGACAAAAACCCCACTCACCCCTGATGTTAACAAAGTTGTGGGTAGCTCAGACTATGTTCCAATTAACTCCATAAGATGCCAAAATGTGATGATCTGTAGAAAAAATAAGAAGAAGGTTTATAGAGAAAAGATTGATGATGAAGGTGAAAAAGAATTACTCCTAGAAGCAGGTTACATTCCTATTTCAGATAGAATTCGTATGGTAGAGGAAGACTGTAAAATTTTGGTTGGTTCTAATAGGGAACTTAGAGAGCATAAGCCCTTTGTGGAGGTTCTAGAATGATTTGCGTCTCTTACAATGTCAGGGGATTCGGGGGTGGCCCAAAATTTCGATCCTTCAAAAATTTCATTCTTTCTAATAAAGCTTATATCTATTTCTTCCAAGAAACAATGAATTTAGGAACTAAAGTCTGTGATTATATCCTAAGAATGGGAATGTTGTGCCATAGTTGCAGATGGGATTTCTAGTGGGTTGGTAGATGCTTGGAATCCTTCTACTTGTACTTTCAAACCTTTTAGTACCTGTGCTGGGATCTTGTTGGAAGGGAAATCTTTGGGGTTTGGAAAACCTTTGCAGTTACTAAATGTATATGTCCCTTATAAAGAGAGAAAGAAAATTTGGGATAGGATTGAAGCAAGTGGTTTATTAAATATGGAGAATTTGATGGTGACCTAAACCTGAATTTACACTACTTCGAGAATTGGGGAACTGTCTATTCTTTAGATCCTTTGGATGATCACTTTTTAGATATATTTAAGAAGTACCAGTTAGTTGATATTGTGCCTTCAAAAATCACTCCTACGTGGAAAATAATTAAGCAAGTGGGTGTAGGATCTTGTAAGAGACTTGATCGGTTTCTTATGAAGGAAACCCTGGTAGAATTCTATACAGGATATAGAAGTTGGGTTCTACACAACAATATTTTAGATCATTTCCCTATTGCTCTTCAAATTTATGTTGACCCCCTGGAGACTTTTAGACCCTTCAAATTTGATCACTCTTGGCTAAAAAACAAAGATTTATGTTAGATGACCAGGGTTTTTTTGTTAAATATGAACTGTCCTGGAGATTTGAACATCATGGATCTTTTAGCGTTTAACTTGAAGGAACTTAAAAAACATGTTACTATTTGGACCAAAAGAAAATCCACAGAGGATAGATCCAGTTTATAACAAATTGAATCTGCTATTTATGATCTTATTTGTTCAAATATTGCAGGTCCCCTCTCAACTGAAGACAGATAAGTTTTGTTAATCTTGACCAGCAAGAAGGATGAGATTATAAAGAAGAATGAGGAGAAATTGAGGCTCAAAAGCAGATCTATTTGGATTGAGGAGGGAAATAAGAATTCAAATTTCTTCCATAATTATGCTTCTTATCACAAAAAGTTAAATATGATTTGGGAGATATATGATCAAAATGGTGTAAAATCCATTTCTCAAGAAAATATTAAAGAAGTTGCGGAAATTCATTTTAAATCTCTTTTCAAAGATCAAAAGAAAGATCTGATTGGTAACTAGTTAAAAGTTCTTGAACTTTTTCCCTCTTTCTTCACTCAGGAAGAAAGTCTCGAGGTTGGAAAGGAAATATCAATTGAGGACATACACAAGGTATTATCCAAATTTTCTAAGGACAAAAATCCCGTCCCTGATGGGTGGACAATCGAGTTGTTCTTGGATTTTTTTGATATTATGGGAAAAGATCTATTAGATGTTGCTGAGTGTTCAAGAAAAGAATGTTATATGTCTGGCTCCCTTAATGCAACTTTCATCACTTTAATTCCGAATAAGGATTATCCTAGGACATTCTCTGATTTTAGGCCAATTTCCCTATACAATTTGGTTTATAAACTCGTAACTAAGATCATAGCTGCCAGATTGAAGCCTATACTTTCTAATTATATTTCAAAAGAACAACTTGGATTTCTAGCCAATAGGTATATTCTAGATGCCTTAGGTACAACTTAGGAGTGTATTCATACTGTCTAAACAAAGAATTTAAGCTCGGTTGTTATGAAACTTGATTTGGAAAAGGCCTATGATAAAGTTAATTGGGACTTATTGAGGTTGGTCCTTCTTCATATTGGATTTCTTGAGAAGGTAATGAGATGAATTTTAGCATATGTCTCTTTGATCCAAATTTATGCAGGAACACAACAGAATACACAAATAACCATAAAAACAAATATGCAACGGAAATAACACTTCATTTCATTAATCAATAACTGAAACTTGTTTACATATAGAATGGAAACAAACTAGCTAGAGTGCTGGTAGCTTATCTTTGAGAAGAGATGTGGTGGCTACATGCCTCTGAACTCTCTGTTACAATGAGGCTCAAAGGCCTATATATTATTGAGAAACAATGGAAACCCTACACATCCAAAAACCTAACCCTAGGAGGTGAAACGCCTTAATGTGGGCCCCGTTGGGTAACTTGGTACATCAATTTCTCGGGGTCGTAACTTTAGCATACTACATCCATTTGACGCACATGATACATTGTTAGAAAGGTCTGTTTAAGGACTACATCCGTAAGCAAAAAATATTGAATCTAAAATGGACTCGTATTTTCCCTACCATTAGATGCCAAAAAAACGTCATTTAGGGCCTCAAAACGACTCCGAAAGTTTAGGACTCAAAAACTGCCAAAAATAGTAAATTGTGCTACAATTAAGGAAACTGGAAAACTGAAAGAAACAGTGATGGGGGTCCAAGAGGAATAGCTGGGTGGCCACCAATATCCCCCTGGATCATTCCTCCCCCCTTAGGAAGCAATGGTCCCCATTGCGTTGAGTTCCTCCATGAGATAAGGAAAATTCTGTTGAACTTGGTCCTCGGTGAGCCACTTTCCCTGGTGAAGGAGTTGGCCTACTTTGACAACTCGATATAGCTGGATCTTCTGCTGGTAGGTGTTCTTGATCTGTGTGTCCATAATCTAATCAGTTGTGGCTTGTTCCATGAAATTGGGGTTTAACTCTGTTGGTGTGAGCTTTTTTTCCACGTCTGATGTGTCCAGTAGAGGTAGAAAGTAGGGCCGAAAGAGGTCCACATTGAACAATAGGTGCAGACCAAGGAATGGTGGACTACTGAGCTCAAAGGAATTGTCCCCGACAGCCTTGGTGATGGTGTATGGTCCATATTGGAGTGGGCGAAGCTTGTGGTGGGGTCTAGCAAGGCGCTCCTTCTGTAAATGTAGCCACACTTTGTCGCCCACCTAGAAGTTGTGTTGCACCTGATGCTGATCATGTTGCTGCTTGTACTTAACATTGGATCTGTCCAATATATCATGAACCTGTTGGTGAATGTGCTGAATGCACTCAATGAAGTTGTTTTCCTTGGAAACTTTAGACTGGATATGAGCTGAATCAGCCTGAGTAGCTGCAAATGGCATGGCTACGTTAATGGGACATAGTGGCAATCCCAAGCCCACCTGAAAGGGGTTGTGGTTGGTTGAGCTGTGGAGGGCCCGGTTATAGCTGTGTTGTACATAGGGGAGGCTCTCATCCCATGTGCGTGGATTCTTTGAGTTGTACATGCACAAAATGTGTACGATCATCCTGTTGACAACCTCTGTCTAGCCATCAGTCTGGGGATGGAAAGCTGTGGACTTTGTGAGCTTGGTGTCTAGCATTGACCATAGGCTAGACTAGAATGTACTAAGGAACCTATTGTCTCGGTATGAGATTATAGACTGTGGGATACCAAAGTGTACCCACACTCATTCAAAGAAGAGTTTAGTAGTGGCTTCTGCTATGATATTCTTCTTGCAGGCTGCCATTATGGCCATCTTTGAGAATCTGTCAACGACCACAAACACACAGTCATTTCTATGCTTAGTAGAAGGAAGGACTAACATGTAATCCATGGAGATGGATTCCAAAGGTCGACTAGGGGTAGACAATGGAGTATAGAGGCCTTGCTTCTTAATGGATGGTTTGGCAATGGCATAGGCAGTGCAGGATCGGATGTACTTCTTGACATCCTGTTGAAGGTTTGGCCAATAGAAATACTTCTACAGTACTTCCATTGTTTTCTCGACCCTAAAATGCCCAGTGACCTGACTGTAGTGTGCTTCCCAAATAATCTTGGCATGCTCGCTTGAAGGAACATAAAGGTGTCCCATGTGACACAGTAGTACATCTTGGAGGTGAAATTTTGGAACTTGGTTTCCCTCCAAGAGCGTCTAGTATGTGTGGCTGAATTCTGGATCAATCTTGTAGAGAAGCGTCCAATCAGAAGTCTCGTGCCCACAAGAGTTGAGCACGGTCATTATCGCTATGATTGGTGGTCGGTTGAGGCAGTCTGCAACATTATTGGTGATTCCCTTCTTGTACTTGATGTTCAAATGAAACTGTTGTAGATATGTGGACCACTTCTGATGGCAATCGTTCTATAACTTCCCTTATGTCTGCATGAACTGCAGGGGTCGGTGGTCTATGTGGATGATCATTTCCTTCCCCAAAATGTAATGCTTCCATTGCCGGCAAGCCTGTACAGTGGAATACATCTCTTTGTCATAAGTGGGATATTTGTGGACTGTTTCTGACAGTGTCTCACTGTGATATGCCAATGGATTCCCTTGTTGAGTAAGGACTGCCCCAATAGCATAGTCAGAGGCATCTGTCTCGATTTCAAATGGTTGTTGCAATTCTGGTAATGTGAGAACTGGGGCACAACAGAGGCGATGTTTCAATTTTGTAAACGCCTTCTACTGAGTTTCTAACCAAAAGAATTTTGCTTTCGCTCCTCCCTTGGTGACTTGACTCAAGGGCTAAGTGATATGAGAGAATCCCAGCATGAACATGCGGTAGAAATTAGCAAGGCCCAAAAAGCTACAAGCTCTGTTAGAGTAGTTGGGGCTAGCCAATATCGAATGACTTGGATCTTGGTTGGATCCACATGTACCCCATAGTCATCAATAATGTATCCTATATACTGAACCTGGGTCATGCCAAAAGTACACTTGTCCAAATTGGCACACAACTTGTGTTGCCGCAATGTTTGGAGGACCTGTCGGATGTGGTGGAGGTGCTCTTCCCAAGTCTAGCTGAAGATCAGGATGTCATCCAAGTACACTACTACAAATGAGTTGGTGAATGGCCGCAAGATGTCATCCATCAGTATCATGAAGGTTGCAGGAGCATTCGTCAGCTTGAAAGGCATGACCAACCATTCAAAAAGGCCCTCCTTGGGTTTGAAGGCAGTCTTCCACACATCGGTCGGCTTGATCGGTACCTGGTGATACCCAGAATTTAAGTCGATCTTGCTAAAATATTTTTCCCCTTTAAGCTGGTCCAGGAGGTCATAAATTCGTGGGATCGGGTACCTATTCTAGATAGTGATCTTGTTCAGCGCCCAATAGTCAATACAAAGTCTCCAAGTCCCATCCTTTTTCTGTATCAACACAATCGGGCTCCCACAGGGCGATGAACTTGGCTGGATGTGACCCTTCTATAGCAGCTCCTAAATTTTCCTGTTGATTTCATCATTCTCTAGTACAGAGCGGTGATAGATCAGTCCATTGGGTAGCGGTGCACCTGGGGTCAGATCGATGTGGTGCTTGACCTGACAGTGAAGAGGCACCCCGGTGGGTGAGGTGAATATGTCCCGGTACTCCTCCACGACCTTGTCCATTTGTTGTTGTCATGAAAAGGGGCCCTGTCTGGAGGTTGTGGCCATCATCTTATTCTTTCCCTGAGGGTGGATCATCAAGAAAACAAACTTCCTAGTTTTGGAAATGAGCTGACTAGATTGTTTTGCAATAACCAAAGAGATAGCAGTAGGGGGTGGTACCTATGGTATCCTGTACAAATTATTTCCCAATATAATAATAAAAACGTGAGGCCAAGACTCATACATAGCATGTCACTTCCATAAGTATGGTTGACCTAATAATACATCACAAACATCAAGAGGAGCAATATCACATAATACCTCATCGCTGAAGGGCTTGATGCTGTAGGGAAGGCAGCACTGCTGGCTGACGTGAAGATCTTGTCCTTGGTGAAGCCACCCGATGGTGTGCAGCTGCAGGTGTGCTGTGGTTGGAAAAACCAACCACTTCATGACCTCTATTGAAATCAGGTTCTTTTGGCTCCCAATGTCGACAATGAACTGTAACGGGGAACCCTTTACCCACATCTGGGAGTGGAAAAAACTCTCCTCCTCCGAATCTTCTGGTTCTTCCTTTTGGATATTCATGGTGGCAACGGTGGTGTTGGGATCTACATTAATAATATTCTTCCCTCTATCATTCCCCTTCTCAGGATCAGATTCAGTGTCAGAGTATGCATCTGATTCAGAATCCTTTATCTCATCCACCAGTGACTGCTTAGCCCGACACTCGTGTTGTGAGTGGGGCTCTTATGGAACTCGCACCACTTTCCTGCTTCCTTCTTTGGCTTTGCAGTGTTGCTCTTTGCTTGTGGATTTGGAAAGTTTTATTGAGTCACTATGCCTTGGCTGTGTCCTTAGTTTTGTGGTTTGGGGGCACCTTTCCCTTGCTTCTGATTTGTATATCCAAAGTCTCACTTTTTCTGTTTTAATTTTTGCTCAATTTTGGCAGCATACCGATATGCCGTACCAAGCGAGGAGACATTGAGGAACTCCATTTCCTCTTGAATGTATTTGTGCAAACAACTATGGTACTTCAGCACCAAATGTTTCTCTGAATATTTGATACCCAACTTGGTGCGCAGGTTATGGAACAGATTCATCAGCTCATGCACATCTTGATCTCTTTGCTGCCGCAGCGTAGTCCATTGGATGTACTTGTCCTCATAGCTCCCCACCGGATAATATTGTCCCTTTATGGCATCTCGAAAATAATTCCAAGTGGGTATGGTTGGGAACAGAGAGGGTTCCTCCTCATCCTTTCTCTCACAGTAGGTTTCCCACCAGTCCTTAACATGGGGGGCGGCTTTGAGTAGAGAAAAAGTTATCTTTTCTCGGTCAGAAAAGTCATGAACCAAGAAATATCCTTCTAATAGATTCAACCATTTATCTATGGCATATGCATCTATTCGACCATCAAATATGGGAATGTCAAAGTTTACTTGTACCTTAAAAGTGGTTGCACCTCTAGAGTGGCTGCTAGATGCAGACGCGCCGCCAGTGGGAAGCCATTGAAGGATCTAGGCGAAGTTATCCATCATTGCATTCCTTTTTTTTTCAAGGGCCTCCTTGAGAAACATTTTGATAGGATCTTCTGCGCCCTCGTCTTTCTTTCCATCCCCCATGGGTGGTTGTCGAGATTTTTGAGGTTGATCTTGCAAAGGTTCAACTAGATCGATCCCTAACTCTTTATACCCCACCCTCGTTGGGGACATGCAAAGAAGGATCGAGAAAGAGCAGATTGCTCTGATACCACTGATCCGAATTTATGCAGGAATGCAACAGAATACACAAATAACCATAGAAACAAATATGCAGTGGAAATAACACTTCATTTCATTAATCAATAATTGAAACTTGTTTACATACAAAATGGAAATAAACTAGCTAGAGTGTTGGTAGCTTATCTCTGAGAAGAGATGTGGTGGCTACGTGCCTATGAACTCTCCGTTACAATGAGGCTCGAAGGCCTATATATTATTGAGAAACAATGGAAACCCTACACATCCAAAAACCTAACCCTAGGAGGTGAAACACCTTAATGTGGGCCCCGTTGGGTAACTTGGTACATCAATTTCTCGGGGTCATAACTTTAGCATACTACCTCCGTTTGGCATGCATGATACATCGTTAGAAAGGTCTATTTAAGGACTACATCCATAAACAACAAATATCAAGTCCAGAATGGACTCATATTTTCCCAACCATTCGATGCCAAAAAAACGTCGTTTAGGGCCTCAAAAAGGCTCCGGAAGTTTAGGACCTGAAAACTGCCAAAATTAGTAAATTGTGCTACAATTAAGGAAATTGGAAAATTGAAAGAAACAGTGGTGGGGGTCCAAGAGAAATAGATGGGTGGCCACCAATATCCTCCTGGATCAATATTCTACCAACTTTTATGTTCTTATCAATGGGTCTCCTACCTCGTTTTTCAAAATCTCAAGAGGACTGAGAGAGGGTTGTCCTCTCACTCCTTTATTATTTTTTCTAATGATTGAAGGCCTCAACAGACTAATTTAAAAAGGTTGAAATGAAGGAATGCTTTCAGGTAATAATTTTTCAGATGAATTTATCATTACAAATTTTCTCTTCGTAGATGATGTAATCCTCTTTGGTTTGGATAACATTAAGGAGTGTAAGACTATGTATTATCTATTGGATATTTTTTGTAATGCTACAGGTATGGAAGTCAATATGAAAAATCTTGCTCCTTCATCCATAAATTTCATCCAGAATTTACTGCATAATTGAAGACTCTCTTTCAGTTTAAGAATGATCTGTTGGAAAATGGTTTCAAATATTTGGGGTTTTATTTAAAACCTAACAGTTGTATGGTGAAATATTCGTTCTGGCATTTAAAGAAGATTGAAAAAAGGATTTCAAACTAATCTTACAAATTTATTTCCTTGGGTGGTATACTTATTTTAATCAAATATTCTCTGCAAAGTATTATGGTTTACTGGTGCTCCCTGATTATGCTTCATGTGTCCATAATTAAATCTATTGGAGCCAAGATCTTCCACTTTTTATGGGAAGGCTCTGGTTTAGATATAAAATTTAATCTAGCCCCATGGGAGATATTGGCTTCTCCAACTCACCCAGGTTGTTGGGGCATAAAGAACTTGTCTTTATTCAATTCAGCTCTCTGTTTAAGATATTTGTGGAGTAAATCCATGAGAAAAAATTATTTAAAAAATAGTCCAGTAAGTACTTGGATACAAAATTCAGTTTTTGATCTGAATGGAGCTTCGGTGACGTGGACTAGTTTTCTCAACGTGATTCACTGGTTAAAAAAAGGAAATTGTTGGGCAATTGGTAATGGTAAAAGTGTTATTACAGGTTTTGACCCTTTTGTTGGAGACAAAGATAATTCCTTTCTATCTATTGGCATTATTGAACACCTATATTGAATTAATATGAAGCTCTGAACCTACTAAAAAGACCTAAATGGTCTATATTAAAAGGAGGGTACTGGCTAAATGCCAGAGATCTAGCTACCCATACTAAAGAAATAAATCAATCAAAATTCAAGAGGAGTAATAATAAGCTTTCAAAGAAGAAATTCCAGAAGAAGAAGTAGAAGGATTACTCAAAGTATCAATGCTACAACTGTCATAAGATAGGACATATTTCTAGAGAATGTCCATCATCAAAGAACAACAAAAACAAAAGGCATCATGCTCATCTAGATGAAGATGAGAATGAAGAAAGGCCTCTAAAGAGAATTAGAGGTGAATATGTATAAGAATATGTGTTATTATCTGCACTCTCCGGGTCTGTAACACCTGGAGAAGATACATTTCTTATTGATAGTGGTGCCTCGAAGAACATGACAGGAAAGAAGACAACTCTATCAAATATTGAAGAGAAGAATTCTCCATAGAAGGTATCATTGGGAGATGACTATCAATATCCCATCAAAGGTATTGGTGAATCAAGCTACAATTGACTCTGGGACCTCAATGAAGATGAAGGAAGTACTTTATGTACTAGGTTTGAAAAAGAACCTACTCTCCATCTCAACTCTAGATAAGAAAGGATATAGAGTTTATTTTATAGATGGAAAAGTACTTATGTGGTCTAAAGGAAAGACACTTGAATATGTTGTAGTCATTGGAGAAGAAGAAGGACAATTGTACAAGATCATATGACATCCAGAGACAGTCCTTGTCCATGAGACTACCAGCTCAAGTGAACTGTGGCATAGGAGACTTGCTCACATCAACTACAAAATATTGCCCTATTTGAGCAAGGTGGTAACAAGGTTAGCATATCTGAAGATTGAACATGAGGGAACCTGCAAGGGATGTGCACAGGGAAAGTGTAGAAATTCAGGCCCGCAGTAGATTAATTTCACCCACAACAATTAACAATTGATCATGCAAAATTATCAACAATGGAGACTGAATATGGAGCTGTAACACAAAATTATATTAACTGAGTGTACAATAGCCAACCCTGTAATAACATAGGTTGCTGACTATATAGAATACATGAGCAAATCAAATGCATAAGGAATCATCCAAATCTAGCATAAAGCAGGCTTACCCAAAATAGGCAAATCCCCCATAGGTGTAAAAAGCTGATCCCAAATCTATCAAGGACCCCACGAATTAGCAAGGGCGCATAGGAAAGCTAAAGAGTGGTCAAATGGAAAATCATACATGCTTTTGCATGGAGGAAAGAGTGGAGGAGGAAGAGGCAACAAAGCTGATTCACCTCACCTAGTCTTGCTTTCCTATGTGCCTTAAAACAC
>LPNX010898553.1:0-25097 GCA_001517045.1 Pseudotsuga menziesii
CCCATTTACCATCCTAAGGGGATGGGAGACCTTGACTTACAATATTGTCAAAGATGGATTTGAATGAATTTGCATCCCTTTCTAGTTGGGTTGCTTTTCACTGAATGAATTTGCATCCCTTTCTAGTTGGGTTGCTTTTCCCTGTTTTATTTGAGATATATTCCTTTTATTAATCAAATTCGAGACATCCATGTTGGTCTTTTTTGTATATATTATTGTCAATGCTTTCAACTCCTCATTGGTTCTAGTGTTTAGGATGTCTATGATATATTTGGAAATATCTGGATTTTTTTCCAACTAAGCCAATGTACTCTTGATATCTTTCATAGTAGTAGAAGCTAGGGTCACTCATATTTAACAATAGTGAAATAGATCCAATGCTTGGTGAGGGTGATGGCTATTTGATCCCAAACCAAGTGTTTTTCTCTTTTTAAAAGGGGATTCCATATGAGCTTATTTATAACGTGATCTACTTATTTTTGCAACTTGATCTTGGTCTCATGTAAGTCAATGATGGCAGAGTGTATTTTTTGTGCCAAATCTCTTAGGAGCCCTACCTCATCTTCATTTTTCGTAAGTATTCTTTAACCTTGCTAAGTTCTAATTTCTTGAAGGTCATATCTCATAAAATGTTTGCAAGCTAATCAGTTGGATAGGCTAAAGACGATGAATGGAGTGCAGTTCCCTTCGCAAATATTAAATTATAATTATCCAGTTTTAGATCATTGGATTATTTCTCCAATATTTATACTTTCTCTTTGTATTCCTAAATTTTTTTTACCATTTGGTCCTTCTCCTCTTTGGATTCCAATATATCTGATGTATGAACATGTCATTTTGTTGGGACTTTCAATTTCTTATTTAGAGATTGGATTCCATTATCCTTTTCCTTTAATAGGTTTTGCACAGGAGTGGGGTTTTATGGATCTAATCCCCACTCTACTACCTTATACTCCATGAGCTCAGTAATTTTCAATTACTTGGACTTGTTAGCAACCTTATCATGCTTGAGTCATCTATCTATCATGTGAACTGTATGCCACAACTTGTTTACATTCATGGTTGATATGAGAACATCCCTAAAGATCATCTCCCTAGTATTCCTATTCCACTATATGTTATCAGTGGGATGCATTGAGGTCATTGATGTACTTAGTGGCCTTATACTTGTCAACAATATTATTTCCTTCTATGCATGTTAAAAGCCCCATGTTTTAAATCTATAGTAGACAACAACCTAGAATGCTCTCTTGTATAAATTTATAACTTAGGAAATAAATCTTTATTTAGATGAACATTATTAGTTCTGATTTGGGAATATAATCCAAACAATATAGAACTAAATCTAGGATATTGAGCTGAACATGTTCCCTATTGGTAGGATGAATATTTTCCATGGGGCCATTAAGTTGTTCTGAAGCCATCAATGGTAATTGATGGTATTTTCGATGAATATGTATATCTCTACGCTTTATGGGAAATGATACTCTAGATTGCAAATCAACCTTGACTCTTTGAAGGCTCTTGAACTCTCAAGGTGACAATACTAAAAACCGTATTTGAAGGCTCTGAGCTCTCAAGATGATAGTATTTGCTGTGCTGTTAGAAACAAATATTTCATACTGCAATGTAGTTCTCTCGACAACTTACTTTGCTTAGCTAAGTAATAATAGGCTTTTTACCATCTTGCTGGAGCTAGATTTGGATGCTGGAAAAGTTTGTCTTCTTGAAAGACTCATACTCCTATTTTGTTGGAATCATATGTAAGCAATTGGATTTGTAAATGCTCCAACCTCTTAGAATTGTCACCTACTCATTGATACTTTTACTCGTTCATGAAATCAAGGCATGCAAATGTTGCTGAAAGAGGTGAAGAAGAAGCAGTGGGTGATTTTGCATTTGTGGCATTACACAATCAATCAACTAAGTCTATAGCCTGGTATTTGACTCAGGTGCATCTCACCACTACAAGTGTCACAGAAACTAGTATGTAAATTTCATTAAAGATAAGAGTAATAGTGAATCTATTGCTTTGGGTGATGGATGGACTCACTATGTTAGAGGATGTGAGGTTGTTCATGTCATATTGAACAATACTTTAACTTATACTTTCAAAAACGTTCGATATGTTCCTAACATGAGCAAAAATCTCGTCTATTAGTGAGATAACTAGGAACCCTAATATTTTTGTAAATTTTAAAGGAAGCAAATATATGGTCACTACTCTCGTGATAACAAGGTGACTATAGTTTGTATTGGTGAAAAAGGGTTGTATAGACTGGTTGATTCTAAAAACAACAAAGGCACATGCACCAGCTATGGTAGAGAATACAAATGTACTCTGGCATTAAAGGTATGGACACCTAAGTTATCAATATTTATTTGTACTTAATAAGACTAATATGGTGGATGGTCTTCCATCCATTCAGGATTGTTAGAGGTATGTGGAAGATTGTTAGAGATACGTGCAGGCTGTCAGTTATGAAAACAACATTGGCTTTCATTTGATACTGACAATAAAACATGGGAAGCCAAATGAGTTTTGGACCTAGTACATGTTGATTTGCATGGTCCAATGAAAACACTTACAATATATGGAGATAAGTAATTTCTATTATTGGTTGATGACTATTCAAGGAAAATTAGGGTTTGTTTTATGAATAATAAGTCAAGTTGTTGTTCAAATTTTGTAACATGAAAAGCTTTGGTAGAGAAACAAACAAGTAAACAACTGAAAGCTTTAGGATATGATAATGGAGGTGAGTTTGTTCAACTTAGTTCAAATAATCTTGAAAAAGGGAAGGTACATAGGTGGTATACCACTCCATACACTCCACAATAAAATGGAGTCATGGAAAGGAGGAATAAGATAGTTGTGGAGATGGCAAAGTGCATGGTGAACAGCCAGAATGTACCATAGCCATACTGGGAAAAACCAGTGAATGTTGTGGTTTACATCCTTAACAAAACTCCTTGTAAATATTTGTAGGATATCACTCCTGAGGATTCATGGTTAGGTAGAAAACCTTTTGTAAGAGATTTTCGGATTTTCAGTTGTATTGCTTTTGCAAATATTCCCAAGGAAAAACGTTCCTAATGAATAACTGGATGTTTCTACGAACAAAATTGTGATTAATAGAGATGTTGTAGATGAGAAAATATCATTCTTCTGTGATGATGGTAAATCTATGGATAGTACTAAGTAATGTATGGGAAATTGTTGCTCATTCAAGAACAAGTTCTGGTGTTGAAATCAAATAGGACTTAGAGCCGGAAACATCATAGGAGTCAAGTTCCAAGGAGAGGTTTGGTGAAGAAGAGGGGGATTCTCAATCTTCACAATAGAGAGGGAGTCTTGATCTTCACAGCAAGACCAAGAGGGCCAACAAAGGAAATGTAAACGGTATTATACCATGATGGAAGGATATTGAGAAGATGAGTTGCCAAAGGCACTAGAAGGAAAGACTACATGATTGAGGAAACAAATTGTGCAAGGCAGTGAGAAGATAAATTTTTCTCTAACTTCTGTTGTTTTTTGTGTCAGGTATTTGAACCTAGCACATTTGAAGAATCCAAAGGAAAGCTTGAATCAGAGGCTGCCATGAAAGTGAAATATGATGCATAGATGAAAAGCAAGACTTGGGTCTTGTCCACATCAGTGTTATCGGAACCGGACCGGAACCGGCAAAACCAGCCGGTCTGACCGGTTTATAGGGTTGGCCTATCCGGTCAGCAATTTTTTTTGAAAAAAACGGATTTTTTTCCAGACCGGGTATGGAACCGGCCAAAACCGGCCAAAACTGGCCGAACCGGTCAAAACCAGCCGAACCGGCCGGTCTGGACTGGGGACTCAAGAAACTCAAATTTTTTTTTTAAAACCAGAAAATAAAACTTTGCTGATGTACTTTGGAGCCTCTTTGTTAATGTACTTTGGTTCAGAACCTCAAAGATGTATTGCACTAGGTGAATCTACAAAAGAAAGGCAGGGTGAATGTGTGACACATTAGTGTTGAGCTATTGCCTTTATAACTTTCCTCTTTCCTGAGTAATCCAAGTATGTGTGATTGAATGCAGCTATCTATGTGCAGTTACAATTTCCAGAAAACTTAATTTTATGCAAACTAACACATAACAGTCTGTTGTTCTGTGTTTTCCATTTAATGCAATAACTGCATTTGTAAGTTTACAGTCCAGATTTATGAATCTAGACAGTATACCATTTCAGAGATGTTCAGTCAGTTTTAGTTAGGGTTTTGTTCACTAAAAGTGCAAATCTGTGTACCCTGAAACAAATTTCAACAGGAAGCAGCTCTGAAGATGAAATTGTTTACAACATAAGCACATAGAACATTGCATTATGTTCTTCAATCTGCAATGTGTCATTTCATGAGCTACAAATAAAGCTTCTAGTAAACAGAAACATTGAAGACCATGCACTTCAAGTCAATTAATTGAAGGCATAATGTGCAGTCCAATAAAATGAGTTTATGCAGTTTCACTATTCACATAGAGTTGAAATTTTATAGAAATCATACTAAGCATACTATTTACTTTTATAACAGGAGCCCAAGGATTTATTATCTAGTTGAGTCAGTTTCAAGGAATTTCATTAGAAAAATTCTCCATGTGTAATTTACTAATTATATAGGATAAAGGTGTTTGCATATGCATGTTTTTTAGCTGTTAGTGTAACTATAGTGTGAAGGAGCCAGGGCACTTGAAGAGGGACTGCAAGAAGTGGAAGATGGACATCTCACAATAGTATCAAGCCAATGTTATGAATGAAAGTGGTGATGAAGGAGATGCTTTTTTCCTGTGGCAAAAAGGACGTAGATACCCTAAGGTGAAGGGGACTAATGGTTTTACTAACCTCAGAGAATCATGGAGAACATGCAAAGGTGAAGTGGAAGATCAGTTAATGATGTACAATTGCAAGAATTGGGCATAGTGGGGACAATGCATAGTACCAATGCATGTATGAACTTTGAAGGCAAGTATAGGGCACACATGACATGAAAATATAATGTGTCACAGATTCACCCTGCCCTTCTTTTGGAGCCTCTTTGTTAATGTACTTTGGTTCAGAACCTCAGAGATGTATTGCACTAGGTGCTATTTTGGATATTTGCACCCATATTTGCTATATATATGAGAAACTTTGCATATTTTTGTATTAATGGTCTGGATTCATATGTATGCATATGAATATATATATGTTTTTTACAAAATATGAATATTTTATGTATTTTTTAGTCAGCCGGTTTTTTACCCAGTTTTTTTACGGTTCTGGTCCGGTTTCCTGTCCGGTTCACATTTTGGGTTTCGCCGGTTCGATGACCGGTCTGGTTCCGATAACATTGGTCCACATTGCCTCTAGGGAAGAAAGCACTTGGTTGTAAATGGATTTTAAAAGTCAAATATAAACTAGATGGTTCTTAAGACAAATACAAAGCTTGTCTTGTTTCCAAAGGATATGCACAAGATGAAGGGGTGTACTGTGAAGAAATATTTGCCCCCACAGCGAAAATGGTAACTTTTCGACTAGTTATCTCCATTTTTGCTCATTCTGGATGGAAGATATATAGATGGATGTTAAAAGTGCCTTGATGTAACCGCAATGGTTTCATTTTTTTGGAAAGAAACATTTGGTTTGTTGGTTGGTAAAGTCCTTGTATGGATGGTAAAGTCCTTGTATGGACTCAAGCAGGCTCCTCAAGCCTGGTATTTCAAACTTGATCAATACCTTAGATATTCTAGAGTTAGAAAAACCTATTATGAACCCACTTGCTACGTCAAAAATAGTGACGATGATATATTGATCTTATTTTGTCTATGTTGATGGTCTTCCCATCACCAAAAGTAGTGCCAACAAGATTCAACAAGTGAAATTTGATATTTGATCTATTTTTGATATTACTGATTAAAGGCTGCTTCACTATTGTTTAGGTGTAGAATTTTTGCAATCTAAGCACGCTATCTTTCTATCACAAGTCAAGTATGCCAAAGCACTCTTCAAAAAATTCAGAATGACTGAATGTAATCCTACATCTACACCTATGGAAGTTGGCATAAAACTCTCAACTTACACGGACTCACCACTAGTCAACGAGTCATTGTATTGGAAATTGGTTGGTAGTTTGATTTATCTTACTACCACCCAATCAGATCTATGTTTTTTAGTGATTTGTCTCTTTCTCAATTCATGTCTAATCCTGAAGAGTTACATTGGCAAGTTGCAAAATGAGTCCGTCAATATTCAAAGGGACCCTTGACTTTGGAATTCTATATCAGAGATATGTTGACTCCATGCTAGCAGAGCATATTGATTTCAATTATGCTGGATCAGTTGATACAAGGAAGTCAGAAACAGGTTATGTGTTCACTCTTGGTTTAGGAAGGTAATTTCATGGCAAAGTAATCTACAAGCTATAGTTGCCTTATCCTCCATTGACAAAAAATACAAGGTAGACTTCAGTACAGGTTGTGAGGCAATGTGTTTACGAAGAATATTGGTCGATCTTCAACTTAACCAAGCAGTGATAACCTCGCTTTTCTATGACAATCAGAGTGCTCTCAAAATGGCAAAAAATTCAGTCTATCATGCCATAACTAAGCATATTGAAGTTCATCACAATTACATCAGATAGTTGGTTGACAATCAAGACATTTGCCTTTATTATTGTCCTACAGCAGAGAAAATATTGACATAATGACAAAACCACTTGGTAATGATAAGTTCACTCATTGTGCCATGTTGTTAAAAATAAAGCTAACTCCAGCTAGATTTTCATAATGGTGTAATGAGCTAACATATAAGCTTTCACTCATAGTGCCATGTTAGAAGGGAAGCTAACTCCAATTAGATTTTCATCATGGTGTAATGTATTTGATGACAATGTGGCAGTGTTAGATGGAAAACTACTTTATGAGAACTAACACACATTAGCTTTTACTCACCATGCAATGTTTTAAGAACGAAAGCTAACTCCAGCTATATTTCCATCATGGTGCATTGTGATTGATGACAATGTGGCTATGCTAGATGAAAAACTACACTATGAAAGTTTACACACATTAGATTTCACTCACCGTGCAATGATTTAAGAATGCAAGCTAACTTCAGATAGATTTCCAACACAACCCAATGTCATTGATGACAATGTGGTTGTGTTACATAGAAAACTACCTTATGAAAACTAACACACATTAGTTTTCACTCATCGTGCCATGTTGTTAAAATGAAAGCTAACTCCAGCTAGATTTCTATCATGGTGTAATGAGCTAACACACATAAGCTTTCCCTTATAGTGTCATGTTGTTAGAATTAAAGCTAACTCCAGCTAGATTTCCATCATGGTGTAATGTATTTGATGACAATGTGGGTGTGTTAGATGAAAAACTACCTTATGAAGATTAACATACATTAGCTTTACTCACCGTGCAATGTTTTAAGAATGGAAACCAACTCTAGCTAGATTTCCATCATGGTGCATTGTGATTGATAACAATGTGGTTGTGCTAGATGAAAAAATACCCTATGAAATCTTACACACATTAGATTTCACTCATCGTGCAACGATTTAAGGATGAAAGCTAACTCCAGCTAGATTTTCAACATGGTGCAATGTGCTTGATGACAATGTGATTGTGTTAAATGGAAAACTACCTTATGAAAGCTAATACACATTAGCTGTCACTCATCGTGCCATGTTAAAAGGAAAGCTAACTCCAGCTAGATTTCCATCATGGTGTAATGAGCTAACAAACAAAATATTTTTCTTATAGTTCCATGTTGTTAGAAGGAAAGCTAACTCCAGCTAGATTTCCATCATGATGTAATGTATTTGATAAAAATGTGGCTGTGTTAGATGGAAAACTACCTTATGAAAACTAACCGACATTAACTTTATTGCCTGTGCAATGTTTTAAGGACGAAAGCTAACTCTAGCTAGATTTCCATCATGGTGCATTGTGATTGATGACAATGTGGTTGTGCTAGATGGAAAACTACATTATGAAAGCTAACACACATTAGAATTCATTCACTGTGCAATGATTCAAAGACGAAAGCTAACTCTAGCTAGATTTCCATCACGGTGCTATGTGATCAATGACGATGTGGTTGTGTTGATGAAAAACTACCTTATGAAAGCTAACACACATTATCTTTCACTCATCATTCTATGTTGTTAGAATGAAAGCTAACTCCAGCTAGATTTGCATCATGTTGTAATGTATTTGATGACAATGTGTCTATGTTGGATGAAAAGATACCTTATGAAAGCTAACACACATTAGCTATTATTCACGGCGCAACATTTTAAGAACGAAAGTTAACTCTAGCTATATTTCCAACATAGTGCATGTTGATTGATGACAATGTGGTTTTGCTAAATGGAAAACTACATTATGAAATATAACATACATTAGATTTCACTCACCGTACAATGATTTAAGGTTGAAATCTAACTCCAACTAGATTTTCCTCACGGTGCAATGTGACAATGTGGTTGTGTTAGATAGAAAATTAATTTGAGCTAGATTTTTATCATGGTGTAATGAGCTAACACACGTGAGCTTTCATTCATCATGCCATGTTGTTAGGAAGAAAACTAACTCCAACTAGATTTCCATCATGGTGTAATGTATTTGATGACAATTTGGTTGTGTTAGATAAAAAACTATCTTATGAAATCTAACTCCAACTCCATTTCCATCATGGTGCATTGTGATTGATGACAACGTGGTTGTGTTAGATGGAAACTGCATTATGAAAGCTAACACATTAGATTTCACTCATCGTGTAATAATTGAAGGAACAAATCTAACTTCAAGTAGATTTCCATCATGGTGTTATGTATTTGATGACAATGTGACTCTTTTAAATAGAAAACTACATTATGAATTCTAACACACATTAACTTTCACTCACCGTGCAATGTTTTAAAAACAAAAGCTAACTTGAGCTAGATTTCCATCTTGGTGTAATGAGCTAACACACATTTTCTTTCACTCATCGTACAATGCTTTAAGAACGACAACTAACACGTTTTTAAAAGTTAAGCTAATTATAGCTAGATTTCCATCATCTTGTTATGTATTTGATAACAATGTGTTTGGTTTAGATAGAAAACTACCTTATGAAAACTAACACACATTAACTTTCACTCAACATGCAATGTTTTAAGGACAAAAGCTAACTCCAGCTAACTTTCCATCATGGTGCAATGAACTAACAAACATTAGCTTTCACTCATCATGACATGTTGTTAGAAGGAAAGTTAATTCCAGCTAAATTTCCATCATGGTATAATGTAGGACAATGTGGTTGTGTTAGATGGAAAACTAACTTATGACAGTTAACAAATTAGCTTTTACTCACTGTGCAATGTCTTAAGAATAAAAGGTAACTCCAAATAGATTTCCATCATGGTGAATTGTGGTTGATGACAATGTGGTTGTGCTAGATGGAAAACTACATTATGAAAGCTAACACACATTAGATTTCACTCACCGTGCAATGATTTAAGGATGAAAGCTAACTCCAAGTAGATCTCCATTGCGGTGCAATGTGATTGATGAAAATGTGGTTGTGGTAGATGAAAAACTACCTTATGAAAGATAACACACATTAACTTTATCTCATCATGCCATGTTGTTAAAAGTAAAACTAACTCCAGCTAGATTTTCATCATGGTGTGATATATTTGATGACAATGTGGTTGTTTTATATAGAAAGCTACCTTATGAAAACTAACACACATCACCTTTCACTCACAGTGCAATGTTTTAAGAACGAAATCTAACTCAAGCTAGATTTCCATCATGGTGCAATGTGATTGATGACGATGTGGTTGTGTCAGATGAAAAACTACCTCATGAAAAGTAACACACTTAAGCTTTCACTAACTGTGCAATGTTTTAAGAATGAAAACTAACTCCCTCTAGATTTCCATCGTGGTGCAATGTGATTGATGACAATGTAGTTGTGTTAGATGAAAACCTTCCTTATGAAAGCTATCGCAGGTTAGGTTTCACTCACCATGCCATGTTGTTAGAAGGAAGCTAACTCCACTAGATTTTCATTATGGTGTAATGTATTTGATGACAACGTGGGTGTGTTACATGACAAACTACCTTATGAAAACTAACATAGATTATCTTTTAGTCACCATGCAATGTTTTATGAATGGAAACTAACACCAAATAGATTTTCATCATGGTGTAATGTGATTGATGACAATGTGGTTCTGTTAGATTGAAAACTACAGTATGAAAACTAACACACATTAACTTTCATTTATCGTGCAACGTTTTAAGAACGGAAACTAACTTTAGCTAGATTTCCATTACATTCATACACATACATCTATGTCCAAAGTCAAATAAGAATTTGGTGGTTTTATCTAAGTTGATATCTGTCATTCTCTAATGCTTCTTGGAAATCTTATTGTTATCTCTTCATATATATTTTATGTAATTTATATGTAAATTCCCTTTTGCTAGCACGCACATGATGTAAGGGAACAATGTTTCGTGGCATACAAAAGGGCTACCCTATTGTTTTGAATTATTACAACTATATTACCTTTTTGAACATACACTTCGTATGGTTTAACTTTAATTACAAACTACAATTCAAATGTCTTACAGAAATTGGGAGGAGTTACAATGGAAAATATAATTTTGATAAGAGGGACTATGTTAACCTCCTAATTAATGGTCAAGTTATTGGACTAGGAAGGGTTGAATCTACAGATACTACAACTCATTATGGTGGAGAAAGGCTTAATGTAGGATATGTTATGGTTTTGATAATTGATGTTATTGAACCACATTTGGTTGTGGAATATATTGATGAAGGGGACTTACATCCATGGAAGATCATAGATTTGAGGCATAACAAAGGTAAATCAAAATCTTGAAGCACATGCTAAGTGTTTTTGATAGTACATTGCTAATTATTTTTGATTATTTTTGAGCAAATACTAAGTTTGTCTAATTTGTTGTATATTTGGAAATGTCTCTTCTGCATTTGCTATTGGAGACAAGGTATATCTTTTGCAATGTGGAGTGACGGTGGGTGAAGGCTCCATATTCAATACAAAGATTGGTCATAAGGTGCATGGAAGTATGGTAAATAAAGGATCCATACTGGTTAACATTGAGAAGGTGTTAAAACATGATGCTCTTTTGCCACATCCAACAGGATTTGAAAATACACTAGGGGTCCATTGGGATCTTATGAGATTTTGCCAGAATCAGATTTGGAACCTCATTGTCATGATCATCAAGTAAATGCTCCCCAAGATAGGCTTACATTCACATGCAAAAAAATTTCTCTTACACATGAGTGCACGGGAACAAGCATGGGCATTGTCAAAGGGATCATAGTTAATGTCTGTGAGGATGACATGGTTGAGGGTGAAAGGTGAGGTGAAAAAGAATTCGGTGTTTTTGTGGAAGACATAGAAAGAAATTGTGAAAGATGTAGGATTGGAGATAAGTCTATACATTGTTTGGTTAGATGGTCAATAAATGAGTTGGTGGACAATGAAGGTGAGATTACAAAGGTGAATGAAAATTTCAAGGAGGCACCCTGTGAAATGGTGGTATGTGATCTTATAGAGGACACAAGTCCCTTAAACACATGGGATGGTGATATTTATAATGAAAAAGATCCAGCCTCAATTGATATGCACATAACGAGGCCATATAAAAGGATTAAACAAGTTGCGGCTACAAAAAAAGTTGGAAATTTTCAAATACAGAGAGATGAAGAGAAAGAAACTGACTTTTGGCAGCAGATGAATGTTGTAAACAATATTGTCTTCAACATGTGGATAGGAAAGCCATTGTAGCTGCTAGAAGGGGTATGGAACTCTTAAAAAATGACATTAGGGAATTTGCGTTGAATTCACTCCTTTCCAACACAATCATGTCAAAGAGCCATGGCCATGGCCTACCTCCTACTGTTAGGAAAGTAAAGGACATGAGGTTTAATGGAGATATTATTTGTAAGAAAGCATGGTACAAGATACATAATATTCCTCAAAGCACCTTCTATACTTACCAACATAACTTCCAATAAGGACTTGTCAAAGGAATTCATGGTAACACCAACAAATGCAAACCACGTGCACATACTGTGGCAACCATAGAAATATTGCACAAAATTGTCATGGATAATTCATATTTTTCATTGAACCAAACACAACAAGTTGAATAAGATGGAACGTCTACTCCTTTAATACTACTGCCTTCAACGTACACCCAAAGTTCTTTGTTAAAAGAGATCAATGAGGCTCTTCAAGAGCTCAATTTTCCATAAATATCACAACAAACAATGAGCAAGATTTGGAATACTCATTTTCCATATATGGCATGCTCAAAGAACACTAACTTCAGTAAATGTAGTGAATGTATTGTGTTGAAAGCACAGATGAAGACAATGACTACAAAAGAGCTGGAAAAAAAGGCATGAGCTAGACTGAAGAAACATAACAAGATTGTTATGTGTGGAAGATATTGCTACTATGCCCATAGAATTATGTCAGAGCGATATCCAAAGAAATACTTGAGCATTATCCATGATAAAAAGGACAAAACAAAGACTTCAATCCCAAGATTACATGTCAAATCAAAATCTGTTGAAGGAACAAACTTGGGTTTGTCGTTTTTAGGTGTGCTAAAACATGGGCATACCACATGAGGTTTTGGTCATTTATCCCTACCATTTGTACACATGGGATCACAATTTACCAGTACATCTCTTGCAAAGTGATTGGGGACCTTGAAGACCCACACCTTCATATGTATGGTGATTTTCTTGATGAGAGTGGAAGTTCAAGAAACCCACTTTCAAATGCATTACTTCAAAACTCTATTTACTCAAAATGTAGAGTGTACAAGGATGCTTTCCTATCTTTAAATGGAAGCTCAAAAAAACAAAATCTTGATTTTAAACCTCTTCCTCCACATTTATTGTTACAGTTGCACAATGTAGCTAGTGATAATAAGAATCGTTATGTTTTCATGTTTCTATCATTATTAACTGCACTTGGTGTCTTCATCACTATTGAGGTTGGGTTCTTGCTTGTGGGGCACACCCATGAAGACATAGATGGAACCTACGGAAGAATGTCTTCCAACTTGAAAAGCACATATATATACTTTTTATCTAAGATGATGTATACATATTGCACAATAGAAGAAAAACAAGCGTTTCCACCTAAACTTATTGGCAAAGTGTATGACTTCAAAAGTTTTCTTAATGGGTACATCAAGGAGGGGAAAAATGCACTAGTTGGACATCTTAATGTCCAGTACTTCCAATTTCTTGTACTCAATGATGTTCCAGTTATGAGGTATAAAGAATCCATCAGAGACATTAAGTGGTCGGAACCACAGTGAGTTGTTGAATATAGATGATGAAGGTCGACCTATATTGCCCACATGGAAGCCATATTTATTACGTCCCAAAGACAATGATGTTTATTTAAAAGAACTAAAAAAGGGAATAACATCATACATAAAAATGTGGAAAGTGACTATTGGCAATGCGAATTCACCAATTGTTACAGAGGAATGGAATAAAATAATAGATTATTGGAAAAGAGTTCGTGATGCATTAGATGGAATCTATAATGACCATACACCCTTGGATGAAAGTGATTCTTCTTCTGATTATTTTTGGCCCAAGATGAGGAAAAATGTTAACGTTGATGGTAATGCACTCCATGCAATATCAAGTATTATGGATGTGGATTTCAATAATGTGACAGATGAACCGGTATATGTTGGATCCAAGTGCAACAAGCCAAATCCAACATTCGATCCTAGAACCGATGTACAGAAAAGGAAGCTGTTTCTTGTTAGATCAGGTAATGAGGATGAAGGAGAAATGATTTGGATGGAAAAATCCACCTCAGATATCTTCCAGGATTATGACAGCGAGACCCTTCATGTAAAGATTGATTGGTGGCAGCCTAGTTTAGGGAAATACAAGGGAAATATTTTAGAACAATATTGGGTACCAAATCTTGATGACACAGAACTTTGATCTATTCCAATTAATACCATAGTTTGGGCATGGATGCCAAAGAAAGAAGATTGCAGGAATACCAAGATAAATAAATGTGGTGTACAAGTTGTACTTGATATGATTGAGTGGATATAAGGAGATTAGGTGGACATGATTCATGAATGTAATTTTTCTTTTTGAATGAATTTTAGTATACATAAAGAAACATTTTTCAATGTTTGTAGTATAATAAATACTCTTCAAGCTACTTTTTGAGGAATTTTATATTATTTATTGCATATATGAAAATTTCACTTCAAGTTCAATGTTAATTCATGTGATGATACTTTATGCGAACTAGCTAACACCATTCAAATTTTAACTTTTCAATTTGTCTTTTAGATCAACACAACATGTCACTATATCAAATGTGCATAATTATATTCATTAATGCATGTACAAAACCCTTACCTTACTTATTATTAGCTTTTGCTCACTCTCTTCAATACCACTTTGAGCTTTTCATTTTGTTCCCCTGATGATTGGTGGAGTGTCCACTCGAAACGTAGGGATGTTTCAATACACAATTTAATTCCATAAACTCACTTTGTCATTATGATTAACTGTGGAAATCTTCATCCTCAAGCTGTACTTGATCTGCTTGAGAAAATATAAGGAGAATAGGTGGAGATGATTAATGAATGTAATTTTGCTTTTTGAATGACTAATTAATATACATGAAGAAAAATATGTCAATGTTTGTAGTATATCAATTTTTCTCTTTAAGCTACGTTTTGAGGAATTTTATATTATTTGCTACATATATGAAAATTTTGGTTCAACTTCATGTTAATTCATGTGATGATACTTTATGCGAATGAACCTAAAAACATCTTATAGACTTGTTTTGTGAGTAAATGTAAGGAACTTGCAATAAGGTTTGAAGTGAGTTTTCCCTATTATTCGTTATTATAGTTGATATAAATTTAATTGTACTACTATGTTGCATTCAAATTCATAACTATATTTTCTCATGTAGACTTTAAAGTGGTGCCAACTTTGTACTAGTATATTAGCTTATACTCAATAAATACAGTACTAACATTTTGAGTGTGCAGGTTTTATCAGTGTGTCATCATTGTGATTGATTTTCTAGATTAAACTGTGTGAACGTTTTTCAGACCAATGTTTTGAGTGGACACTCCACCCATGCTTGTTACGGGAACCATGAAAAACTCATTGTTGACTGAAAATATTTCACATAACTTAATCCAGAAAATCAATCATTAAGTAGTAGCATCATGTTAGCTTTAATTCATGTTAGACATTATCATCAAATACATTGCATTATAAAGACAATTTAATCCATGTGAGATTTAATGCTGATCATAATGCACTGCATGGAATATAAGTATTATGGATGGAGATTTTGATAATGTGATAGATGAACTGGTATATGTTGGACCCAAGTGCAACAAGCTAAATCCAAGATTCAATCCTATGATCAAATTTGAGAAAGGAAATGTGTTGCTAGTTAGATCACAAGCTGATGATGAAGGAGAGATGATTTGGATGAAAAAAACCACCTCATATATCTTCCAGAATTATGAAAGTGAGACTCTTCATGTAAAGGTTGATTGATGGAAGCCTAGTTCAGGGAAATACAAGGGAAAATTTTAGAACAATATTGGGTACCAAACCTTTACATTAAATAGTTTTTAAATGGGCCATTCTAAAATTGTGCCAACCTTCTACTAGTATAGGAACTCAACACCAACAATGTACTAGTTACCATATAATTCAATTTCTTAATCATAGTAATATATACAATATTGATGTCATTACATAAACTTAATCAACTTACCATTTAATACAAACTATAGATAATATTAATAGAAATTATGTAAGGAATCAAAGTCTAAGAATTTCATCATTTTGAAAGAATCAAAGTCTAAGACTATCATCATTTTGATTTGTCATGGAGGATTAGAAATGTGTAATATAGGTGTTAACACAGTTCCTATCCCCTCATGTTATAAAGGGTGCTAGCTCAATGGAAGAGCACTTGCATTACAAGCAGGACGATGGTGGTTCGATTCCTCCGTGCCCTAACATAAATTAATAGATGATATACAATCTTAATGATAATATAAATATTGTAAGATATCTATATTTTCATTATAAATATGCTCTTTTCAATTAAACACATTGCTCAAATGCTTCATAAATAAATAATGAACACTTGCAATAATTAGTTTAGTTGGTTTTTCCCCTTTCCTCTTGTATATGAAAAAAATCAAATTGTATTGCGTTAATGCTATTTTAGTTCATAATTGATTTTGGTTATTAAAACATCTAATATTAATAAATAAGGGAGGCTTTACTAACATCAATATCATTAAATAAATTTATAGGTAAGAAATTTCTCAAGTTAATCTATTATTCATAAAGTAAGCATTCATCAACTTAGTTTCTAATACACTACCACTGCCAACAACAATAATAATAAATTATGTTGCTATTTTAATTCATAATTTACTTTAATCATTACAAGGATAAAACTTAGACTTTAAAGTCATAACATATTTTTTCATTTTGGTTATAAGTGGTGCCAATTTCCAAAAATAAAACAACATACATAACAAAGACAAAAATATTTACTATGACAATGTTTATAATTGCTGTAGTAACAAATACAATGTTGATATTATGTCATAAAATAATTTAATCAACTTAACATCTAATAAAACCTATAAATAATATTAATATAAATTATGTAGGATTCAAAGGCTATGACTTTCCTCATTTTGAAGGAACTCAATCTAGCAAAAGTTCTAAATTTTAGATTTAACCCATCTAGTTGTAATTGAGATGTAATATTTCCTCTAGTTCTAATTGAGATGTAATATTTCCTTTTGAATAGTTGAATACTAAAGTTTTACTTGAAATAAATAAAAAATATTAATTGAGAAAGTAGTGATTGGATTAATTATTCCAAATTTAATGGAATAGTTCTTTGAGTTGATTTTTCTAGATTTAATAGAATACGTATTTAGAGATTTCCAAAAAAAATCAATGTGGATGAAGTCCTTGTAATAGAATATTTCCAAATTTAATGAAATATGTGTTCAAATCTCAATCAATATAGTTCAACAATCTCCCATTTTAGCACTAATGTCAACACCAATACAAAGTGATCCCCCCTGAGTATGGTATTTTCTTCCTTTACGCACAACTTGCTTCCCCTATATTCATGTTGTTTGGTATTTTGTGCAATTTTTTCTTCTAACTGATGTCTCTCTTTCCTATTATTTCTCCTTTTTGGAATTTGTCCCCCTTTGAAATCAATGAAAAAGGGATGTTCCTTCTGAGTATTGATATCCCCATGACTTCATGCTTATCAATTCATCTTACTACATTGTTCCATATATGTCTCATGTCATAAATACAAATACTTCAACATATCATGAATCTACACCATTAAGTGAACCCATCCTCATTAATTCTATTAATGACAAAATTATCTTTGTATTTGTACTTCTGAATGTACATATCTTATCACATTTTTCAAGTTTTACTTTGTTGCATACAATACTAATTTGGCATGTTGTGTGCAAAATTTCATCCACATGGATGCTTCATTTACAACTTACACATGCAATATTATAGAAAAATAAATGCTTGAGATTGTGTTCCTCAAGTATAGTCTCTTTAATTTAAGTTGATGAAGAGTTTTTAAATCATATTATACAATCACACCTAAATGTGAAGTTCCTTTACATCCTTTCAATTTAATTCATCATAAACAGTGGATCATTTAAAAAATAAAAATTATTAATATGCCATCTACTATTTTTGACAATCACAAAGACTCTCAAGCACTAGTGAAAATTTGATTATTGTTCTCACAACTTAGTGCTTCTATCGCAATGGCTGACCCCTTTCAACATATTCATGCAGTCATTGCTGGTATTTCAAAAGTAATTAAATCTTAGAAATATGAACTTGCAGAATTCAAAGGTATATTTGAGAATTTGACATCTCAGGATAAGGAGACTAATATCCAAGCACAGTATTCCCAATCACAAGTGAATCAAAGGCATGCATAAGAGATTCCAATCTTGAATATCTAGATGGATGAGTTTGAGAAATAAAAGTAGCACAACCTAAATATTTTGATTTGTACACCACTTATGGTCTAGTTGTCTTCCAGAATATTTTGAGCTTTAGAGATCCATTTTGTAAGTTGGATAGGGATGCTTATTTTTTTATCTTGCTTTTGACTTATGCGACAAAGGTTTTACCAAAAAATATGTACCTTTTTCCTTTTGTAATGACACCTCCTTCATAATACAAGTTCTTGTTATGAAAATTTTATGTATCTACACAAAATTATTAGTATTTTGTAATGATGCACTCATACAATCCAAATTTGTTATTACTTCTAAATAAATGAATATTTTTCCTTCAATACTAATATAGAAATACTTTATTGTTTATGGACACTTTGATATGTAAAATACTCCTTTTAGAAGTCACATCCTTAAATGAGTGTATCATTTGTGCTACAATTTTTAAATATACTTTTGATACAATGTCCACTAATGCATTCCTTGAATTCCTAATAAATAATGTGTTGAATTCAAGTATCTTATTCAAAACTTTTGAGGTCATCAAGATAGGAAAAAATCATTTGCCACTTAAGAAAGACTTGGATTGTTTTCTTCTATTGTACATTTATGAGGAAATTTCTTTATCCATTTTTTTATGTGTGCACATCCTTTTTGATACTGTCTAAGGATTTTTTCCTTTTCCATCCTTATTTTTTTGTCAATGTTGTATGAAACATTTATTTTTGGTTGTTTCACTACTCTTATACATATTTAACATTATTCCCAAAACCATCACAAGCATAACATCTCATTGTATGATTGTATTTTACAATGTGGCCAAAATAATTACACCTTGAATACTTCAATGCATTGGCCCTTCTTTTACTAGTGTGATAGGGGAAATTGTAATTATTGAAAGAACTATCATACATGGGTTGGACTTGATTTTCAAACTTCATCAGATTTGTATCTAAAAGGAATTATCTATCATAGATATTCTCAACTATATTATCATACCCAAGCCCTAACTTATCTACTAGTGATCTCTAGATATTCAATATCATGTCCAAGGTTAATGTGTGATTATTCAACTTGTTCTTAATTTCTATGCCAAAATAAATATTGCCTTCTTTTGTATTTGTGTATTTTGGTATTTATCCTTGGATTGTCTTTGATGTTCTAAATACTAATTTTCTCTTCTTATTTTAGCCACTTCACTCTTAAAGTGAGAATCTGTGTATCGATCTGTGTAAGATGTTTTGTTAGCATCTCATTTTTCTTTCTTATTTCTTCCAGAGATGCTTCCAACACAAAATTATTTTCTTCTATCCTTTTAAATGCATTTATTATTTTTCAAGATCATTTCCCTCTTATTTATCTGATTTTCCAATGTTTCTTGAAAATCCTTTCCTTCCTTGATATGTTTTTCAGTCTTTAACAATTGTTCCTTTAAGGATTTATTCCTATTTCTTGACTTATTCAGTTCTTCCATAGGACTAATCAATTCACCTTTCAGTTAAACTCCTGCAGTTTCTTCTTCATTATTACTCATCTAAAGAAGACTGCCTGATCCAATTCTTGCATCATATTTTGAAGGTGAAATATAGTCTCCATTGTAAAAATACATGCTAAATGTTTCTAGTTTTCCTTCACGAGTCTTCTCTTCTGATGATTCTTCCTTGATGAAAGAAGAACAATTGTCTTTTTCTTCTGAATCTTCATCTTCTACAAATTCCATAAAATTTTCTCTTGAGTTATCATCACTATTATCTTCATCTGATGAACTCTTTTCTTCCTTACTGTATAAGTTCTTTCTATGTTTAATGAACTTCCTTCTATTTTCATACCTGTCGTGTTGGTGTGTCGTCCTTCATTCTTTGTGATTGACATCATATTCATTGTAACTATCTCTATATTCTTTGTAAGGACATTTTGAAGAAAAATGGCCTACTCTACCACAAGCAAAACATTTGAAGGGTAAATTTCCTCTGTATTTTTCACGACCTGTTTTTAGTTTTCTCACAAAAATTGCTTCCTCTTCATCTAACCCATCAGATGAATTATTGTTATGCTCATTCTCACTTCATTTCATTTTCTTGGTGGCTTTGAAGGATGCTTCCTTTCTATTAGGATTTTCCCTTTTAGTTCTCATTTCATAAGTAGTAAAAATACCAAGTAATTCATCCTTTCTCAACTTGTCGAAATAAGTTCTATCTTCTAGAAATGACACTTTGGAATCAAATCTTGATGATAAAGTTCTCAATACCTTTTGAACTACTACTTCTTCAACAATTTCCACTTCAAGACCTCTGATAGTATTAATAATTTCCTCAACTCAGAGGAGATATGATTCTATGTTTTCTTCTTCTTTTATCTTCATGGTTTGAAATTGTCCTAAATAAGTATGCAAATTTTCCTTCTTGACTTTTTCATCCCCTTCATTTTTTTTGTGTGTGTTTATCATGTTACTTCTTTCATTGATGTACACAGCATGACCTTGGTAAACTCAAAATATGATAATCAACATAATAATTCATTCATGTCCCTTGAATTATTTTCATATTGTCTTTTGTCAGTTGCATCAATCAGTGCAGTTTTAGGAACACTATAACCATTTTCCATATACTTTCAAACATATACTCCAAGATATTGTAGATACGTTTCCCTCCTTATTCTCTAAAGGCTGTAATTTATCCCATCAAATTGTTAGTGCATGGTAATGCACTAAGGAGTATTTTAATGTATCAATTTTGAACACCCTTGGGTTTAATTTTTTTCTAGTTATTAAGATTTCATGGTCATGTAAATCATAAAGTCAAGTCATGTGTTTGGTCATGTTATTGGTGTGGTTTTATTTCAAATTTTGGTTATGAAAGTCACTTAAGTGTTGTAGTATAGTATTTGATCCCATTTTTGTCATACCTATTTCAGTTGATTGTCTTTTATGCCTTGGTCCTTAGTCATATCGCTAGTTATTTACACATGATTCCATATCATAAACCAAGGGTTTGAAGTATGATTTTAAAACACCTCATGTAAATATTTCTTTTGAATTTTGTTTGAAGTTTATAATGATTCATGATGGTCGGGTATAACATACACTACAAAAATCTTTGAGATTTCATGGCGTAGAATAAAATAACATCATGATCTCTCAGGCATGTCCTTCATACCCTAATTAACTTTAAAAGGGATGGTTTGAGGTCTTAAGTCGGTTTTGGGTTGTAATCATGATTAATATTTAAATTTAAAGGTTCGCTGCAAATTCTCTTGAAAGTTCACAATGACTAGTCTTGTCAATCAAAATTCAGTTTTTAAATCCCTTACAATTAGTCTTGGTCATGATTAATTTTGAGTCTTTTTTTACTATTTTTAAAGACCTACTTCATGGATACTTTTACCAAAACTACATCTTATTATGAATAAAAAATGAAAAATAGGTTTGCTGCGAAATTTCTAGTTCACTATGAAATCCATTATTTGCTGCGAAATTTCCTAAATGTTGAAAACTTCCCAAGTCCCTGTGATTTTTCTTTACTACTGTCAACTTCCCATGTTCCCATTCTAAAATTTGTCCCATTGCAAATCCTTCCAGTTCACTGTGAATTGCTGAGGAGTGCTTAAATGCTGTGAATTTCCCATGTCTCTATGATTTTCCTTGCAACTAAAAATATTTTCCACACCATTTCAAAGTTTTCTCTTCGCTAATTCCCTCAGACGCACCAAATTCGCATGTTGCCATAGTTTTTCCAATAAGTTGTGAAATGTGTAGGAAAGTAATTTCTGGAAGATTTTATATTACAACTCATGATGCCACTTCAACATTCAACCTAGAGGATTCAAAGGATACAAATATCTTGATGAATCATGAAAATCATATATTGTAAAAAATGCAATGGTTTCCATAGAATGCAAACCCTAATTTGTAGGAGGTAGGTTGATTTTCTTAGATATTTTGAAATTTTCTCCTATTTTGGGAAGATTGATGGGATTTGAATCCTCTTAACACTTATGTAATACTTTTTTTATATATATATTAGTGAAAAACAATGATGCAGGGGTTGATTCTATTGGTTTTGAGAAAATACTGTTGTTGTATTTTTAAATTTTAATACAAATTTCAGATTGATTGCCAATTGAATTTTTCCAAGGATTATTGTGCACATGTGTTTTGGTATTGTTATCATCCTAAGTTAGTTATTCATGTACCTTATTTCCATTGATTGTTTCTCTTCAAGTATTTGGTTGAAAGTGAGAGTTTTGGAATTCATTTGAGATATAGATGCTCTAAAACTGGTGCAATCAAATACAACATATTTTCATCTAAAGTTGAACATGAAATTAATGTATTAATGGTGCCTTGTGTTTAGTGGATTGTTATTATCTTTCTCCTCCACATACTACAACAAATTTTTTCTTGTCAAAGCACATTATTTGTCCCTTGAATAATGTTTATTTTCTCTCTGTTTTATCATCATTAAATGTTTTATATTTTGACCATATGCCCAATGGTTTTCCATTATCATTCCATCCAACAAACATGTTAAAACCTTATTTCCTTTATAGTTCCGGTCACTCTCATATTAAGTTATATCTAAAAATCATCATAAATCAATTTCATAAGAGATATCCTTCTCTGGTTGGAAGGATCAAACTCCAACCTAAAGTAGGTTTGAAAAGGTTATATTAGGGATTTTTATGATACAACCCAAAGAAATTAGTAAGTGCTAACATCTTCATGATGTTTCCAAGGAATGAATGCATCATTTTTCCTAGGAATAAAAGGTTTTTTAGTGCTTAGATCTGAATCTTGAAGGTGGATAGAGGTTCAGAAAACACTATTGGTTATACTTTTTATGCTAGTGCATTAAAATCTGAAAGGTTGATCCTAATGAGAAATTATGGCTCCTAAAAAAGTTTATACAAGAAAGAATCTAGATTCTTGAACATTCATGGTGTTAACAATCAATTTAATGCCCTTAATATATAAAGTCTTAAAGCATATTTTTATTTTTCCTACAACATGAAGATTGAAATTTTGGAACAATTGAGAGCTTTAATCTCTTATTTGACCACAACTTCCACAAAGGAAGAAATGTTTGAAGAAAAAGGTTTCTCTAGAGAGGATATTTCCATGACCACTTAAGGGCCAAAACCCAATTTCCATAACTCCTACAGTGGAAAGAATACATAACATGTGTTTTACTTGTCCTGAAAATCCCAAAAATGAAGTTAAATGAATGGAAAAACTATGAAAAGTGGTTTTTTTTATGAAAATAATAAAAAATTTCAAAAATTTTAGTCTCACTTTCATGGTTAGTAACTAGGCGCACAAATCCCAATGCTATATAAAAAGGGAATTGTAATGCCCCGGTTTTGACCCCATTGCATTAGATGTACATGATGTATATATTAAATGATCATGGTGCGGAGCTAAAGGCCAAGGCCCCACCATTGATCGGTTATGTTATGTTTTGGATTTGAATTGTCACCGATGGTATATCGGGGCATGCAGCATACATTATGTTTGTCATCATGTAAATATTAATCATAATTAATTAAATGAACCCGTCCAGCTACTATCGCGGTAACTAAAATGAGAAAGGGGCATGATTTTCACAAGGATAAGGATGTGGGGGAATTTGTCCAACTTTGGCCAATAGGGTGAAAATCCATGTGTCTTCTTCCCTTGTCATATTCCAACCACTTTCATTAAGAAAGGCTTCTGGTGGTTGAGGCAGTTATGGTCTTTGGGAGTGGGGTGGAAGGACTGTCAGTCCTCACCCACACGCACACTTCATCTTGGTTGACTTCACTATGGCTGGGAAAAATGACTGCCATCACTCAGGTAGGGATCTCTCTTCTCCACAACTGTGCTGAAGGATCACACACTTCCAATTTTCACATCCTTCATGTTGTTTGTTCATCCACGGACAAAAACGGAGCTGTTTTTCCTCACGCAGGACCTCCATTGTCTGTTCATTCCTCATAGGGTCGGATTTTTTTCCATGCACAAGATTTTCCTGGTCTTTATCCACATGTTTTTCCTCTATGGATCTACGGATGGTTTGGCTATATTCTTCCCTCATGGACTGATTCGTGGGTCCTGCATTGTCGTTTTCATTCACACCCAGGCTGGGGAACTATAATCTCTTTCCCAGCATGGTCTATGTATGTTTTCCCGATGACTTCATTGCCCAAGGACGGGTTGAGTTTTCCCCACATTATGAGCCGCATCCACTGATGCATTTCGAGGGCTGTTAATTTCCCCAAGCCATGAGCTGTGTTTGCTGTTACGTTTGGGGACTGTTGTACATGGTTTGAAGTCGTTTTCCCTGGTTTAAGCCGTGATAGCTAAATTGATTTCCTGAGTGCAATGGTTGGTCTTCGGACTGTATTAGGAGTAGGGATGGGGGCTTAGTATTGCTTGATAAACCTGATGGCTGGAAACCACACAGACAGAGCTAGAGGGCTGGCCTTCTTCTCCATCACCCCTGAATAGCACTGGAAGGGAATGGAGGGCCTAAGGGACTGTGTAGCAGAGAAGGGACTGATTCCTTATGTTGGGTGTGGGTGGGTGTTCTAGAGGTCAGGCTAGTTTTTGTGTAGGTGTTCTTGGCTATGTAAGGAGCTCACCAGCTTAGCATTAATCTTATCCCAACTCTTGGATGGCCTGATAAACCCAACTGTGTTGGCTTGGCTATGCTTGTGTATGCTTGGCTATGTGTCAGTCTACTAGTTCCCTTATTCCTTGGAGAATCATGCCCAGCTTAGGGGTGGCCGCGCTGCTGAGAGATTAAGGAGCACGCTAGCCTATGGTTGGGTGGAACGTTGCAGTGACATAGCTGGTTGCCGATCAACTTCTTCATAAGATAAGTGATCTTGTGTATTTTTCTTCTGCTATCTTAATTACTGTTAATGATTGTAATGAACATGTTGAATGAATGCTGGTTTGAATGTAT
>LPNX010898553.1:26758-117413 GCA_001517045.1 Pseudotsuga menziesii
GTATTAACATGTTTGCAGAATCATAGTCACTTTCAAGAGTAGTATTCCAGGTAGTACAATTGGTAAGCAAGTGGTGGTTCAGTTATGATAACCCATGATGGGTATGATGCTCCGGATTCTTATGAGTGAGCCGAAGCTGCCATGGGAGAAAATGTTCGTAGTAGAAATGATGACATAGAGTCTAATGGAAGGAGATTCCAAGAGACACCGTCAGATGTTGCAGCCACTATGAGAAGCTTGATCAAGGCCCAAGAAGAGCAGCATCAGTTGAATGCTGCAGTGTTGCAGAGTTTAACGGACTTGCAGAGAAATATAGACTCTAGACGAGGTACAGCAAGACCAGAAGGCAGTAAGAGCAGTACTAGGAGAAGGAGAAGGACTCCTAGTGGATCATCTAATTCTAAAGAATCCAGTGGGAATTCAAGTTCTTCTTCTCATAAAAGAAAAAGAAAGAGACACCATAGGGATCGCACTCGGGATGAATTTAAGAAAGCTAAACCTCCTACGTTTGATGGCAAGGTAAAGACTAGACAAGAGGCTGAAGCTTGGCTTCTTGATATTAAGAAGTACTTTCAAGTGCACGATTATTCAAGAAACATGAAGGCAAGAGTTGCCATATTCAATCTAAATGGAAGAGCATCCATTTGGTGGGAACACTTCAAGCAAGTGAAGAGGATCAGTGAAATGAGGCTTAAGTGGAAACAGTTCAAGAAGTATTTCAAGTAGAAATACCTCTCTGCCAGGTATTATGATGACAAGATTAAGGAGTTCCATGAGCTGAGATTGGGACAGCAGACCATGGAAGAGTATGCTAATGAGTTTTTGGAGCTATTGAGGTATGTCCGGTACATTGGAGATGAAAAAGTGAAGGTCCAGCATTTTCTGAGTGGGTTACCTTAGTCCTACAAGGATCGGATTGAGTTTTATGAACCTAGAACTCTTGAAGAAGCAGTAAGGAAGGATAAGTATTGTTATGAGCAAAGTAAAGGTAAGCCGGATTACCATAAGGCATGGAAGGACAAGAACCACAAGAAGTTTGACCAAAGTAATAAAGGTTTCAAACCTTCTAGCTTCAGGAATCAACAGAAGCAGCCATCCAAAGCTGCGAGTAAACTAGTTGGAGTGACCAGAGAAAAGCTTAAAGATCCACAACAGAATAGAGGGCCACTTCAATGTTGGAAATGTGGAGGACCCCACATGTGTAGGAATTGTCCACTCGAGAATGAGAATGCAAGGCCAGCTTATAATTTTCAGGAAGTAGAAATAGTGGGTCAAGTAGCAAGGGCAGTCCCTAGGATCTATGCAGCATCGAAGGATCGCCAGGAAGATCACCAGTCAACTGTGGTTGAAGTAGCAGGTAAGATTGTTGAGCAATCTGTTTCTATTTTAATTGACCCTGGTTCTACGCACAGTTACATTACTCCTAGAGTAGTGGAGAATTGTGCTTTTAAGAAAGTAAAGCATAGGAAGTCTTGGTTAGTTCAGCTAGCCACTGGAACTAAGAGAAAAATTACTGAAGTGGTAGAGAAATGCCCATTGGTCATGAATGGATTGGTCACTTGTGTAGATCTGAATGTTCTACCGCTTGGTTCCTATGATGTTCTCATTGGAATGGATTGGTTAGAAGCTCACAGGGTGAAGCTTGATTGTTACAATAAGACTTTCGAGCGCATGAATGAAGAAGTGAACCTAGTAGTTGTGAAAGGTATTCCAAAGGTGATTTGAGTACAACAGGTTTCAACAATGCAGTTAAAGAAGTTCTGTAAGAAGGGTTGCTAGTTGTATGCAGTTCATATTATGGACACATCAAGAGATGAAACTCCTAGGTTGGAGGACTATCAGGTGTTACAAGAATTCAGGGATGTGTTTCCTGATGAGATTCCAGGACTTCCTCCAAAGCAAGACATTGATTTCACTATTGAACTTGTGCCAGGAGCAGCACCAGTGTCCAAGGAACCCTACAGGATGAGTATACCGAAGATGCTAGAGTTGAAGATGCAACTGCAAGATTTATTGGAAAATAAGTATATCCAACCGAGTGTGTCTCCTTGGGGAGCACCAGTTCTGTTTGTCAAGAAGAAAGATGGTACACTCAGGTTATGCATTGATTACAGACAGTTGAACAAGGTTACTGTGAAGAATAAATATCCTTTGCCTAGGATTGATGACCTCTTTGATCAAATGAGAGGAGCAAGGGTATTTTCCAAGATTGACTTAAGGTCTGGTTACCATCAGGTGAGAATCAAGGATGAAGACATTCATAAGACAGCCTTCAGGATGAGGTATGGGCATTATGAGTTTGTAGTGGTACCGTTTGGTCTCACGAATGCACCAGATACATTTATGTGCCTCATGAATAGTGTCTTCAACAGGTATTTGGAAAAGTTTGTGCTTGTTTTCCTTGATGACATTCTCCTTTAATCTAAGAATGAGGAAGAGCATGAAGAGCATTTGAGACTAACATTGAGTTTGCTCAGGGAGCATCAGTTGTATGCAAAACTGAGCAAGTGTGACTTCTATAGAGATAGAATTCAGTATTTGGGACACATTATCTCAGAGGAGGGTATATCTGTGGACCCCAAAAAGATAGAAGCCATTACAAATTGGCCTACTCCAAGAAATGCAACAGATGTAAGATCTTTTATGGGACTTGCAGGATACTACAGGAGATTCATTGAGGGATTTTCCGAAGTTGCAGATGTTATCACTTCTTTGCAAAAGAAGGGGATGAAGTTCTAATAGACATCGAGGTGTGAAGAAAGCTTCCAGCAGTTGAAGAATATTCTCACTAGTGCACCAGTATTGAAGATTGCAGATCCAGAGTAATATTTTGTGGTGTGTACTGATGCATGCGGACAAGGGCTTGGAGGAGTCCTTATGCAAGACAACCATGTGATATGTTATGAGTCAAGAAAGTTGAAGGAGCATGAGAAGAACTACACCACTCATGATCTAGATCTTGCAGCCATAGTACATGCTCTCAATATGTGGAGACATTACTTGATGGGTAGGAGATTTGAGCTCAGGACAGATCATTGTGGACTAAAGTACCTATTTGATCAGCCTACTTTGAATGCTAGGCAAGCAAGATGGCTAGAATTTTTATGTGAGTTTGATTTTGAAATCAAACACATAAAGGGGAGAGAGAATAAGGTAGCTGATGCACTCAGCAGGAAGATGCAAGAAATGCATGTCGCATCTCTTAGTATTTGCCAATCAGATTTGAGGTAGCATATTAGTAATCATGTTGCCAGAGATGAATTGCATGAGCTGGTAAAAGACAAATTGCAGAAGCAAAGTCTTGAGAAGAAGTATGAGGGATATGAATTGGAAGAGGATGGAATTCTCACTTATAAAGGTAGAATTTATATTCTAGATGTAGCAGATTTGAGGAGAGTTGTTATGGATGAAATCCATCAAGCTCCGTATTCTGGTCACCCAGGATATCAGAAGACAATTGCTACGGCTAGAAAGTAGTACTTTTGGCCAGGTATGAAAAATGACATCGCTGAACACATTTCAAGGTGTATGAAATGTCAACAGGTGAAGGTTGAGCATCAACATCCAGCAGGTTTGTTGCAGCCTTTGCTAGTTCCAGAATGGAAATGGGAAGTTATTTCCATGGATTTTATTACAGGATTACCGATGACTTGGAGACAACATGATTCCATCATGGTTGTGGTAGACAAGTTGACAAAGGTAGCACATTTTATACTAGTTAAGTCTACATATGAGGCAGGTGACATTGCAAAGATCTTCATGAAAGAGGTTTTCAAATTGCATGGATTGCCTAAGGCAATAGTCTCTAACAGAGATGTCAAGTTTACTTCCAAATTTTGGAAGGGGTTGTTTGTAGATTTGGGTACAAAGCTAAACTTCAGCACTGCATACCATCCTCAAAAAGATGGTTAGACAGAGAGACTTAATCAGGTGCTTGAAGATATGCTTTGCATGTACGTGATGGACAAGCCAACCAAGTGGGAAGATTACTTGCACTTGGTAGAGTTTTCTTGTAACAATGGACAGCAGGAATCCTTGGGGATGAGTCCGTATGAAGCTTTGTACGGAAGAAGGTGTAGGACACCAGTGACTTGGGATAACCCAATGAACAGGATTGTACTTGGGCCAGAATTGCTCAAAGAATGGAGCAAGAGGTTGTAAAGATTAGGCAGAATCTGAAAGCAACACAGGACAGATAGAAAAGCTATGCAGATAAGCATAGGGTGAACAGGGAGTTCAGTATTGGGGATCATGTTTACCTCAGAGTGAGGGCAAGGAAGAGTTCCTTGAAGCTTGGAAGTTGTGCCAAGTTGTCACCGAGATATTGTGGGCCGTTTGAAGTGCTTGAAAGGATAGGGCCAGTTGCATATAGACTTGCATTTCCTGCTAGCACTAGAGCTCATAATGTTTTTCATGTTTCCTTTCTTAAGAGATATGTACATGATCCTAACCATGTGATAAATTGGGATGTGATTCAGGTAGAACCCGAGGGAGAGTTTCGAATCGAGCCAATGTGCATCCTCAACAGGAAGGTCACAATGCTCCGGAACTGAGCCCTAGGTCAGGTAAAGGTGCAATGGCAGCACTTCGGACCTAAAGAGGCTACATGGGAGTTGGAGGATGCCATGCGATTGGCACATCCATTTTTGTTCAATTCTGCGGAACACTGAGGCAATACCAGTGTAGCATTTTGTTCAATTTTGTAAGCACCGAGGACATTGCTGTTGAAGGGGGAGGGGAATGTAATGCCCCAGTTTTGACCCCGTTGCATTAGATGTACATGATGTATATATTAAATGATCATGGTGCGGAGCTAAAGGCTAAGGCCCCACCATTGATCAGTTATGTTATGTTTTGGATTTGAATTGTCACCGATGGTATATCGGGGCATGCAGCATACATTATGTTTGTCATCATGTAAATATGCATCATAATTAATTAAATGAACCTGGCCAGCTACGATCATGGCAACTAAAATGAGAAAGGGGCATGATTTTCACAAGGATAAGGATGTGGGGGAATTTGTCCAACTTTGGCCAATAGGGTGAAAATCCATGTGTCTTCTTCCCTTGTCATATTCCAACCACTTTCATTAAGAAAGGTTGCTGGTGGTTGAGGCAGTTATGGTCTTTGGGAGTGGGGTGGCAGGACTGTCAGTCCTCACCCACACGCACACTCCACCCTGGTTGACTCCACTATGGCTGGGAAAAACGACTGCCATCACTCACGCAGGGATATCTCTTCTCCACGACTGTGCTGAAGGCTCACACACTTCCAATTTTCACGTCCTTCCTGTTGTTTGTTCATCCACGGACAAAAATGGAGTTGTTTTTCCTCACAGGGTCGGATTGTTTTCCACACACAGGATTTTCCTGGTCTTTATCCACGTGTTTATCCTCTGTGGATCTACGGATGGTTTGGATATATTCTTCCCTCACAGACTGATTCATGGGTCCTATATTGTCATTTTCATTCATGCCCAGGCTGGGGAACTATAATATCTTTCCCAGCATGGTCTATGTATGTTTTCCTGGCAACTTCATTGCCCAAGGACGGGTTGAGTTTTCCCCACGTTGTGAGCCATGTCCACTGATGCATTTCGGGGGCTGTTAATTTCCCCAAGCCATGAGCTGTGTTTGCTGTTATGTTTGGGGACTGCTATAGATGGTTTGAATTCGTTTTCCCTGGTTTAAGCTGTGATAGCTAAATTGATTTCCTGAGTGCAATGGTTGGTCTTCGGACTATATTGGGAGCAGGGATGGGGGCTTAATATTGCTTGATAAACCTGGTGGTTGGAAACCACACAGACAGAGCTAGAGGGCTGGCCTTCTTCTCCATCACCCCTGAATAGCACTAGAAGGGAATGCAGGGCCTAAGGGACTGTGTAGCAGAGAAGGGACTAATTCCTTGTGTTGGGTGTGGGTGGGTGTCCTAGATTTCAGGCTAGTTTTGGTGTAGGTGTTCTTGGATCTGTAAGGAGCTCACCAGCTTAGCATTAAGCTTATCCCAACTCCTGGATGGCCTGATAAACCCAACTGTGTTGGCTTGGCTATGCTTGTGTATGCTTGGCTATGTGTCAATCTGCTAGTTCCCTTATTCCTTCGAGAATCATACACAGCTTGAGGGTGGCTACACTGCTGAGAGATTAAGGAGCACGCTGGCCTATGGTTGGGTGGAAGGTTGCAGCGACATAGCTGGTTTCTAATCAACTTCTTCATAAGATAAGTGATCTTGTGTATTTTTCTTCTACTATCTTAATTACTGTTAATGATTGTAATGAACATGTTGAATGAATGTTGGTTTGAATGTATGATGTTTCCACTGTGTCTGATAGATGATTGCATAAGTGCATGTTTTATTTCAATGCATTTTCCTTAGCATTCTATTTTCAGCAATTTTGTGAATGCACATTTTCATGGGGCTCTTAGCCTGGGTGCTTGAAGCTTGTAGTCATGTCCTCTCCCTCGGTCAGAGGCATGGGGACGTGACAGGAATTTGGGGTGAAGTAAAGGATAGAAAAATGAAAGCAAAGTGTTATCTCTTAAAATAAATTTATTTTCAAGAAGTTCACTTAGACAATTTATTTTTTGATAAGATGAAGATTTCAAGTCATATTATGAAAGATATTGGGGTGACTAACAAAGTTGGGATATATGATGCTTTGTTATTTAAGAAATTGGAAAGTTTTATCTTTCGGTGGCTTAGGTGAGATTTTCAACAACTCATTAGCCACCGGAAAGCCTAGCTTTCAGAAGCTAATAGTTCAACGTAAGACCATGTTATCCACCGAAAGCCTTCTCATCTCGTTCTTTATAAATTTTTGGGAAAAGGACTTTTGGTGGCTTAGGCAAGATTTCCAATAGCTCATTAGCCACTAAAAAGCCTTGGTTTTGATAGCTTAGCGAGTGTTTTCAGGAATACATTAACCACTGAAAGCAAATTAAATACGTTTTTGGAAAGGGAAACTTTCGGTGGCTTGGGATAAATTTCAAATAGTTCATTAGCCATCAAAAGGCCTTCCTTTCGATAGCTAAACGATGAGATCCGAAAACACATTAAACCACTGAAATCTTGTTACACATGTTTTTTGGAAAGAAAGTTTTCGGTGGCTTGGGAGAACGTGTCGGTGGTTCATTAGCCACCAAAAGCTTAGCTTTTGGCAGCTAGAAAACTAAACCCTAGATATTCGTAACCACCAAAAAGGTCGAAAAGAGAAAATAGTTACCTGTCCATCAAATCAAACTCGTCAGCACAAGATAGGTCATGATTTAGTACGATTAACCATTGAAAGGATGGGGAAACTGCAGTAAGGCATAATTTGATGATTAATTAGGTCATTATTGATCTGACCTGACTGATGGGAATCAAAACCCTAATATACCCTCCATCTGTCCCATGACTATAGCAAACCTCCACTGAATACCAAGTTCAAATTAAAAATTATTACTAAGCTAGCCATCTCGTGGATATCACCAAAATCCTCCATCATATCATTCGAATACCTATCAAGTGGTTAACCCCTCAAAATCAGCACCACATCCCTAGTACATTCCTCATTTTTTGCATGCATACTTACTGCTCAAGGCCATCCCTTGAAACCAGCGTGCTAATTTCCTTCATAGAGTTTGAATTTGGTTTTTCTTGCAGGATACTAAGGAGCACAAATCAGAGATGAAGAAAAGAGGACCTGCCCTCAAACAAGAACTAGGATACATCAGCTATCTTGAGTCACATCCAGAATTCTGCTAATTATTCAGAGATGTAGGCTGCTATAGGTTTTGTGAGAAAGTTCAAGGGTCACACTAGCAAATTGGAGAGGCAGTTTCCCTTTATTTTGATGGATCCAAGGCGCGGATAGGAAAGGAAGAGTTCCTAGTGGATGAAACCCTAATTGTAGAGGTGACAAAAATCCCAAGAACTGGGGAGAAGTGGTTTAAGACCACCATTACTAAAAATGTGGAGTTGAGATCCTATCTAAAACCTGAACACAAAAATGTGGTATGGAAGAAAAGTGTTCCATCCACCTGCCTAGAAGAGAGATGGCAGCAATTACTAAAAGCAATTTTGGTGTATATAACCTGTGAAGGTAGATACAATAGAGCAATGATATATCACTTCAAACTGATGAACCATTTTATAGGAAGAAGCCCTTTAAATTTACCTTTCTACCTCCACAAGAGCTTAACAAAAATGGCACACCAGGTAAAGGCCCAGCCCACAAAAATTGCAGGAAGGTTGTCTCACCATGGCCTCATACAACTCATTGTCCAAGAATTGTTGCAAAGGAGAAACATAGCATGGACACATTTTTTGTTTTGGAATGAGTTTGAAATAGACCTACAACCAGAAGATAAAGGAAAGTCTCCTTTAAAGAAATCCACCACCCCCAAGAGTGGAAAGAGAAAAAAAGGGCTATCTCACCTATAATAGTGGATCACCCTTCTCCCACTGCTAAAACCAACCAAGCTAAGAGATCCCTAGATTTCAGTGGAAAAGAGAAGGAGGTCACAACACAAAGTGGAAATATCCTGAACTTACCTTACGTAGACTCAGAAGGAGAAAGGGAGGATGAAGTTAACCTAGTAGAGAAGGTTGTAGAAAAAAATGAAGAACTTCCATCACCCACACCAAAAGAAGACCAGGATGAACCAGTGGAAAAGGATTCCTCTAGAAAGCCCAGGTCACAAAGAGTCAATCAGTTGCTAAGGAAAGTATATGAACTAGAATTTTTAGAGAGAGAGATAAAAAGAAATATTGCAGTGTTAACCAAGAAAAACACTCAATTGAATAATTCCCTGCTAGAAATGAAAGGAAGGTATTTTTTGTTGCAAAAAAGATATCAGAGGTTCATGAAGGATAACACCAGGCTATATAGGATGATCAGGATTCTGAAGCTGCAAGTGAAGAATTCCAGATCAAACCCTAGCTCTCATACTCACTTTGCAATAGAAACCCTAGCTAAAGCAATAGTAATCCTTCAGAATCCAAAGGCAACCCAGGATGCTGCTAATTTTCCAAACATTGGGAAAGCTGAAGAAGTGCCAAAAGATCAATAGCACAGCTAAAAAGGATGAATTGGGAGGTTGATTACAATTTTTGCAAAAACACGGCTTTCAATTGCTTAGGCGGACGCAGGGGTGATTCATTAGCCACCAAAAGCATAGCTTTCAGCAGCTAACATACTCGAGATTTTGATTCCTTAACTAGTGTTATAGTTAGATAGACTAGTATTTAAATTAGGGTTTTTGACCTAATTTTGAAAAAACATTTATTTTTAGCTATTTTTAGTAAAAATAGATCCAACTTTTTAGGATCTAAATATTTTTGTAAAGGCTATAAATCCTAAGACTTATGTTATATAAAGGGTTCAACATCGAGGACCTTTTGACCATTATTATTATCAAGCTTCTCATATTGCTCATGACCTGATATAAGCTCTTTTGCTATCATATGTTCAGCTTCCATTTCTTGTATGTTCTGTGCTTATGCCTGAATGTGTTGTTCAAGTTTATTCATGTTATTTGATATCTTATAGCTGTCATCCTATCTGCATGTTGATGATTTGAATTGCAAATACTTTCCTTGTTATGATTAGCCATTTATATATAACTAGTTTATGTATGAATCTGCCAGCATAATACGTTCTCCATCTCTTCACCCTATTATCAAACCTATGAACAGTGGTAGTTAGAAGCCTTTTCTTTGATTGATTTTCACGCATGTATTGAAATTGTTAGGTCCTATAGGTCACCTGACTTGATCCAGTTAGAAAAACCATAAAAATATTTAAATTTCTAGGCATCCTTGAGCTGCAACCTAGAGGGGTTCCTTGGAGTGATAACACAAATGCATGTTGAAGGATTTGAAGGCTAGAAGAATTCTTTTCCACATCAAGATCTTGGTGATCAATGGAATTGATGGACAAGGATGGTTTAAAGAAAAGGAGAAGGATTCACATCCACATTTGGATTGTAAGAATTTTCTTCTTATTTTCAATATGATGCAATTCTAGTTTCCTTTCCTCCCAATTTTGATTTTTAATCTATGTGTTAAATCTAGTTTTGAATTCAATATTTGGTAGATAGATTTCAAAATTTTCAAAGTTTTTCAAGTTCATAGAGGTATATATAGACATAAGGAACTAGTAAGAAATCTCTTAATGAAGGCCTAAAGGCCATGGATGCTTAAGCAATGGGATCTAATACAAGTGGCATGCTTCAATAGGTTCTTTCCTTTATTCCTCCCCTCTCTACTCTTTGATAATGCTTAGGAATATGAAGAAATTTTAAAATATTTCATGTATCTCTGTCAATTGGGCTTCACCCACCCATAGAAATAGGAGAGTAAGACATAACTTCAGCTTTAGAAACTCCACTAATAGAATGGCGACTCTATTGGGGATCTTGGGGTTTTAATTCTTGATTTATTGAATTTATCCTCATTTTTGTGTGTTCTTGAATTTTTTATATTTATATTCATTCCTAAGTTCTTCCTTTATACCCATTAATTCAAGTTAGGAGTCTAAAATCAACCTAGATCTACCTTTAAATCATCAAATTTGAGTGTATTTGGGCTCGGATCTGAAATTTTTTTGGCTTTAAAAGGATGACACACCTAGATAGTTTACAAAAAGAGTCAGCCTCATGGTGACGCTATTTTTACCTTTCCAAAGTGCATCAGTGACACTCTATGTGTTATGTGTACAAAGCATCACACACAACACGTGAAAGTCACAGTATCTTGAAATGTTTTGACATAGAATCCTCAGTTTTGGACCATTTTGATTGGTTATTTCTAATGTAGATGGATTAGGAATCATCTAGAAAATATTTTAGAGATTAATTTCATCTAATTTGAGTAATATTTGGGGATCCTTTAAGGATTTTAAAGATTTGTATGCATTTAGCTTGACAAAGAAAAAAATTTAAATCACTGTTTTAGGACTTTAATTTGGGGATGAAGATAAACTTTGAAGACCTTAATATGATAGCCAAAGACCTATTGGGGTCCATTAGAAGAATAATTCATAGAATTAGGAAGGATTTCATTTGAATTTGTGAGGCTTTGAATCTTCTTTAGAAAATATTAAAATATCACTTTCAATAGTAATTTTTTGAGTTTTTGTTCAAATTTTCTTTTAAATATTGCTTATATATAAGTGGTTTAGGTGTTATTTGTTATATTTTTAACATTTAATCTATATGATCTTAGGATAATCTGAGAGAATAACAAGCACAACAATCAATCACAAGAGACAATGAACTCAAATATTTTCCTCAGGGAAACCATAAAGGAGAAATCCCTGCAACTTCCTCAGAGATAGAATCAGTACCAAAAGTAAACCCAAAGATAGTAATATGATCTCCAGACAGCAGTAGCCTCTCTCTCTTGTCCCAACTTCTTCTTTCTCTCTCAGTTATGCACTACAACTGAGTGTGAGTGAATGTGTGTTAAATAGAGAGGCTCCCTCTCTATTTATATTAATTCTCGACTTGACAATACCTCACTGGGGCTGACTTCTCTAGGAGAATCTATTAACCCTAGGGCCCCACAACTATGGGGAATTTAACCCTTGATCAATAAGGAGCGTTATACTCTATGACTTTACATGACTTGTTTTCATTATTGAATCTCTCGATAGGAACATAGGGGCATGACATGACTCAATTACATTACATATAATTCCTGATATAAACATCAGGGTACAATACATAATATATTCAAGTGAATAAATAAGATATGCAAGTGAATACATTCCAAAGTTACAAATACATCAACACTCCCTCTTAACTTGGAAGGTATTCTCTCGACACAATTTATCAGCACGGGTCTTCTTCTATGTATCATCTAGATCAGCATTAAGTCATATTCATCTTCAATTCATTTTAATCTTAAATTCATCAAATCATCAAGTCATCTTCATCAAGCCTGGATCACCACTGGATCTGGATCATCACTAGATCATCATCAAGTCTGGATCATCACTTGATATGGAGCATCACTAAATCATCATCAAGTCTATATCATCACTTGATATGGATAATCACTACTAGATCATCATCAAGTCTGGATCATCACTTGATTTGGAGCATCATTGGATCATCATCAAGTCTAGCTCATCACTTAATTTGGATCATCACTGCTGGATCATCACTGGTGCTATCTCAATTCTACTCATCATGGGGAGTTCTATAGAGCCAACCCTTTTTCATGTTGGTTTTAGGCGTAGCCTTCATGTATTTATTCATCGTCTTCAACACTTATATCTGACCATGGAATGAACCATGTCGAAAAGGACCAACACTCACATCTGACCTCATCTTGTCAAAAAGGCTCTGCACTTACATCCAACCTCATCTTTTCAGAAAGGTGTTGCACTTAAATCCAACCTCATCTTGTTAGAAAGGATCTACACTTACATCCGACCTCATCTTGTAAGAAAGGTTCTACACTTACATCCAACCTCATATTATCAAAAAGGATCTGCACTTACATCCGACCTCATCTTGTAAGAAAGGTTCTACACTTACATCCAACCTCGTATTATCAAAAAGGATCTGCACTTACATCCGACCTCATCTTGTCAGAAAGGCTCTGCACTTACATCTGATCATGTGGGAACACATCCCTCAATCACATCAGAATGGATTTGTACTAATCATGTGGGAACACATGATCTCACAATCACATTAGAATACCTCTAGACTGATCATGTGGTAACACAACCCACAATCACAACAGAGCATATCTGCACTTATATATGACCATGTGAAGCTCAGCCTTCCACCATGTCAGAAAGGCCAACAAACACATCTATTCCCTTTGGAGGGAGCCTCGATCTAGAGAACACCAATCTTCTCCCTAAAGTACTCAAACTTTACTCTAGCTAATGGTTTGGTCAATACATCAGCTATCTACTGATCCGTCACAACTTATTGGAGCTTCACTGCTCCTCTCTGCACCATATCCTGATATAGTGGTACTTGATCTCAATATGCTTTGAATTTTGATGGAATACTGGGTTCTTTGACAGCTTCACACATCTCTGGTTTTTGCAATTTATAAAAGTAGCATGCATCTAGAGATCAAATAAATTAGACAATATCTTTCTCATCCATACTGCCTCGCAACTAGCTAAAAATGTTGTGACATACTCTACTTCAGTTGTACTTTGTACCACACAGGATTGCTTCCTGCTAAACCAGGAGATCACACCTGATCCCATACTAAAGCAACACCCTAAAGTGCTCTTTCTATCTGTGGCACTACCTTCCCAATCCGATTCCACATAACCTTCCAGGTTAATCTTCTAATTCACTTAATACTTGAGCCCATAATCAACTGTAACCTTTAAGTACCTCAAAATATGCTTTGCAGCAATCAAGTGAACATGTCTTCGATACGTCAGGAACTGGCTCAATGTGTTCAGAACAAAGAAAATATCGGGTCTCATATTTGTCAGGTACATCAAGGACCCAATCATTTGATGATACATTGTAGCATCAACCGCTTCTGATGAAGCATCACTCAATAGCTTCAGATTTGAGGCCATAAGTGTGGTCATGGCCTTGTATTTCATCATCCCGAACCTCTTCAGGATCTCTATTACATACTTCCCTTGTCTCAAGCAAATTCCATATGCATTCTGCCACACCTCCATGCCTAGAAAGTAGTGCATCATTCCCATGTCCTTCATTTTGAACTTGATAAAAAGCTTCCGCTTTGTATCAGCAATCAACCCATCCTCACCTATCACAAACAGATCATCTACATATAGTAGGAGTATCACTGGGTTCCCTTCTTCAACCTTGTAGTAAAGGTTTGAATCCGCTTTACTCTTGGTAAAGCCCAATCTAGATAGGAAGCTGTCAATTTTGTTGTACCATGTCATGGGTGTCTATTTCAAACCGTAAAAGGATTTCTTTAACTTAAACACATGATTCTCTATGTCATGTGTCTCAAAACTGAGTGGTTTCTCCACATATACTTCTTCTTCTACTACACCATTCAAGAAATTTGTCTTGACATCCATCTGGTGTACTTTCCACTTCATTACTGCACCTAAAGCAAGTACTAATGTGATGGAAGTATATGTTCCTACAGGAGAAAAAGTATCTTCATAATATGATTCCTTCTTTCTAGGAGAAACCATGAGCCACAAATATTGATTTATATCTCTCTATGCTACTATCTGCAGCATGCTTGATCTTATATATCCATTTGGAAGTCACAACAGACTTCCCCTTTGGTCTTGGGACAACATTCCAAACATCATTCTTCATGATCGATCGATACTCTTCGATCATAGCATCCTTCCATTCTTTGTTTTTAGTCACTTATTCATAGTTGGAAGGTTATTTATCAATGAAGTCACATAATAGGGCCACATAACTGGAGCAGGACCTGGTTCTTTTCCTTTCTCTGTGTATCTCTTATGGAGCCCCATATCTTTCTGCACCTTGGATAGCCTCTCATACCCAAGAAGTTTTCATCTTGTGAGGATTCTTCTCTTGAGGTGGATCTACAGGTTCTTGAGGTTCTTTTATTTCTTGATCTTCTTCTTGAGTTGCATCGTTCATAGTTATGTCTTGAATTCTGGGTACTTCTATTTCTTCAAGTTCTTCAACAGGTCTCTTTCTTGATTTGTTGTAAGCTGAGTCGTCATCAAATGTTACGTCCCTAATGATGTCAATCTTCTTGAATCCTAGGAAGTATATTATGTAAGCCTAATTCAAGCTTTTAGAGTATCCCACAAATATACCCTTCCTTCCTAAAGGGTCTAACATTGTCCTTTTTTCGTTTGGAATGTGAATGTATACTGGACAGCCAAATATTCTGAGATGGTTGACTTCTAGTTTCTTGCTGAAAAACACTTCTTCAGGTTTCTTGTTCTCGAGTACTCTATGTGGAGTATGGTTCTGTACATACATAGCTATTCTAGCAGCTTCTTCCCATAGGTGCATAGGAAGATATTGATCATGAAGCATTTCCCTTCCATCTTCCATGATTGTTCTATTATTTATTTTTGCAACACCATTCTATTGTGGATTATATGGAGTAGTCAACTCCCTCTTAATCCCTGAATATTTGCATAATTCCTTGAATTCATTTGATGTAAATTATCCATCATTGTCTGATCTAAAAATCTTGATCTTCTTCTCTGTGTAGTTTTTGATCAAGGCTTTGAATTCCTTGAACTTGCTGAATACTTCATCTTTGTTCTTCATGAAGTATATCCAGGTCTTTCTAGAAAAATCATCAATGCAAGAAACATAGTATACATACCCACTTAATGAACTAGATGACATCGAACCCCATACATCAGAGTGAATGATTTCCAAGATTCCTTTAGCCTTGATTTAGCTACTTCGAAATGTCTTCTTTGTGTTCTTTCCTTTTGCACATCCCTTGCATACTCCTTCATGTTTTGCTTCTATTTCTGGAAAACCTTCAACAACTAGTGGCCTATAGTGCACATGTGCAAGCCTTCTATGCCAAAGTTCATTTTGTTCTACTGAGTCATGAACCAAGGCTTGTTCTAGTTGGTCCTTTAATCTATATAGTCCTCCCTCTTGTTCTCCAATTACTACTGCATCATTAATAGTCTTTCGTTTTGGCCACATGATGACTTGGCCATCTATAGATGCAACTCTTATGCCTTTTTCATCTAATGCAGAGATAGATATAAGGTTCTTCTTTAGTCCTGGTACAAATAGGACATCCTTCATTTTCATAGACTTTCCAGAGTCTAATTTGTAGGAGGATTCTCGACTACCTTTTATTGGATACTAGTAGCCATCCCCAAGTTTCACCTTGTGGGATGATTCATGTTCTGATAATTTCACAAATGATTCTTTGAATCCCTTCATGTGTTTGGAAGCCCCACTGTCCATAAGCCAATCATTGCTTCCATGTGTGATGTTTCCTATGAGAACAAAAATCAAAACATATTCTTTATCACTTGAAGAATCATCACTATCTTGTTTGATTCTCTTCCTGTAAGGCTCATCATCTTCTACAGCATGAGAATGATGTCTTTTCTTGTTTCCCTTCCTCTTGAGAGATATATCTTTGTTTCTAGGACAATCTCTTGCAAGGTTTCCTCTTTCATCACATGTATAGAAAATGAACTTAGACAAATATTTGTTGGACTTTCTAGTGTTTTTCTTCTAGTGAGAGTGTTTACCTCTATGATGGTCTGTTATGCTTTTCTTGGATTGTACTATGAGAGCTTGATATTCACTTCGCATATTTTCTTCTCGTGCTAATATTCGAGCTTCTTCTTGTGAGCATTCCTCCCACAGTCTGCTAAAATTGAATAGCTTCTTTCTGGCATAGATCCCTTGAATAAAAGAGTCCCATTCCCTAGGGAGACCATTCAAGGTGGTCATCACAATTTCTCATTCTCTAATTCTTCATCTATAGCTTCAAGTTGTTCCTTGATTTGAGAGACCCTTGTAAAGTAAGACTGAATGGTCTCCACATTCTGGATATTTACATTCTTCAATTGGTTTCTCAGAGTCATCTTCCAATTTATGTTCTTCCTTTTAAATAACTTGGTCAGGGTATCAAACATCTCTTTAGGTGTCTTTAGAGAGGAAACTTGAGGTATGAGTTGATCCTTGATTGAATCAGCAATAATACTCTTAGCCATGACCAATTTCTTCTTTTGTAAGGCCTTAGCCTCATCTCCCTCTCAAACTAGAACCTCTTCATTGACGTAAGAGTCTAACTCATTTTCTTCCAGGACCAAAGAGATACTATACTTCTATGCTAGGAAGTTATCAGCTCCCTCAAGATTTTCATCAATATTGGTATGATGAGACATCTTAACACAGAACCTCAAATGGAAATGAAAAAGATTTAGATATTACCAGGTTAAGATGTCGGAACTAGATATGGAGCTAAATTTCTGCAGAGCTGGTTTTCTGGTTCAGAAGTAGATTAGGGTTTGAATTTCTCAGAGTTCTACCCAACCAAAAACTTTGATATTGATCTCTAAACTTTGATTTTGGGGAGGAGATCAATCCATGCCTAGGATCACTAAACAATTCCACTTCTATGGAAAGCCCTAATTTCCCGCAGTAGTGTCGGTTCAAAAACTAAAAATGCTCAGAATCAGATTCTGCTTCGACAGAAAGATGTGCCCTAGAGAGGAGGGTTAGCCTAGCCTCCTTTGCTGAAAATCTATGGAGAGAGATCCAAAAGTAGGAAGGCCTAGCTTCAGTAGTTGCATAGTGTCTTATTCTCAAGTTAGCTCTGATACCATGTTAGATTTTTAACATTTAAGCTATATGATCTTAGGATCTTATCTGAGAGAATAACAAGCACAACAATCAATCACAAGAGACAATGAACACAAATATTTTCCTTGGGGAAACCATAAAGGAGAAAACCCTACAACTTCCTCAAAGATAGAATCAACACCAAAAGTAAAACTCAAAGACAGTAAGATGATCTCCCGATAGCAGTAGTCTCTCTTTCTTGTCTTAGATTCTTCTTTCTCTATCATTTATACGATACAACTTAGTGTGAGTGAATGTGTGTTAAATAGAGAGGCTCCCTCTCTATTTATACTAATTCTCGACTTGACAATAAAGCACTTGGGCCAACTTCTTTAGCAGAGTCTAATAACCCTAGGGCCCCACAACTGCAGGGAATTTAAACCTTAATCAATAAGGAGAGTTATACTCTATGACTTTACATGACTTTTTTACATTATTGAATCTCTCGATAGGAACATTCGGGCATGACATGACTCAATTACATTACAGATACTACCCGATATAAACATCGGGGTACAATACATAAGATATACAAGTGAATACATTCTGAAGTTACAAATACATCAACACTACTTTTCATTTGCATCCATTGTTTCACTATTATTGGGTGATATTTTGACTTATTTGGTATCTTTCAGTCATTGTTTGCAAAGAAAATTTATCTAAGAATGAAGAATATCACATTTTTAAAAAAATTAATGAACCTTAGGCCCTTTGATTTTGAAATTACATATACTTGTTGAATAGATACACACTTTGAAATCATAGTTGAGACACAGTTAGATCCATAAATTATATCAATTTCACTAAAAAATTTATAATTTTGGACCTCTCACTTAAGATAAATTCAAAAGAAAATTCCTGCAAAGCATAACAAAATTGCTTGATCAAGTAAAATTTTTCTTTCTGATAGATTAATTTGAATTTATCAAAACAAAATTAGAGGATTTTGTTTGTCATTCTCGAATTTCTTTTCATAAGTTGTGTTTGATCCCTACATAGACTCTTCACTAGCACTTTTGGGCGATCTTGTGAATGAGAAATACAGATCTCAACTGTAATAGTCTAGTATTGTTTTTTAGCATAGTTTTTAGCCCTACATATCCTCTTCACTCACACTTTCAGGTGATCTTGTGAATGAGAAACATGGATCTCCAGTGTAATAATGTAGACTTTGTTTTGGAAGAATATATTTTTTGAGCCATGCGTATCCTCTTCACTTGCACTTTTGGGTGGTCCTATGAATGAGAAACATGGATCTCAAGTGTAACATTTGTGGTTCGTATAATTTAAAAGGGCTCTACTTATCCTCTTCACTTGCACTTTTGAATGGTCCTATGAACCAGAAACAGGGATCCCCAATGTAAAGATTCGAAGGAACTTTTATTTTCGGGTGACTCCATGAAGGTGGGTAACACTTTTTAGCCAAATTTGGCAATGAAAACCTAATTTTTTACTCATGTGCTAGATAGAAGCTCTCAAAACACATATATGCCATGTGAATTCCGACTTGTAGTAAAAAAAATTGTAGAATATTATGTTGCCTTCCCAATGATATTTAAAAAAAATTATATTTCGATGTCATTTAATGTGTGAAATTTTTCATTTAATGAACTGTGTGACTTTTAATATTTGAAGAAGTTAAAAAGTGGCTCGTGTCCATCCCCAATACTTCAATCTTACATTAATAATTTGAAAAAAAAAATATACGAGTAGGATCTACACAAAATGCATTGTGGTCTGCATATTTTTTTGTTAATTTATTTCTCAATATACAATTATTTATTATTTTTCAAAAGTGACCACATCTGATTTCAACATCATTTTATACACATGTGTGTCCATCCCAGCTTTCTTTTCACTGTTTTCAAAAATTTAAAAACCAAAGATACCCTTTTGAAGACAACACGTCGATGTGTGGGATGTGTATTTTTCAGAAATTTTTCGATGTGTATTTTTTACCCTGCGGATTTTTCTTTGAGCTGCTTTGAAGTTGTTGTCAGGTTTTCTAAGTGTAATTTTTAGAAGTAATTAAAAAAAAACCATATGAATGCAAAAACGCACGCATGATACCTCAATGTATAGAAGATTCGATGATAAATCTATTGGTATGAACTTTGCTCAGTTTTGTGTCATGAATGGCAGTGTTTAACCCTTAGAAGACACAGAGAAACATTGGTTTTCCTGTAAGAGGGATAGTTCTCTATTTTTTCGGCCCTCAATCGAGGTATTCAAATACCTCGATCGAGGTCTTAACATAACCTCAATCGAGGTTTTACTAAACCCTCGATTGAGGTTTTCAAAAAACCTCGATCGAGGTTCGGTTAAATATTCAAAAAAAAAGCTTTGTACATGACTACCAAGGTTTTATATGCATGCTCACCACCATGACTACCCTATCTAGAAGATTATGCCCATGTAGGAAATTTTAGAAATGAGCTTCTAGGATCCAACTAAGAAAATGGACATAAGGAATTTCAACATCATTTGATTCGAACAACTTTGAAAATAATAAATATCTTAGAAATTTAAACAAAAAAGCAATCATGACATTGCTAGCTTATTCTACTAATAGACCTTTCATCATTTTACTTGGAAACTAGAAGTCCCTGGTACAAACCACCATGGGGCTAAGGGTTTGAGAAATGGATTGTTAAAAGATTTTTAATGTTCATTAAATTACTTCAAAACACAAAACAGGTCTAGAATGGAGCAGCGGGCGGGGGGAGTGGGAATTGAAGATCAGAATTAGAGTTACATAAATGTAGTGAAAGGTTTTAAATACTAAAAATTCTTTGTTCCTCCATATATAATTTTTAATTTTAAAATACTGCAATTAAGTGATATGACTTTGAAAACACTAATTTTTATGTTAATCGTCCAGATCTATTCCACCCCAGGCTATGAGCTTTAAATATCTGGCCTGAGGATCTATATCGTAGGTATCATATCGTAGTCTTAAGAATCCAAGTGAAGTGGACACAACTTGGTTAAGTTCATCTCATCAACTGAATTGCATGCATCATTGCCATAGTATTCTTTTTGCATTGAACCAAGGAGAGCAATGATGCATGCCATTCAGTTGATGAGCTGAACTTAGGCGAGTTGTATCCATTCGACCTGGATTCTCAGGAATACGTTACGATACCTACGATATATATCCTCGAGTTAGATATTTAAATCCCAGAGCCCAGGGTGGAATAAAACAGGACGATTAAGATAAAAATTATTGTTAAATCCAGAGTCATATCACATAATTGTAGTTTTTTAAAATTAAAATTATATACAAGGGAGCAAAGTATTTTTAGTACTTTTAGAGAGATGAAAATGTGAGCATTAAAAAAAAAATATGACCTCATTTCCTTGGGTTATATCAATGTCCATTGTTTACTTTTCAAAATTGTTATTGTGTCACACATTTGCAATTAATCTTGATAATAAATTATTGAATGACATTAGAATTTACATCAATAACATGTGACTAATTGTTTTGGTGTTTCATAATGGTAAGAGTGGAGGAAAATAAAGAAAAGAAAATGTGTTATGGCGACTGTGGGATCCGAAAAACAAAAAGTATGGAAACTAAACATGATACTAATTCTGATTTTGACAAGAATTGAAAATGTTCAATGACATGAATTCAAATGGGGATTCAAAATACAAGGTGTCCAAGAATCTTTTGGAAGACTTCATTAAATGAAAATTTACATGATGCATATGAAAATACAATGTCAAGATCAAGCTATGAGTTCAATCAAGGTCTCTAAAACCATTGATCGGACGAGTTATAGAAAAGCTCAATCGAGCTAGCAGCTTAATCGAGTTTTTCAAAACTTTAACTAAAACATATTCGAGTGTGCACACAAATATGGACACCCAAATATAATTAAAATCAAACATAGAATTATAAGATAATAAAATTTGATAAAACATAATTTCGACTATAGGAATGATACTTGAGGGTAATAGTACATACCTTGAAGAAAAAACAAGTAAACTCATTACTACTGTCACTTCCGATAGATTTTATGTATAGATATTAGTTGTAGAGTAATTAGAGTTATAGATGTAATTGATTGGAGTCATAGATGTGATTAATCACATCTATAACCCAATTACTCCGCGACTAATATCCATCAAAGGAATTTCATATACATATTCACCTAAATGATGGGCATGTTGCCTATTTATAAGCAATTAAAGATGCTCGATCAAGGTCTACTTTAACCCTTGATCAAGATTTTTTCAACCCTTGATCGAGGTTTTGAACCATCGACCGAGGGTTTACAAAAATCTTGATTAAGTGTTTAACAGAACCTCGATAGAGCGCTTTATAAACCCTTGATCGAGCTGTTAAGACCTTGATTGAGGGTTTATTAAAAGCTCGATCGACGTAAGTTTTTCCATTTTTCCAAATTCACGTTACCAAAAAATGTAACCCACCTCCATGGATGCACCCTTTGAGATAATTGAACAACTCTCAAAAGTTTAAATTCAAGGGAAAGAAAAACCAATTGCTTCAAAACCTTAAAGATTCATTTAGAACTTTACATCGATTTTCAAACCATTCATTTGGAACATTAAATTCAACATTCATGAAGAGAGAATCATTTAATTGTAAAATCAAAATTGAAGCATAATCCTACATTTAAACATTGGTTTGGGAGACTTATTAAAAATAGGAAAAGCATTGAACATTCAAACATTTTTCATTTCCAATTAGTAATAGTTGAATCAAATTGATCTTATGTTTGAGGCCAACCTCTTGAACTCTTGCTAAAATTTTGGAAACCTATTTGAAAAAAAAAGAAGTTAGTAATTTGTGATAATAAAACATCACTTATTTATAAAACTTCTTTTTCAAATTTGTAAAAGTGATTCTATTTTTCAATTTTCATGTTTGAAGGATCTCAAATAACCTCTTACTCTTCCATAGTATAGAATTTAATTGAAATAAAGGAAAGATTAGTGAGCATTATGCATTCGATTGGTTCAGCATTTTGATTCACAAACACCACCATTTTCACCATCACCACTCGAAGCTAAGCAAACTACCCTAAAATCAATGCTTAATCTAAAATTAATCAAGATTTTATTTTCACATCACCAAAAATATTAGGCTAGGGATTTGGATTAAGATGGTGAGTTAATACTCCAAGGCCACAAAATTTCAGAACTAGTATAGATTGAAGAGAGATAAAATCCATTAGTAGTAAAGAGTGGATGATGGGAAAGCACTTCTAACACATGCATTAAGAATGAGGCCAATACAAACTAGTAAGGTCCCCCCACCCCACCCCTCCCTTTCTTGTTTGGTGGGATATTAGCACATCACAATGTTTCAATTAAGTGAGAAGTCCTGGAGGTGAGATCACTTTCTTGAGATATCTAGTCTATATAAGTTATCCTAGACTAACAATTATCCCACCAAATCATCGATTATGAAGTGGTAACCATGTAGTTTATTTTCATAGGGAATCACATAGGATGTTGTAAGTGGGGAATTCTTGGAACACCTAAGACATACATAAGGTTTTTTCAGCTCCTTGGGAGGGTGAGTAGCCAAGAGATAACACTTGCACCTTTGGTGGTTGAAGAACAATGTAATTCTTTCTCATACCTTCACTATTTAGTAATTTTTTAGGCTTGATGTTCCTAAAGAGCTATTAGTTTTGGAAGGCCCTCTAATCTATCTTTTCATGAAACTCTGGTCCTTTGGGGGTAGTTTTCCTACTGATTTTCTTTGGACTTGTTTAGATGTGTGGGCACTTTGATTTTTATTGAGTCTAGTTTCCTTTAGGATTGTTTGAATTTATTTTTATATACTCTAATAAACAAATCCTTTTATTAGTATTTGGAGTGGATAATCTCTCAATCCACTCGACAAGGTGGCAACAAGGAAAGCTACCCAAGTTTTAAGGCCACACTACATTCTGGAGACAGATACATGAACTACATCTTTGTGACTTGGAAAATGAACTACTTTCAAACCCAATCAAATGTTAATAGAGAAGAACAACATCAAAACAATTCTCAGAATTTGTCACATCATGGACGAAACATAGATAGATTTGATGATCTTACTCTAGTTGAAATTAAAAAATTAGAATATCACGCAATTGCTCATGTAAATCCTGTTGGGCCCAGAAATCACCCTTTTTGACCATCCTTAATTACCTCTTTTTGTCCTATCCTACCCCATTGAGCATGCAAAATAAATTTGTTACCCTCACTCTACTCTTCAATCCACCAAGGTATGATTGGGTATTGTTTTATTTTATTAATACTTATGATTGTGATAATTAAGGCTTCATATCTGTCAATATGCTAACATATGATTGTTTATAAAGGTATTTTGAGATATGTAGACTGCAGGAAGATTGGGCTGAACATGCTACGAAAAGGATGGGAATTCATCGCTCAAGCCGATCACCATCAATCCTACCATTGCCCAAGGAATGCGGTCCCAGTGTATTATCCCAAGCAAAGTTGTACAAAGATAGTTGTAACAGAATGCGGCAGATTTGGAGGTCAACAGTGCACTGCTACTCGTGTATAGCTGTGATCTGAAGATATCATTACTCCTGGTTTAATTAACAGTTTCCCTATATTTCCTATCTTTCATCCTGCCACGTTTGTAATAGCTATTTTCATTTGGGGCGCCTGAAGATCAGAGATATTCATGGCTTCCCCATAATAGGGATAGGATGATATGATTTACATTGTATAAATATGGAGAACTATTTCAAGCCAGAGGTTGTTGAACATATAATCAATTCATTGTATTAGCTTTAAGGAGGAATTTAGTAATCGATATGCCTTTTTAATACAAGGAGTTACTTCAGACCTAAGGGTTTTAACGTGTGTACTTCCAACATCTCTATGTGAAGGCTGGGCCCACCTTCCACAGGGATTGCTGAGTTAAATTAGGCATTTCAATTATTTTTTTGTGTGATGTTATGTTAATTTTATTTCTTCGTAGGAAGCTGTAACAAGTTGTGGATTTACAATGTGTTGTTGATTGCATCTCTTGGATACCTGTAGTGGCATGGTGTGATAGTCGAATGAGTAGGTAATTATTCCTTATGCAATTTGTGTGGTAATTGTAACAGCTCTATTCATCCTTATATCTTTTAGTTGTTGTTTCCATGAATCCTTACAGCTTGTCTCTTATTTTTATGATTGTAGAATTTCATTCCTGTACTTCAAATTCATAGAACAGCTGAACTCAATTTTTGTATTTTGAATATTTAGATTAATATTCAATTTATGTCTTTGGATTTCTTGGGTTAATCATTAAGTGGTTTGAAACAGAATTTCCCTTTTTCTACAATTGTAATCTAGATGTGACTTTCATATTTCCATTCTTAGATCAAGAACATCAGAAGGTAATTGTGACTGTATTCCTTAGAAGGTAACTAGATTAAATAGATTCTTGGGATGAGCATAGCCGAATAGAGGACATGATTGTTCAATTACAGTAATTTAGTGTTTAAGCATATATTGTGCATGTTATCCTTGAAATACAAGACTTCCCTAGGTTGACAATAAACATTTTACACTCTATATGTTAGTTGTAATTCACTTGCATGTTGTGTGCCCAACATTTTGGTGCCATTGCTGGGGAGGATAAAAATTAAACACGATCATTAGTTGCCTGCTGTAATTGTTTCTATTTAGTCTCTTTTATTTTTTGTTGTAATGATTTGAGATGTATGAATACAAGAAGGGTAAAGCATGACCATCTTCCTACTCCCAAAACCCCACAAAATACTAACAGTGCAGGTGGTCGAGGTCATGGTCGAGGTCCACAATTGGGTAGAAGAACATTCATTGACGATCTTGTTGAAAAAACTGATTCATCCACAAGGGCTTGCCATCAGGAAACACCTATCAAAAGAATCCCTACAGATCCTGGGGTGCCAGCGTCAGGATCCACAGTGGAGAACACACCAGCAGCCTCGACATCCTCAAATATCCCTGCAGAGGAGGAAAAAGTTGGTACAATAGGATCTGCTGATAGAAGTCCAATCTACCATAGTTACGAGAAGGTTGTAACTAAAGAAGAGTGGAGACAGTTCCATCAGAATATTGTTGATCAGTGGAAGAATGAGGAGAGGAACGAAGAGAATAACGAGGAGAGGAATGAAGAGAAGAACAAGGAGAGGAACGAAGAGAAGAACGAGGAGAGGAACGAAGGAGAGGAACAAAGAGAAGAACGAGGAGAGGAACAAAGAAAAGAATGAAGAGAGGAACGAAGAGGAGAAATTACAAGAAGGAATGAGTAATAGACACAAATCTGATGAGGAATAGGCAATGGGGAAAAACCATCATCACGAAGATCATTCCCTTCCTGAAGGAATGGTGGCTACACTTCAGTCCCCAATTCAGCAGTCGGAAGGAACAACCCCTATGAAAAATATATCGCCATCAATGTTTCCTCGCTTCCATGGAAAAGCAGCAGAGGATCTAGATGAATTTATTTTTGAGTTTGATATCCTCTATCGCAGCTATGACTACATCACCGATGCACAAAATTTGAATCTCTTCCCTGCCACTTTGAAGGTAAATGCATTACACTGGTTCATGAGCCTAGGAGGTGGAACTGTCACTAATTGGGATAGGATGAAACAGGTGTTCCTAGAGAAATATCAGGAATATTGCAACACCAAGGACAAGAGAGAAGAATTGTTCAAAATGGTGCAGAAGGAAGACGAAAGTCTGGAAGATTTTGTAGAGAGGCTTTTATACAATGTGCAAAGAGCTGGATAGACGAACATGGGGTTAGATGTGCTCAAGATAATCCTGCTTCATGGGATTAGGGATGATTGCCTAGATATGTTAAACATGTTAGGAAGGGGGGATATCTCCAAGGACTCTTTCAAGAAGATTGTGGAACTATGCAAAAGGTACTCCATGGGATCCTCTAGGAATAACAGGAGGGACAAACGGGATAAGCTAGAACACGATGTCTTTGACAGAACTCATAATTAATATAATGGATGATCCACCCGTGTCGAGATAGGAAACCTCCTTGAAAATTTCAAAACAGAAATGATGAGTTCTATCTCCTCGAAAATTGGCGTCCAGAGGGACAAGCAAAAACAGGCAGTAGAGGATCTCACACTAGGTGTGTTCTGCCCTCGATGTAGAAAGAACCACCCTCTGAAGGAGTACCTTCTTGATAAGGTAGAAGTGTGTTAGTTGTGTGAGATGAAACACAACACGAAAGAATGCCCCTCACTTCCCCAAGTGAAGGCTGTTCTGTAGGCATCAACTCCAGAGGTGGAACCAACCTACTTCATTGCACAAAAGAAGCCTTCCCAGCCTCGAAACCAAGGTATAACCCCGGACTCATTTCCATTTTTGAATAACATGATTAATTGGAATAATATGAAAAATGTGAATATACAATTCCCTTCATCTTATTCTCATTGGAACCCTTCTCAACCTTCATGCAAAATTATAACTCATGGAATCCCTGGGTTCAACCACCACACCAACCAACTTCTTGGTCTCCTGGATGGAGGAGTTTCCATCTAGGGAACTAGTTTCCTCAACAACCTCCACATCAACAGCAACCACACCCTCCTCAATATCCTCAATAGCCTCATCAGCAGTCGCAGCTGCAGTTGCAGAACAATTCTGCCCCTAATATATTGATACAACCTCAGCTGCCTGCTCAACCTAATCCTAACCCAAACAATAAAATAGTCCATCAATTTGAGACTGTCAACATGCCTGCCTACTCCCTTTCTCCTATGCCTTGCAACGATATTTGCTTACGGTCAGGAAAAATAGTAGAGCTTGTAATCATAGAAGATGTTCCACCCTCTATACATGAAGAAGGGATGAATCCATAGCATCTATCCGATACGACCCCCATCATTGAAGATGTTGAACATCCCACTAATGGGATGGCTGAAACACAGAATGATAAATCTAGTGATACACATCCTACCCAGCCGATTAGGAAACCACCTTATCCCGAGAGATTAATGCTACCAAGGGTAGGGGCACAACCTCAGTTTAACCTCTTAGGAGAGTTAAAGAATATTTATGTTAAAATTCCCCTCCTTCAAGCTCTTCAAGACATACCTATCTATGATAGAAATATTCAGGACCTGTGCACAAAGAAAATAGGGAGGAAACTCAGAGATCCTCCCACTATCCACGTCATAGGGAAATTATCTGCATTAATAACAGGAAAAAACCTATTGGCCAAATATGACGATCCTAGGAACCCCGTTGTCACTGTGCAGATTGGGCATACACAGATACCCAATGTACTGGTAGATTTAGGAGCATAAATTGATGTCATGACAATCGAAACTATAAGAAAACTTGAGCTCACTAATCTTTGTCCAACCCCCACTGTTTTAGAACTGGAAGATAGATCCACCATTAAACCTGAAGGAATTCTGGATGATCTCATCATCTCAGTTGACTATTGGGAGTATCCTACTAACTTCTTCATTTTACAACCTAATTCGCAGCTGGGAGGACACCCATTGATCCTAGGAAGGCCTTGGTTAGCCACAGTTGATGCTTGGATCAGCTGCTGATCTAGGTCTATGACTATATCAGATGGCACTGAGACTAAGAACCTCAGTCTCTATCCTCCAGCTCGATCGAGTCTAGAAGCTGAAACTTCTTTATGGATGGAGCCAGAGGAAGAAGAGGGAGTTCAACCATTTTTAACTATAGGTAAATCCTTAACCTTTAAAGATGAAACTAAAGACGATGCCATTAATAACGTCATCAGTGAACCCACCTCAGTCGATAAAGAATTTTATCAAATCCTGAACATTACTCTGGGTAACGAAGAATAAGAAAATCTCACAGAAGAAGCACTAGTCGATGACACACACATAATCCCAGTATTGAAAAATTTGAAAAGTATTCCCATTGAGGTAGAGTCTGGAAAAACCCTGAATATTAACCCAGCCTCTCCTTAGATGAACAAAAGCACCTAATCAGTCTCTTGAAAGAACACAAGGGGGCATTTTCCTGGGAGTATACACACATGAGGGGTATTCCCTCTAACCTATGCACCCATCATATTTATATTAAAAGTGACTCCCGGTCTGTGTGCCAGCCTGAAAGATGAATGAACCCCAATCTTAGGGACATAGTGAAGGAAGAAATTCAGAAACTCTTTGAAGCAGGATTTATATATCCTATTTCAGATAGCGAGTGGGTCTCCCCGCTCATAATTGTACCCAATAAAAATGGTAAATGAAGAGTCTGTGTTTACTATAGGGAGATGAACAAAGACACACAAAAAGACCACTTTCCCTTTCCCTTTATCAATCAAGTACTTGGCACCCTATCAGGGAAGAAGTTATTCTCCTTCCTGGATGGGTTTAGCAGGTACAATCAGATTCATATTGTTCCTAAAGACCAAGATAAAACTACCTTCACTTATCCCTAGGGAACGTTTGCTTACAGAGTGCTCCCTTTTGGTTTATGTAATGCACCAACAACATTTCAAAGAGATGTAATTGGCATATTTTCAGAATTAGTTAATGACAGTATGGAAATTTTTATGGATGATTTCACTCCTTATGGCAAGGATTTTGAAGAAGCACTGGAAAATTTGAAAAATGTTTTAACTCACTGTGAACAGACCCAGCTCTCTTTAAGCACTGAAAAGTGCCATATGATGATGATTAAAGGAGTAGTATTGGGGCACTTCATCTTTATTGATGGAATTCAGGTAGATCCCTCAAAAATCAAGGTAATAAAAAATATACCTACTCTTGCAACTCAAAAAGAGGTGTGAAGTTTCCTAGGACATGCTGGATACTATCGAAGAATTATAGAATTTTTTTCCAAAATTTCTTCTCCTTTGTTTTCACTGTTAATGAAGGATGTGCAGTTTGTTTGGAATGAAGCATGCCAAATAGTGTTTGTTAAGCTTAAGGAGAAGCTTTCCACAACTCCTATCTTAAGAGGGCCCAATTGGACCCTACCCTTCCACATTTCTTCATATGCTTCTGGTATCGCTATTGGAGTAGTTTTAGGACAGCAGGATGGTCAAGTACCTTATGAAATTTATTATATTAGTAAAAACTTAGCCCCTGCTGAACTTAATTATATTGTCACTGAGAAGGAGTTCTTAGCTATTGTCTACTCCATTAACAAATTTCGGCACTACATTAATGTATATCCTACATTTGTGCACACTGATCACTCTGCCATTAAATATCTAATGAACAAACCCGTCACTAATGCCAGAGTGACTAAATGGCTCTTATTATTACAAGAATTTGATATTACCATAACAGATAAACCTGGAAAAGAAAATGTTGTCGCTGGTTTTTTATCTCATTTCACTAACAATGATGATAATTTTCCTGTTGAGGATTATTTTCCAAATGAACATTTATTTGCAGTTTCAGCTCATTCTCCTTGAAATGTAGATGTTGATAATTACTTGGTTGAAGGAAAGCTTCCGGTACATATGTCCAAAAGAGAAAAGAGAAAAATCAAACAGCAAAGTGCCAGGTATTGTTGGGTAAACGGTCACCTCATTTACATAGGTCCTGATCTTGATATCAAAAGATGTATAAGGGAAGATGAAATATTTCATATACCGAAGGCCTGCCATGATGAACATTGTTGGGGACATTTTGATAGAAGGACAAGACACAAAGCGCTGAGAATGGGCTACTATTGGCCAACTCTTTTCAGGGATGCAAAAATATATGTCCAGTCTTGTGATAGCTGCTAAAGGATGGGTCAGCCCAACAAATTAGATCAAATGGCTATGCAACCATGATCAGTAATTGAACCCTTTGATAGATGGGCTCTGGATTTCGTTGGCCCTATCAGCCCTCATTCCAAGCAGAAAGCCTACATCTTGGTCTATACCGATTATATGACAAAATGGGTAGAAGCTGTACCTCTGGCGAAAGCTAATGACCAAGCTGTGATTGACTTCCTATACAGTGAAATATTTACTTGTTTTGGGGTAGCTAAGGAAGTAGTTATTGATGGAGGACCACAGTTTATGTCGCATCAATTTGAAGCTCCACTACGGAAGTATCATGTTCAACATAGGGTAAGCCTCACCTTACCATCCCCAAGCCAATGGCTAGGTGGAAAGCACTAATAAAGTTATTGAAGTTATCCTCACCAAGACAGTCAAGAGCCATCGTAGAGGTTGGGATGACAGGATTCCAGAAGAACCATGGGCATATCATACCACTTGGTGTAACACCATAGGTTTCTTTCCTTACGACTTAGTGTATGGAAAAAGTGCCATCTTCCCAATTGAATTTGAAATAAATACCTTGAAGACGGCCACAGAAGTAAACCTGGATGTAACTGAAGCCCAAAAAATAATATTGAACCAACTGGATGAACTAGACGAGAATCGGTTAGCTATAGTGGACTAGACAGTGTTAATTCAACAACAGAGATCTAATTGGCATGACCGATTCATCAAAAAGAAGGTCTTCTGTGAGGGAGACTGGGCACTATTATACAATTCCAGATTCAAAAGAGATTTCAAGGGTAAATTATGCACAAGATGGCTGGGCCCATACCTAGTAGACAGGGTATCTGATAATGCCACAGTTCACCTGGTAACTATCGACGAAAACCGCACACCATTATTTGCCAATGGTCACAGGCTGCGACTGTACCATAAACCAATTTCAAAGGATGCATTTATCTTGCAAATTTCCAGTGATCCAGATTACCAGCGAGCACAAGGGCATGAATTTTTCTCTGCCACTGTCAATCCTTAATTGATCACTGTAAATTGCGTATGAATCATTTTACATAAATAATTGTTGTTTTTTTTTGTTATGTTATCTTTTCTTTTGCACTTGATCTATTTTTCTGTTTTTCCAAAATGTGCGGGGAAGTGCCCAAGGATGGTGGTCATATTGGGCCTGTCGACCAAAAGTCATTTTTCTGTGACTTCCTGCACCAATTTTTTTTTTCCCTGAAATAAATTTGTCGCAGCTGTGACACCCGTTTTCCAGCAGCTACAACACCTTTTTCTGGTGGCTGTGACACCCATTTTTCGGTGGCTACAACACCTTTTTTCGGCAGCTGCAACACCTTTTTTCGGTGGCTGCCACACCCATTTTCTAGTGGCTGAAACACCTTTTTGTGGTAGCTACAACACCTTTCTTGGGCAGCTGCAACACCCTTTTTTCGACAACTACAACACCCCAGTAGCTGCGACACCGTTTTTCTGCAGCTGCGACACCATTTTCCGGCAGCTATGACACCATTTTCGGTAGCTGCAACACCATTTTTGGTAGCTGCAAACACCATTTTCGGCAGCTGCCACACCATGAAACTCCGCCTTCTTTTGTTTCCACACGCTGTGACCCTGTTTTATTTTTTACCATAAAAACCTGTTTCACGTAGTTACAGCACAGTCATTTTCCGTCCACTTAACATTTTCTTCCCTCTTTTCCAATAGCTGTGACATCTTTTCTGGTAGCTGCAACTCCGCTATATTTAGCTGATTTTTCTATCATTGAAGGCCGCGCCTCTTCTTTGATTTCTTTATGACCTGCGGCTATGACTCTTATGTTATTAGCAGGTCTTTTTTCATGATAGAAACTCCTCTACATATGGCTTTGATTCCTGATGCTGGCAATTTGATTCATAATGTAATATTCATCATATTTTCGACCATTCTGACATGATGTTTTTTGCTTCACCAGTGGAAAAGGTTATTACAACACCTCTATAATAATGATTACATTTAATGATTGCATAGCGCACAAGTTTAGCTTCCGCAACGTCTACAACCACATGTTCTATAATTCTCCAAAGGACATCCAGCATGCATTTTCGAAGGTATGGCTTTGATTAACCACTTGATTAAGTATCAATTTGATTTGACAACATCAGTCATACCTCCCTTTTTATGCCCATTATTGCATCGATTAACTCTCTACCCGTGTGATGTAAAGACTAATTATGCTACCTAATAACTGCCACCTTTCCCAATTTGAGATAAAATTTCAAATAATCTAGTGCACTGAAACTTTCCAAATTTGCCTAACCCTCCTCTTAACTATCCATGCATACTCTATGTTGTAACCTCCATTGTCGGAGTCTGTAATTTGTTGAACTGCAAAATAATTCCGAAGTTATAAACATGGGGATTCCAGCTCGTTATGAACCTTCAAACACATGAGAACTTAGAAGAAATGCTGTAGTCTTCGCTATCTTTCAAGCTGTTGGTTGGATAGAATATTTCGAATGTTTGAATGGATTTCACTATGAAGCAGCCTTACAGTTTGCTTTAAACCTCACAGAAACTCACTCAGACATTTTGGGATTGTGCATTGAAGTTTCTGAAGCCATCATGGCTGAGTTCACTAGTATTCCTCAGGTGGGAAGGGCTTGGTTTGGACGTCGAGTCCCCACTACTGTAACAGTACATGACTTTCTAATAGAGGGGGAGCAGGTTCAAATGACAAAAAGGGGGATAGTATTACAGTCATTTCCACAACCATGGAATCATGTCGTTGTTTTCCTCAAGAAATATATCACCTGCGAAGGTTGGTACCAAACAGTCTATAATTCTGAATTCCCTTTACTATCTCATCTCCGTCACAGGGTTTTATTAAATATTCCATATTATTTACTCAATGATTTACATCATATGGTGGGGTTTGTTCTAGTTTCCAAACATCCACTCTCCTCACTAACCCACCATGGCCTCATTAAATTAATAATCTTAAGGACCCTTGCTCAACACAATATAACCTGGGAGCAATTTACAGCTCAAGTTCAGGAACCCACTCCTTTTCCCGGTATTCCAATAGAAGAAGAGAAATTCCATCCATAGTTGGAGGGAAATGAAGCACAATAGGAGGCTTGGAGCCCCTCCAATATACTTGGGGGGAAGATGAGATTGGATCAGAGGATCAACCAGGGGTACAAGCAAAACAATTGAGAGAAGATGTACATGAAAACCCTGTGGAAGAACTAAATAATAGGGTAGCTCTGACAGCAGAGGGTGAAACTGGAGCAGCATTAGATGTTGTGACAATTGAACCTAAAGATGACAGAGCCATGGAAACAGAAGAAAATACTGAGTTGGTGACCATTGAATCCTCACCTGAATGGGGAGGAAATTTGATTGAGGAAGAACATCCTGAGGAACAAGAAAATGATGGAACTGGGAAAATTCCTTCTACCTCAGCTGTGAATCCAGAAACTCCACCACCACAAAGAAAAAAGAGAAGATCAAATGATGAAATTAAGGTATCTCCACCAATAAGAAGGAAAATAACTAGGTTGGCCGTAGCAGTAGAAGCAGCAAGGGAAATATGGGCAACCTTAGAAACACAAGTTGAGTTCCCCATTCTTAAACCTAGAGCAATTGATGCCCTAGAGTGGCCGGTTGAAGAAGAACCCCAAATTGAAGGACTTCTATTCAAAAATAGGCTATTAAAAGAGGAAGTCCAGACACTCAGAAAGGAATTGGAAAATTAGAAAGAATCATGCAGAAAATAGGGTGAAAGGAAGCTACACACATTGGTGGAAGCTGTATATCAATTGGAAGGATCAAATCCTACCGAGCCTGGCAATGAGGAAGAAAGAGTGGTCTTTCCCACCTATGGAGAAATCTTTAAAGAATCAGGCCACAAGATTGTAATTCATGCCTTTAGAACACAACAGTCTACACCTACAACTGAGGAAGGAAAGGGTCAACTTGAGTTGAGAGAAGATATGACTCCCAAAGGAAAACTTCAAGAGGAGGAAGTTTCAAAGAAAGAAGATGTTGTCACACAAGAACCAGCATCTTTAAATATTCTTTCCGAAATTGCCACTAACTCTTGGACAGAGGAACCAAGGGATGAAGTTATTCCCGATTTTATGGATGAAGATTGCACTGTGACCCCAGAATCCTCTCATGACACAGAAATCATAGAAGTGGAACCACAACACCAAGGAAATGATGGGGTTGAACAGGGTGTTGTCACACAAGAACCAACATCCTTGAATGTTCTTGTCCAAGAGGTTGTCCAAGTGGGAGGAGAACCAGGAATTGAAGGCACTCTGGAATTTAATAAGGAATTTTGTACTATGACTCTAGAATTGTCCCAGGACATAGAAATACTAGAAAAGGAGCCACAACAACAGGGAGATGAAGAAGTGAATCAAGATGTTGTCACACAAGAACCAACATCCTTGAAAATTGTAGTAGGGACTCTTGAAATGCAACAAGAAAATAACCATGAAGTGGATGTCATTCCTGATATGGATTGGGGTGAAGATGAACAAGTTCAAACACAACCCTCAGGTGATACTGAAATCCTTGAGGAACAAATACATACTGAAGAAGACATCCAATCTCAATAGCATGAGGAAAAATAAGAACAGGGCTCTGTCACACAAGAACCAGTAGCCTCACAGCACCAGGCTGAGATAGCAACTGATGATCAAGTTGAAAATGAAATTTAAATTCAGGAGGAAGTTGCTCCATAAGAACCAACATCCTCACAGTTAGCTGCCAAAATTGCCACGAGAGAACCCCAGAAATAAGATGTTGTTACACAAGAACCAGCGTCTCTGGGAATGGTGGATGTTGTTGCTAAAGAGAGTCCAGAAAAGGTTGCTGTCACACAAGAACTAGCACCCCCAGAAATAGCTTCAGATGTACAGGATGTCCAATGTGGCACATCAGGTGAAAAAGTGTAGATCAATCCCCTTCAAAATTTCATTGACCTAGATTCTAACAAGGAGGAGCATCATGATGAAAAAGCCCTGAACCCTATAGCAGAAATCTCAATTCTAAGAATGGAGGTAATAAAATGGAAGAGCCAAGTGGAGGAATACCAAGAAGGGATAGTTTCCCTTACTGAGCATAAAAATATTATCAGGATATTGGAGGAGAAACGGGTAGAAGAACATATGACCTAGAGACTTCGAGAAGAAGAGCTACAGATCAATTTAAGGGAGCTGAAAAAGTTCCAGTCTATGCAGAAGGAAAAAGAGCAGATGTATGCTCTTTCTCAAGAACTCCTGGGCACTATGGTACCTTCTTCTTCTTACCTCGTCTTTCTATTTGAACAATTTGTTTGGTTTAATTTGAGAGCTATGAAATAAGGGAGGTCATTTGTGATAACAACCTTAGCAAAATTCTTGGAAACATTTTTAAGAAGCAATTTTGAAGATCAAAATTTGCTGTGTGAATTATATTTTCATGAGATGGCTTTCCATCTAGACTGCCATTCAAATCCTGTCCCTTTTTCAAGAGATGTTCAGTTGAGGGCCTTTGCTTCTTTTTTGAGCAATCATGCTCAGTGGGAAAGGTATTTTCAAACCTTTTCTCACAATGAAGCTCACTCTAATCTATGGGTTCGAAGTGAGCCTCAAAATCCTGGTATTTTTCTTGCTCGACACGAGAGTTTGCTCTCATGCCCCATCCAGACTCGGCACATAATGGAACTATAGGAGGAATTTATTTCTACCTGTACCAACCATATTTCTATACACCAACAAGAAGTGTTGAAAGGAAGTAAGCATAGATGGCAAGTTGCCTCTCCTACACTCAAGAGTAGAGACCCCTATTATTTTAGAAATTTTGAACATGCACTTTCCAGGGTTGAGGGTTATGTTGGATGTACCAGGGAGTGTGGGCCTAATTGGTTGGGCCTGAAATTTAAATTTCCCCTCATATGGTGGCTAGTGACACCATACAGGATGGATTTCTCACTAACCAAGGAAGAGGAGCAACAATGCTGGAGATATTGGATTGCCCACAGAGGGTTCATAAAAAAATAAGGAATGTCTAAGTTCCCCTACAACTTCTCTTCTCTCCATGAACATAGCACAGTGCAAGATTTAGATTCAGTTGGGGGGGGATGTTGGGCCCAATAATGGCCCTTTTAACCTTCCTTAATTACCTCTTTTTGTCCTATCCTACCCCATTGAGCATGCCAAATAATTTTTTTACCCTCACTCTACTCTTCAATCCACTAAGATATGATTGGGTATTGTTTTATTTTATTAATACTTATGATTGTGATAATTAAGTCTTCATATCTCTTAATATGCTAACATATGATGGTTTATAAAGGTATTTTGAGATATATATATTACAGGAAGATCGGGTTGAACATGCTACGAAAAGGATGGGCATTCATCACTCAAGCTGATCACCATCCATCCTACCATTTCCCAAGGAATGTTGTCCCAGTGTATTATCCCAAGAAAAGCTTTACAAAGATAGCTGTAACAGAATGAGTCAGATTTGGAGTTCAACAGTGTGTTGTTGTTCATGTATAGCTATGATTTGAAGATATCATTACTCTTGGGTCGATTAACAGTTTCCCTATATTTCCTATCTTTCATCCTACCACGTTTGTAACAAATGTTGTCATTTAGGGCGCCTGAAGATCAGAGATCTTCATGGCTGCCCCATAATAGGGATAGGATGTTATGATTTACATTTTATAAATATGGAGAACTGTTTTGAACCAGAAGTTTTTGAACATATAATCAATTCATTGTATTAGCTGTAAGGAGGAATTGCATAATCGATATGCCTTTTTAATACAAGGAGTTACTTCAGATCTAAGGGTTTTAACGTGTGTTTATCCAACATCTCTGTGTGAAAGCTGGGCCCGCCTTCCACAGGGATTACTGAGTTAAATTAGGCATTTCAATTATTTTGTTGTGTGATTTTATGTTAAATTTATTTGTGATTTTATGTTAAATTTATTTCTTCGTAGGAAGATGTGACAAGTTGTGGATTTATAGTGTGTTGTTGATTGCATCTCTTGGATACTTGTAGTGGCATGGTGTGATAGTCGATTGATTAGGTAATTATTCCTTATGCAATTTGTGTGGTAACTGTAACAACTATGTTCATCCTTAGATCTTTTAGTTGTTGTTTCCATGAATCCTTGCAGCTTGTCTCTTATTTTTATGATTGTAGAATTTCATTCCTGTACTTCGAATTCATAGAACAACTGAACTCAATTTTTGTATTTTGAATCTCTAGATTAATATTCAATTTATGTCTTTGGATTTCTTGGGTTAATCATTAAGTGGTTTGAAACAAAATTTCCCTTTTTCTGCAATTGTAATCTAGATGTGACTTTCATCTTTCCATTCTTAGATCAATAACAACAGAAGGTAACTGTGATTGTATTCCTTAGAAGGTAACTAGATTAAATAGATTCTTGGGATAAGCATAGCTGAACAGAGGATAGGATTGTTCAATTACAGTAATTTAGTGTTTAAACATATATTGTGCATGTTATCCTTGAAATACAAGACTTCCCTGGGTCGACAATAAATATTGTACACTCTGTATGTTAGTTGTAATGAACTTGCATATTGGGTGCCCAACAAATCCATCCTTAGCACATCCTTTAAATCCATTCATACTTATAGAAAGTGAGTCATTGGTTAATACTTCTGAAAGTTGGAATAATGTGCAAAACACTAGACTTGATCCTTTGACTTCATCGAGAGTTAAATGGACCACATCAATACAACCTCAATTGGTTGTGGAAGGTTATCAAAATCCTCTTGGAACACACACTAGTTGTATAGGTTCTACTTCCGTGGGAAACCCTTTACTATAGAATGTCAATATTCCTTGAAGAAATAATGCATCCTAGAACAAAAATGTGAAATGGAGCTATCCTTCACTCATTGGAAGAAGTGTCCCAGAGGGTCATCCTATGATTTATCCTAGCATAATTCCTAGGGGAAATCCACCTATCAACCCCATTCCACAATGGATTGGTCAGGTTTCAGAAAGTAACCAATCTTTTTGTACCCAACCTCCACAAGGAGTAAACCTACCTTGTCATGCTTTTCAATGCCAAGGACAACTTCCATGGTGTGGTAAGGATCCAGGAAATAACCAATCCTCTTGAGACCTAACTTTGCAAGGGGGGAATCCACCCATTGGTCATGTTACATGAAGTACCCAATATTCTTGGGGGGAGTCTCTGTAAGGAGACAATACACATTGGAATGATAATTAATCCCAAGGAAAACTTCCATGGTGTGGTAAGAATCCAAGAAGTAACCAATACTCTTGGGACCTACCTCTGCAAGGGGTAAATCCAGCCATTGGTCATGTTCCACAAAGTACCCAATATTCTTGGGTGAAGTATCCTCAAGGAGATAATCCTCCTTGGAGTGGTTTTCATGCACAAGGACCACATCAATGGAGTGGTCAAATTCTAGGAAATAACTGATCTCATTTGAGTCTAACCGCGAAAGGGGGAACTACACCCATTCATCAATGGTGTGGCAAGATTCCAAGAAATATTCAATATCCTTGGAGTCGAACCCCACAAGGGGGTAATCCAACCATGATTCCCATTCCACAATGGAGTTGTGAGGTTCTAGAAAGTACCAATATTTTTTTAACCCACCTACAAAACTTGTGTTTGATCCATCTAGGCCACTACATGGACCTCATGGCAATGGTGTGATGGGTTCCATAAACCAACTTGAGCATAATAGACAACAAATGGGACAAATGTTTGGTCATACTTTGCAACCTAGAACTGGCCAATATATACAACAACATGCTAATCCTTCCCATTCTTTAAAAACCATTAGAGTTCAATCCATGGACATTATGGGAAAGAAGAAGACGTACAAGGGTAATATTAGTGTTAATCCTTCCCAGACTTGTGAAATTATCATAGTTAAATCCATCGACCTTATAAGAAATAAGAAGAAATACAAGAGTAATAAAAATACTAAACTTGGAATGGGAGATGCACTAAATTTGGTTCAATATGGTGGGAAACAACAACCCTCTATTTTGATACCACCCTTCTTGCAGCACCATCATAAGCATTTTTCTACATCGTCGATACCTATACCAGGGAAAAACTAGGAAAACCCCCCGCAAGGGGGAAATCATCTCAATGCCAATGTCTTCATGTGTGATCATCAGGTGAACATTCAAACAAGATCTCATTCTTATAATGAACCTCTGTTGCACCTGGAAATTCCGCAATAACCTGTTTTTCTTTCAGAAATCCATACTTGATATACCTTGGTTAGATTTTTTCCATCTTTTGGGAGGGAAACGCTTTTCTCCAATTTTGACAAAGCGTCGAAGGTGTTTTCTATGGTGGAGAAAGGAGCAATGATCCCTCTTTTCTTTGAAAATAAGTTAGGTCATCTCTTTTACCCCTTCTGCTAGGTGCGTCAATAGACCAAAAAGGAGAAAAAATAATGTTCTGTAAGATTCCTTGCGAAAGCCTCCATGGAGTTAGTTCCTACTCGCTTGGGAGAGGTGGCATTCACCTCCCTCACCTATTGGGATCACATCATATCCATTCCCTAAGATAATCTCATGTATTTTATCCTATAAATGAATCCTTGACGATGAGAGTGAGGGAGGCCAAAGAAAGTACCCTTATGTTGTTGGATTGAAGTCTGAGTTAGAGGTAAGATAGAGTTGGCTTGTATGTGGAGATATTGTCATAGTTGTGGAGGATTGTAGACTTATTGTATAGGATAAAGCCATCAACATCAAGGCTTGGTTGTACTTTACTCTCTTTCATCATTAATACAAAAGTGTTTCCCTTTCCTGTATTTCATGTGTTTTAGTTTTAGTTGAATATTGTCATATTCCTTGATCACTGACATAGGTAATTGATTTATCATGATATTATCACTTTGTGTTTTTATCTTTTGATCTATTTGGTAGGTGTTGAACATTGCAAGGAATTTTGGAAGTAATACAAAGAGACTTAGGTCTGAGGCATTGTTTTTATTTCATGTTGTTCAAATTGATTACTTAAGGAAAAGATATACTATTATGATCTTTTGTTCTACACTTGTGCTTTGTAGGGTAGAGGAACAAACGATGTTCGCACCAATTGCATAATTCTAGATAAAAAAATTGGTGACCATACTAGGGATAGCTTAATCCATCCATATTTGGGGAATATCCAGTCATATCTGGTGCAGATTTAGTTAGATCTACGATTGCTGGTAACTTTCTCACCTATGAAGGTCACACTCTCTTCCTTTAGTCATTTTAGCAGATAAAGTAAGAAATCTATTTTACTATTCTGATTATTGCCTCTGTTTAGAATTTGTGTTTACCCCTCACAATACAACTCATCTCAATTTCTTGGTTTCTTATGCAAATATTTGATTTTCTCATCTATTGATCCACTGGCGCACTTAGCTTTAGTTGACAGAGTGTCGATCCCAGTACAGCGCAATATTTCGTCTGGTAAAGAGAGTCGACGATGCCTTTCTTTAGTTAACACAAAGTGTCGATGGAAGCATACGAAAGTGGACAAAGAGCCCCAACTCTAGTACAACTCTCTAGTGCAGCTTGCCTTTGTGCACCGAGGTAGGCCCTTGGAAGCATCTTCTTTTGGTTTTTTTTGTTTTCCATTTCTTTGAAAAATTCTAGTGTAATTTTCTCTTGTTTTATGATTGATTGACCCTGCTGGTTTTGATCGACTGATTCTCATTCATTGAGCTCAGTTTCAAGACATTTATGTTCTTCATTTAGTAAAGTTTTTGAAATGAATTGTGTGGAAGATAGTCTTGGACTTTGTTTATTTTTGTGTGGTCTGATCTCTGAAAAAGTTTAGCTTGAAAAGGAAATCCATAGCCTCTCATTGGGTGAGTTTGTTTTAAACTGTTTTATGTATTTTCTATTTCAGAACATCAATTAAAAAATACAAAATGAAATCAGTTATTTTATCTTTGTTTATGCTTTGGAAAGGTTTGTTTTTTCAGTTGCACAAGTGAGTTAGACATATAGGTATTTTTGTCATTTTGAAGGAAAGTTAATTCAAAAAATCTTAGAGCCGTTTCTTTCTTTTCTTGTTTTAGAAAATTAAAATTCTTATTTGTAAAATTTTGTGCTTGAAGAATTCTTTTTAGAATTTGTTGTTAGGTATTTAATTTGAATTGTTGAAAGTGGCATTTGAATTGGTGTATTTTTGAAAGAAAATAAATGGTATTTTCCCTACCCTATCTAGTTTTCATTGAAGGAAAAATAAGTGCATCACCTTTTGGAGACAACACCTCACAAACATTCACTAATCATTTAGATAACATAAACAATAGATTTAGGCTAAATTTTTATAGAATTTTGAGTGATAGGATAGAGACGTGTTTCGATGTCTTTAGACATAGGAGTTTTCATTTCATGCCTTCACTGCAACCCAGGGTCTGCACTGTTCCTCCACGTACCGTCGGTTTATACAATGGTATTTCACGTAACCTTGAGGTATATTGAAAGGTACTTCACGTACTCAATTGTATATAGGAGGGCCCCTTTCAAATTGTTGTGCATTAGACAACATTAACATGGATTTGATCTCCCATTTACCATGTGTATATCGGGAGACCCTACTAGGATTCCTATACCATCTGAGAAAAGCCCTTTGGCCATCTTGTTGGAGAAATACACCAAGAACAACACTTGGGAAGCTACTACACACGTGCCATCCAAGTAGTTGGGTATTCAGGTGAGGAACGGTTGATCCTCCTTGCCACGTTTTACTCTTGGACCCTGTGGTATATTGCGAGTTGTGAAAAATTGACAATCTTAGTGAGAGACCAGCTATATTCAGCCCATCCTGTCATTTAAGTTTTCTTGTGGACTTTAGTTTGCATAGGTCTGTTTGTGTGTGTCTTTTTCCTTTTTCCCTAGGGTAGAAAAACTTTAGCCACCACCCTGGCTGAGCAATTTTTGAGGCGATCTCGTAGACTGCAAGGTTTACCACGTGACTCTCCTCTTGTCGTCAAAGGACATGAAGGTGAAACCATGGAATGAATAGATTCTACTAGTGCTCATATAGAAACTAATTCAGCTACTAAATCTAGAGAATATTTCTCTATTTACAATAATCCTTTGGTCCAACTACCTCCTACAACTAACACAACCTTCCATTTCCCAATGGAAGGTCAACCTAGCACATCAACTGGACTATTAATCATCCACCAAAAAAAACCATAGAAGCAGAATATGGCCCAAATGCTCCTTTTTGGAGAACATCTTTGGGATAGACTATTGTTAAGTATAGAACTACCACAACTTAATCGGAGCCATCTACAATATCTCCTTTAAGGAGAGGCCTTGAGAATGCTCCATCAAATTAAGAGTTTTTCCTAGAATCTATCAAGCATTTGTGCAAATGGCATGAACATATAGAATAGTTAAAAAATAATGTACAGGGGAGAAGGAGAAGTATTTCCCTCTTCCTAGTCTTTCGAGAACAACATCGCCTAGGTATCATCCCCTGTCACCACCTCAAGTAGTTCTTCTTCCAGAAGCACCGAACCAAAACTTGGTTACCCAGAACACATTTCACAATCCACCTCCTAGTCAAAATCCAATCCAAACCCCATCCCCTATTTAAGGATCCCCATCTATTTCAACTCCTCCTATAGTTCCTGTACTTGCGGGCCATTCCACGGTATAAGTTCAGTCATCTACCGGAGGGCCCATTTCTAGCATGGGGCAAAACTTTCTAGTGGGGTCACCAGCATCAAATATTCCTCTTCCTAATACTACTATGGTTGTACCTCCTGTCATTTAGGTTGGACCATCATGGACCCAACCTGCCATTACTTCACTTTCTTGGAGATATACTTATCCCATAACTCAACCACCCATAGTTAATCAATCTTATCAACCACCGCCATTGGAAATAGTTTATCCCAAAATTCCTTACCTAGGGAATGTTTTTGTACCTTCGAGACAACCAAATTAGTATAATGTTCCGTATTATGGAGGAGATTTCATAAATACTGATGGGGGGTATGGTGTTCCACCTCCTAGAGGGCCCCCAAGAGGACTTGGAGGACCTGGAGGATCTGGACGACCCGATGGACCATCTGGAGGCCCACCACCTAGAGGACCACATTACAGAGGTCCACCGCTTAGAGGACCCCCACCTGGAGGACCACCTCCCGGAGGACCACCACCACCACCACCTACAGGACCACCTCCTGGAGGTATACCTCCCTCAGGTGGCCTACCTTCTAGTGGGACTTATGGTAACCAAAAAACTAATCAACAAGCCTTGGGGGAATCATCCATGCCCATTTATCAATCTTCCTATGGTCCTACTAGTCAACAAATTCCATACCAGTATTACGAGTATCCACAACCCAATCAATAATTGTTGTTTCTAGCTACATTATATCTTCCATATTTGTCTAGATTGATAAATGATCCTATTCATCATGAGCCCTCATGGCCAGCCATTCCAGTCAATTTACCTTTGGATATACCAAATTTTGATGGTAAACCCAGTGAGGATCCTAAGAACCATGTGATGAATTTTGATCTATGTTGTTCATACAATTCTCTAATGGATGGTTCAATCCGTCTATGTCTATTTCAGATAACCCTCATAGGAATTGCTGCAAAATGGTATATAGAGATACCACAACACTCTTTATGGGATTTCAATGCTTTAGCAATGGCATTCTTAACTCACTTCCAATTACCAATCTAATATGAGAAAGGTACAGACCTGTTAACCTCACTTCGACAAACCAATTCAACACATATCTCTGATCACATTCATGAATGGAGACAAAGACAAAGGTTAATTAAGGCCCCTATTCCTGACCAGTTACTCATTGATTGGTTCACAAAGTCTTTACTCCCACCCATTTCTAGGGATTTTTCCATGGGAGGCGCTGTTACGGAGGAGCAACCTATTAGCCGTACTCAATACCTAGACTTGGTTTTCTACTAGTCAGGTACTCTTTATGAATTAATTCCAAATTCTCCTCATGCCATAGCTGATCCATCAAGACCCGTGACTAACCCACCTGTCGATGGCATACTTGGTTCAGTTCAGGCACAAACAATGGTGAAATATACCAAAAAGCAAACTCAGCCCACCACACCAGTAAGTCAACCAACACCACCATAAAAAATTGCACCTTCTCCTGTCGCTTCCACCAAGGTAAATGTGGTCCAATCCACTGAATATTTAGGTGGAAAGAAGAAAGGAAAAAATAAATAAATAAAACCTGATAATCAATAGGAAGGGAAGAAACCACCAAATCTTGATGCTGATTCAAAAGGTAAGAGAAAGGTAAAATATGCCTGCTTAATCTATGGAGGTGATCACTTCACCAAAGAATGTCCTCATCGAGAGGAAGTTAATAAATTTTTGAAAGGTTCACCCACTCAAGCAGTTCTAAAAGATCCTTTCCCCACCCAACAACAATTGATTGATCATCAATATTTGCATGGGCCTTCTTCAATGATTGATGAAGTTAAAATGATGTCTAGTGGAACAATTAACTTAAATACAAGAGAACATAGTTATGACCCTCCTCCAGAGAATAAACCTGATGAATTTTCTCCCAAGAAACCCTCAACTTTCACACATCCTCTTAGTAATGGTCTTCATATTGAAAAACCTATACCAAAGCTAGTTTTCTGCCCACCCAAGAGTACACTTCGTAAGGCCATTATTAATCATAACATATGTGTCACCCAACATTATAACATTGTAGAATATTTGGCCCAGGAACCATGCTCTATGTCATCTCTCGAAGTACTCCAAAACCGTCCCACCCAATGGAAAAATTTTCTCACGACAGTTGGAGCTATGGATCCTGAGAACAGTAACATCATCACTTTCAAACTGGATGACTTTAAGTTCTAACTATCACATCAGTTGGATTTATAGCTAACCACTAAGATTTCTGGAAAGAATATCTATTGTACTTTTTTGGACGAGGGAGCCTCCACTTTGCTCATGTCTCTGTCTTATTGGAGAGCCATTGGTTCTCCTGATATTATTCTTTCACCTACCACACTCATGGCCTTTGCTAGTCGTGGATTTCAACCCTATGGATTACTAGCTTCCATCTAGATTGAGTTGGGGGGGGAATCAGTCTCCATTCATGTTGAATTCAGTGATGTAACTTTGGATTACAGCTTACTCCTAGGTCGTAACTGACTAGTTTTATGCTATGCAAGCCATAGCATCAGCCATTTTTTGGATCATCTAGTTCCCATTCCAGAGAAGGATTGTTACTGTCGATCAGTTAGATTTCATCACTCCTAATGCTATTTCAAATGATGCAAACACCATCTCACTACTGACTACCCTATAGTATTAGAATATCAGAGTAGGTCTTATTAAAGACTCTTCACTCATGGGAGTCTTTCCCTTGGATAATCCTCCTCCTCCTCCACAGACTACATCTATAAACATGATATCTAGCTCTACTATAGACAAATGAAAATCAATTGTTGAATCAGTATCATTTACCCCTTTTGAATAAGTTTACATTGCAATACAATCCATCAATGACCCTACCATCAACGACCATTTGTTGGTGGCTTCATATTTCTATCATCTTCCATATTGGCTAGACAGCCCCCCCCCATCTCTAGATTATCTGTCAGATACACTTCCTATGGATGAATCGATTATGTAAATAATGTCACTTGAGGAGATGCATTGGAAAGACCATCACCATCAATCCTCTTTCCTTCCCCCTTTCCATGTGGTAGAAGAGCACTTCACATTTGCAGTTTCATTTGATGTAGTTACAGACCCTCAATCCCTGATCCTCACACATAGTGTCGAGTCTAAGGGAAATTTATGCAATATTACCAAAACTATGCCCGTAGATAAATCAGTGAAACCAGGTATTTCAGATCATATTTAAATAGTAAAAAACTCTTCACCTTATGAGGTTCATCTATTTATGGCCTTATTTAAGGAATTTCGAGATGTCTTAGCTTGGACATATGAATAAATTCTAGGGATTGATCCCTCCATTGTTGTTCATGAGATCTAAACCTACCCTAGAGCCGAACCAGTTCGCCGAAAATTATGACAAGTACATCCACAAAAAGAAACTGCCATTAAGGAGGAAGTTGAAAAGCTTCTCTAGGATAGTTTCATTTGCTCCATGTCTTTAACTGAATGGGTGTCCAACATATTTCCTGTCAATAAAAAGCAGGGTACTATCAAGGTTTGCATCGAATTTAGGGACTTGAATTGGGCTTGTCCAAAAGGAAATTTCCCCACTCCCTATATCGATCAAATAATTGATAACTATGCTAGAAACATCATATTTTCATTTATGGATGGATTTTCTAGCTATAATCAGATAGATATTCTCCCGTCAGACCAACACAAGACGACCTTTATTTTCCCATGGTGGACCTTTGCCTACTTGAAATTACCTTTTGGCCTGAAAAATGCTAGTGCTACTTTTCAACGCACCATGTCATACGCTTTTCATGATATTAAGCACATTGTGGAACCCTATCTCGAAGACCTTCTTGCTCATTCCAAGCCACGAGACCTTTATGTCGATCATTTGAGAGCTAATTTTCTTAGATTTCATCATTTCAATATTCGTTTCAACCCCCACAAATTTGTTTTCTATTTCAAACCTGGACGATTGCTCGGTTTCATCATTTCTAAGGATGGAATCCATATTGATCCTTTGAATATCGAAGATATCTTGGCCCTACTTGCTCCTACAAATATCATAGAACTACAAAGTTTGCAAGGAAAGGAAAACTTTCTAAGTCGCTTTGTTTGCAACTACGTAGAAAGGACACATGGTTTCATGAGATTTCTTAAAAAGGATACACCATTTCCCTAGGATGATTTTGCACAGCATGTGTTTGACAATCTAAAACATGATCTCACCCATGCACTTGTGTTGCAACCACCCGACTATACTGTTGGAATATATTAAACCCACTCATAACTTAGGATAAAATAATTAATCATTATTTGATTAATTATTCACCCACTAGCTTAATTAGTTGGCATCCACTTGCACCTTAAAGTCAATACATGCCATCTATATCCTAGGAATTATTTATTTCTAATTCTGGTTTGATCTTTACCACCTTTTGACCATCTAGAATTAGTATACAACACTTTACAGCAGATTCTACTTTTTCTACTTTTCAATGGATAAGATAAAAGCTAGTCAACTAGGAAACTAGCAACTTTTGTTTCCAACCCATCCTCCATTATTTTTTCTCCATTTTCTAGTATTAGCATTTTTTTCCATCTCCTTGAAAACTCACTCATGCTTTTTCCAACTTGTGAGTTCCTTGATATATTTGGGAAGTGCTTTAGCCACCTATGGGGGTTTGCTATATTTTGGTAAGTCGTCCTTTTTAAGCTTTATGAGTTTTTTCCATACAATTCTATTTTCCTCCTAGGGATGTACTATTTGTGTACACTATTATTCATCATTATTCAATGGAAGGATACACACCAATATTCATCTCTTCATTCATTTGATTCAGTCTTGTTTCTTCTCTCTATTTTTCCCGTGTATGCTTGTGAGAATTCTTAGTAGCAAGATCTATTCCTATGCTTCTTCTTAGCATCATTTCTCATAGAATTGATCTATTATTTATACATGGTATTATATCTATAGGGATCACAACCTTTCCATATTCTACAGAGTAGCAAGGTTGATCAAGTTCTACAGAGTTGAGGAGCGCATACAGTCTCCTATCCCTCTCTAAAGAAGAGCTTGTCTAGCTTACAAGATTTTCTCCTAGTTTGTTTTGTAGGTTGCAGAGAGTATCTCCTAGAGCATATCAACAAGTTCAATATGGATTCAAAATTTCCTCTACTTTCTCCTTTCAACTATGCTGATTGGAAGCCAAAGATGAGTGCATAGTTGAAGAGGCAATGTCTCTTTGATGTCTCCATTGGTGCATTGAGTGAACCTAAGTCTTATGAAGAGAATATTGATTGGATTAGTAATTGTGATAGATATTATGGAATTATGTGTTTGGGAATGTCTCCAAATATATATCATCTCATATATTCTGCTGAGTTTCCATTTGAGCTTTGGAAAATTTTGGACAAATCTTTTGGTTTGCAGAAAATAGAAGATGAAGCATGGAGCGAACCCAGCATCTCCTCTTGTTCTGTCTCTCAATATTTCTTGGCCTCTACATTCTCTGATGAATTTGATCATGATGAATAATTTTCTCATACAGTTCATGTTGCTTCTTCCCTTCTTGATTCGAATGCTTCTTCCTGCAATGAAGAAGCGAATATTGAAGAGCCATCTTTTTCTGTGTCTCTTGAAGGTGATTTTTCTTATTGTGATACTAATGATGAAAAATAAGTAACATATGGAGATTCTTATGATATTGATGATTATCCTATCACCCATTCATTGTTCTCAAAATCTCCTATCTTAGATTCTGAGATCTATGTGCCAGATCCTTCACACTTTGTGCATACCTCTCACATTGATGGTGCGCAACCCAGTGATTTCCAGGATGTTTGCTTAGCCAAATCAAGCCTTATTTATGTCATACCACTTACCTTAATTTATTTCATGTGCTTAGGTATATCCTCCTTTTTTCTTGGAATCAATACTTAGAACCTCCTTGAGTATTGTGAACATCTCATTCTTTCCTCCTTTCATACAGAGGATTCGTGTATTCGCATGAGTCTATTGATATGCTTATATGTGATCCTTTGGATTCTGATTTACAAGAATATTTGCAGGTTGATACACATATAATACCACCATCCATACCATATACCATACCTATGAATAATCCAAAGACTGTACAAATCCCAAGCTCACTAGTTGATTCCTCATTGGTCTCTTATGCAGTGATATTTATCTTACATGGTTTGAAGTCTTTCCTATATTTCAGTGGCTGGTTATCCATGTACTTAGTCATAATTGGACTGATATTAAACATGTTTGGATATCTTCTAAATACTTATGGTTCAGATCTTATGCCCATCCATCATTCATATTTTTACACCTATCAGTTTTTCCCAATTGCTCATAATTTTCCTAGTCTAGCCCTATATCCTCATGGAGCCATTGAATCCTTTGTCCTTTCTATTCCATATGCTAATATTTATGATATATCAGAGTTTTATCATCCTCATATCATATTTGGAAAAGTGCTACATCAGATTGGAAGATTGACATGTGATCTACATCACAATTTTGCAGCTATTCAGGGAATTGGGTGTGAAAAAAATTGTCTTAATTTTTGTACTCTTTGGAAAGGAGTATGCACAGATATCTTTTCTATTTCAGATTATGTTTGTAGATCATATTTTAACAGTATAAATAATCATTCATATAATGTTCCTACTTCATCAGTTGATGAGATACAAGGAGTCTCTCCTCTTCCTTCTTACAGGTTCTATATTCTAGCACATGATCATGGAGTTCATGATTTCTTCAGAAAGTACTTCATCCAAAAGCAGTTCACTCAGCTCATTAGAGTGAATATGAATATATTTTGAAGAAATATTTCAAATTTTGTTCCTTGTCCTATATTGGGGGAGGATTTTCCCCATGTAGTTTTGCCTCTTTCCTCACTTTTCTGGACATAATAATTGTTAAAGGGTGACCATAGCTTTGTTTCTGGGCCCTATATGCATCCATATTTTTTGTCATACCATCATAAAGTAAGAATTATAGGGGATTGTTGGAATATATTAAACCCACTCATAACTTAGGATAAAATAATTAATCATTATTTGATTAATTATTCACCCACTAGATTAATTAGTTGGTATCCACTTGCACCTTAAAGTCAATACATGTAATCTATATCCTAGGAATGATTTATTTCTAATTCTGGTTTGATATTGACCACCTTTGGACCATCTAGAATCAGTATACAACACTTTATAGCAGATTCTGCTTTATTCTTCTTTTCCTGCTTTTCTATGGATAAGATAAAAGCTAGTCAACTAGGAAACTGGTAGCTTTTGTTTCCAACCCATCCTCCATTAGTTTTTCTCCATTTTCTAGGATTAGTATGATTTTTCCATCTCCTTGACAACTAACTCATGATTTTTCCAACTTGTTAGGTCCTTGATAGATTTGGGAAGTGCTTTAGCCACCTATGGGGGATTGCTATATTTTGGTAAGTCATCATTTTTGAGCTTTATGAGTTGTTTCCATACAATTCTATTTTCCTATGAGGGATGTACTATTTATGTACACTATTATTCATCATTATTCAATGGAAGGATACACACCAATAATCATCTCTTCATTCATGTGATTCAGTCTCTTTTCTTTTCTCTATTTTCCGTGTGTATGCTTGTGATAATTCTTAGTAGCAAGATCTATTCCTCTGCTTCTTCTTGGCATCATTTCTCATAGCATTGATCTATTATTTATATACACATCATAGAAATCCATAGTTTGCAAGGAAAGGAAAAATTTCTACGTCTCTTTGTTTGCAACTACGCAGAAAGGACACATAGTTTCATGAGATTTCTTAAAAAGGATACACCTTTTTCCCACGATGATTTCACACAGTGCATGTTTGACAATCTAAAACATGCTCTCACCCATGCACCTGTGTTGCAACCACCCAAGTATACTAAAGATTATTCTTTGTATGTGGTTGCATCCTTGTCCACTATAGCCATGGTTCTAGTTCAAACAGACGAACACAAACATGAACATGTGATCTACTATGCTAGTAAGAATCTTCTAGACTCCAAAATACGATACTCACATGTGGAGAAATTAGCTCTGGCCACGGTCATCACAGTCCAGAATTTTTGTCACTATATTTTTCTTTGCACTACTACTGTTTATGTTGACTCTAACCCCATGTACTACGTTTTGACACGTCAGGTACTTGGGGGAAATACTCAAAATGGATCATTATCCTCTAGGAATTTGAGTTGGAGTTTCCTAAAACTACTTCTAAGAAGTCTCTTGTTTTTGTTGAGCTTATATGTAACCTTCCCCATACTACAGAGGAAATAGATCCCATCGATTCATTACATGATGAATCATTGTTTCTCATTAGTACGACTAATCCATGGTATGTGGATATTATTCTTTATCTCTAGAGCTTACGATATCAGCCCGTCGCCACTTGTGATGAACATCGTCGTATCTGCCACTAGGCTAAATACTACCTCATTTTGAATGATACCTTATATCACCGTGGCATAGATTCTATATTGGGGATTTATCTTACATATGCAGAGGATGAAATTTTCTTAAATGATTGCCACTCTAAAGCTTGTGGCAGTCATCTCTCTGGGTTGGCTACTTCCTAGAAGATCTTGTGCATAGGATATTTTTGGCCCTCGATTTTCAAAGACTGTATTGAAACGGTCAAGAAATGTCTGCATTGTCAAATGTTTTCTCCAAAAAGGTGCACTCATCTATCTCTACTTCATCCTATCATAGCAGTTGGCCCTTTTGAAAAATGGGGCATAGACTTCATGCATTGTAAACCTACCTCAGCCGAGGGGCATGGCTACATTATTGTGGCTGTGGACTATTTCACAAAATGGGTTGAGGCTATGCCTACATGCGTTGAATATGGGAAAATAGCTACGTTATTATTATTTAACCATATCATCACTAGGTTTGGGATTCCTAGGGCCATTATAACCGACCATGGGCCACCCTTCCAGAACAAAATGATGGCATAACTTAGTGCAAAGTTAGGGTTTCTCCACAACAAATCTACACCTTACTACCCTCAGGCTAATGGCCAAGTTGAAGCGATAAATAAAGTTTTGAAAACCATGCTTCAATGAATGGTAGGGCATGCCAAGTAAATCTGGCACTTGCAACTATTTTTTGCACTTTGGTCCTATAGGAACACTTTTGTCACATACCCCAAATTTGCAAAACAAAATTATGTTTTAAGAGACATTATGTTATAATTTTATTATAAAGTTTGTAATTAATGACTAAGTGGGGTCAAGGATAATTGCATGTAATTACTAAATATTTTATTAATTAATAAATTAAATATGAGACAATATCTTAAGGAGGCTGTTAAATGAGTGTTTTACTGGTCACTTGGTGGAATAGGCTGCGTTGAGAGCAAATTGACACTTTGCAGCATCCTCAAACTACTTCTAGTTGTTGCAGTAGGCAACTTCCCTATTTTTCTAGTCATGTTCCTCAAGAAAGTGGAACAAGAGCAGGTGGCTCATTAAGTGAAAACTTACCCAAAATACCTAGGCCCATTCTTTACTTGTGAAAATTTTGAGTGAATTTAGTGCACAAGAAATTTGATGGAGGGGACTAGCATAAGTTTTTCTTTTGAGTGAAAAGTGCTGAAGTTCTGAACTAGTCATTAGAGGAATTTTGAGGTCTAAAATGGGCCTCCTAAGAAAAATAATAAAATAATAGTTAAAATAATAAAACAATATTTATTAATTTTGGAGGAAAAAAGAAAAAAAAAAATTGTGTTCGTATTTTCAACATATCTCCCTATGTTTTTACTCAAATTTCAATCGGGAGAGCTCATTGGATGTGGAATTTGATTATGCATCCAATGAGTACCCACACTGCATACTTTTGGAGGACCTCACTACCCCAAAAATAAGAAATACCTGAAAAAATTCTGCAGCCAATGAGATCTCCCGATCGAAATTTGAGTAAAAACACAGGGAGATATGTCGAAAATACAAACAAAAAAATAGTTTTTTTTATGAAAAATTTATCAATTCAACCATTATGGTTGACTCATTTTATTGGAATTATATTGGTTCTTGAATTCCAACTCACAAGAACTTATTGTTGGCAGGTTTTCTTATAAGGCCCATTTTAGACCCCAAATTTCCTCTAATGGCAGCTGAATTAAGTTGAGTTCATACTACTACAAAAATAACAAATTAGTACTGATTGCTTAGTAGAGTTGCAAAGGTTTTCTAAGCTGGTTCTCTCACCGAGTGCTTCAATCAGGTGGACCAGTACACAGGCTCGGGGGTCCTAAAATTTTCAATTCAACTATCTCCAGGAGTTGGTTGGGAGGAGTAGGTTCCTTAAGTTGTTGTCTCCTCTGCTACATTTCAAGCTTTTAAATGTTCTTTCTAATTTCTTTATGCATACCTAGGATCAAGAATGAATGAATTTAGGAAATAATATGTTATGTTTCTGTTCATTTGTTATTAGAATAATTGAAGGAGATCTTTCACTATGAAAAGATATACAAACTATGGATTAGGATAAATGATTAGAAAAACTTCAAATTTTACTGATGGATAAAATACCTAACTGTATTTTTCCACACCTTCAAGAAGGTAGTACTATAGCACAGTAGGTTAGATTAAATTATGATAAATAATCAAATGAAGTATGCAGGAATGTGTTTATTTACCTTCTCCGGATTTTATAGGGTTAATCAGAAGAAAGCTTTTCTATTTCAGAAATTTCCATAGTAGAGTACATTATTATAAAAATAAACAAAACTATCTCCAAGAAAAATCTTAAAAGAAATATACACAGTCTGTGCTCTTATTTAGATAGTAATTAAATTATTTGCTATAACCTTAATTATTATAAATATTCATAGTAATGAAAAAACATTATAAGAAAAGAAAAATAAATAAGCAGGAATAACTTAAAGAAAACAGTAAAATGAGGCTAGTAATCACTTAGATAATTTAATTACTAATCTAAGTAAGAATCAAACTTTAAATACATTACAATTAAATATTAAAATATGTAAAGATTTAAAAATAAATAAAAATTTGTTAAACCCTAATTTGGAGAAACTGTCAAATATGACCTTCGTTTCCTTCTCCTTTTCCAGAGTAGGATTAATACAGTTTTAACCGTAGTTACTTAAAGAATAAATTCTTCAATTATAGAAATACAAATTATCTATTTTATAAATACACAGAATTAAATAAACTTTTCATAGAAGTAATATTAAACTATTTGTCAAATAATAAACTAAGACTATTAAAGTAAGGACCTTTTAAAATTTTCAACCGAAGTACACAGTAAAAACTCAGGTTGTACTAGTCAACCCTTCTTTTATTTATTTCTTGAAATAATTGTTTTTTCTGACAGAAAAATTCAAACTCTATTTTATAAGCCAACATTTTGAACATTCTTTCTCTTTTAAACAAAATCGAAAAAATTATGGAATTAAACCATAATAAAACCCTATGTTAATATCAAAAGAAACTACATTTTCTTTTATCAATGTAAACATTGAAGAATAAAAAATCAGAATTTTCAAAAGACTGCAAATTATATTAAAATAACACGGGGATTTTTTTTTAAAAACAAACTCTTTATCATTTATTAGTCTTAATCACCCATTTAGCGAGCCTTACGACTAACATTATACAAGTTGATAATTTAAAAACCCTAACTTAATTTATAAATAAACCCACTGCAGTTCCCAATTAGGGTACGGACTAAGCGGCTTGTTTCCAATAGAAGTCACGGCTTAAAATCCCGTCCAAAAATATTTCCTGTAAATCAAGCTATGATCATGAAGGCCTCATAATAATTTCATCAAGCTACGACTGCAAGGGCTTCATAAGTTTCTCATCAAAACATTTCAGTCTCAGCCACATGGCCTTTCTAAATAAACAAAATATTTTATAACCAAAACTGGAGTCGCATATCAGTGGAACTGTAACAACCAAACCCCATACACCCATTGCAGAAAGAACCTCGGGTATGAGATCGAGGCTTACCAGGTTGGACACAAATCGTGGAGTCCTTGCATGGAGTTTTTCGATGGCTTCCAGCACACAGCATCCAAACTGGAAGCCTGCACAAGTTAAACCATTTGGGAATTAATATCTTTCTTAATTCAAATAACGAAGACAATAAAAACTTTGAAACAGTGTAAAAGGTTTTAAAACATAAAAGAAAATATACCTTGATAGTTTTTTACATCAGTCACATTGAAGGTGGCCTAAACAAAACTCTAGCCACTAGCTGGAGTAGGCCCAAGCAAATGATAAGAGCTTCTGTCAAGAAAACCTCAATGAGAATGTTCAAATAAAAAACTAAGGCCATGCCATGGTGAACCAGAAATTGAACCCACACTACAGATTTCACAACTGAACAAAAGCACGAAGCGAATCCCTCACAGAGGCAAAGTAATGGAGATGAAGACCACACACAGAGAGTAAATTAATGATGATGAATACCTCACACGCAGAAGAAATGTAATGGTAGGGAAGTCCTAAACATGCAGAGAAAAGGAATGGAAACAAAGGCCCTCATACGCATATAATAACAAAGGTGATAAGGGCTCTCACATGTATAGGTAAGCCACAGCGATGAAGGCTCTCACTTACAGCAGAAAAATAATGGTGAAGCCATGAGGTTGTAAGCCTATGAATCTCTCTCCACCATGGGAAAAATATAGTGTAAATGCACAAGTTTAGGGTTTTGGGAGCTTATATAATAAAATGCCAAAGTCAAAACCCTAGCATCTGTAAAACAACCACGTGGACTCCTATTTTGGTTCAATGTTTTTGAACTATAGTTTGGGAGTGTGGATTGGAACCTGCAAAAGAATTTCATATAACCATGTTAGCATTAAAATTTATATCCACACATTTTTTTTGACCTAGGGTTAAGTACGAATGAAAAAGAAAAATCCCATTTTAGAACTAGGTTAAAGGAAACTTAAAAGCTTAGTATTTCTAGTATAGAAATTTTTAGCATAGTTCTTCGGTGAGGCTTGTGTTATAGTTTTAAAATTGTGTAAATAGAACAAAAATAATTATTGTTTAATATCTCTTAATGAGATTTAAAAAAATATGCAAGAGTTTGGAAGTAGTTAGGTTTGTTAAGCAGTGACCTCTTAACCTATAAAACCAAGCAGTTATGTAACTCATATAACAAAGTAAGGTATTTTCTTCTTGTTTACTCAAATGGAAATTGCATAGGCAGAAAAGGAAATTTACTCCATTTGAAAAACTTGTTAGCTTTGTTGACATTTCTCGAGACTTAGGTTTTACCGGTTTTTATAACATGAGAATGTATGATTGAGACAATCACATATGGATAACCATGGTAACAAGTAATAATGTATCAAATGACATGGTATACAAACTTTTCTTTCTCTAGAATTGTATATAGGACCTAAACTGATAATAAATGAATGAATGTATGATGAACAAGTTATAATCAAAGCGAGGTAGAAGAACAGCTGGATTTATGTTCAGATTCTCCAAATACTTATGCTTACAAGAAATTAAGTAAAACGTAAATATACAGTTTCAACGATACCTCCTTTATTTTGATCAAATATGTAAATTAAACAAATATACTAGCATTTTTATTTATGCTAGTTGAGATAATAATCTCGATCTGGAAACTGCTTACAAAACGTCTTACCTGTAAAAGACCTGTAAAAGAATCATCACTTCACTGCATTATCTAAAAAGCTAAGTAAGCCTCAGACTTAACTGAAGTTCCTTCATGTTTAGAAATAGTAAAACAAACTTTAGCATATAGTAAACAAACAAATGTTTCAGTTCATGTCATTCCAAATCATAACCTGCTAAACCAAATCTTTAATAATGATTTATGAAAGCAAATATTTAAGTATGCAGATCTAGAATTTAATAAAGGAATTAGTTCTAGTTTAAACCTTATTATGTTAACTTTTAACAGTTAAATGTCCCTCGAAAGTGACGATTGTAAACATTTAATGTCATAGGAAAAATTTTAATTTTTTACAAAATTTCAGAGTATTACATGTGGTATCAGAGCACACGTTCAGACACTAGGCCTGAATGCGGCTCAACCTGCATAGACAAACTGTAAATTAAATGCATGCATACTAATTACTATTTTTCTTTTTGAAATGTTATTTCCAGAAAGTTTTTTCTGAGATAAAACTGTAGGTATGGAAAGACTCAAGGAATATGTAGATGAAGAGTCCTCGTTTAATGAAAAAGGTAATTCTAGAAGAGAACAAGTTCAGGAAGAAATAACTAACAATTCTTTGGAATTATTACAAACTGTTAAAGAATTAAGAACTGAGATGGAAACAGTTAAAAAGGAAAATGAAAGAATTCTGAGAGCTCAAGAAGAGATGAACCAGATACTGATGGAAAAATTTCATAGTGAAGAAAAAGATAAATAGATAGGATCTGAAGATAAGTCCTACCAACACAAAAGTAAAAAGTCTAAATAGTCTACAATTGAAAGTAGCTCGCCCTCTGAAATTTATGGTGACTCACATAGGAAGAATCGTCAGTACACTAGTGATAGCAGTGAAGATAATTACCATTCAAGAAAAAGAAAATTTAAGCCTTATGAAGAAATTTTAGGAGAATTTAAGAAGATAAAGCCACCAAATTCCAATGGTGAAACTGAGAAAGGAGAAGAAGCTGAATCATGGCTATCTAGAATGAAGAAGTATTTCCAAATCTATAATTACTCTAACCAGCTAAAATTAAGGATGGCCATTTACAATTTAACTGGGAAGGAAGATATTTGGTAGTAGGATTTAAAATGAGTAAAAGGTATTAGGGAAAAGAACATTAACTGGAGTACCTTTAAGAAATACTTTAAAAAGAATTTTTTGTCGGAACAGTACTACGAAGAGAAAGCTAAGGAATTTTATGAACTAAAGCTGGGAACTATGAACATGAAAGAATTAAACAGTAATTTTTTAAGCTTTCTGAGTTATGTACCTTACATTGTGAATGAGAAGCCTAAGGTACAGTAGTTTCTAAGTTGTTTACCTTTTCACATTAAAGACAGAATTGAATACGATAGTCGAAAAACCATGGAGGAGGATAGGCGAAAGGAAAATTTTTGCTATGAGCAGAACCGCAAAATGAAAAGCATGTCAAACTGGAAGGCTAAGAGGTTTAATACTTTTGAATAGAAGAAGAAGGGTTTTGTACCTAACCGCAATTTTAGGAATAATAACACATTTAATTTTCCTAATAATAATTTCCAAGGAAATAAAAGTAATTCACATATAAACACTAATGGCCTTGGAAATAAAGAACGTGCTAATAATCACAGCAATTACAATAAGAATAATGAACGTAAAGAACCAGTAAAGTGTTGGGGGCATAATGCACCTCATTATGCATCAATATTCCCTAGCAAAAATAAGACTGTCAGCAACATACATACGGTGCAGGATGAGATGACTATTGGTGACTTAGTGAGGACAATGCCTAGGATCAACGCGGCACTAGAAAACAGGCATGCGGATTATCAAAATTCCATGGTGGAAGTAGAAGTTAAGCTGAATCAAACATCCATTTCTATCTTAATTTACCTAGAGGATAGCATGAGTTATGTTTCTCCTGATTTAGTATAAAAGTGCAATTTATCAGTATAAAACTTTTCCAAAGTCATGGTTAGTTCAACTAGATATTGGAGCAAAAAGAAAAGTGATTAGTTTTGTAAAAGATTGCGCTGTAAGTATGGATCAGTTTGAAACCTCTATGAAGATTAATGTACTTCCTTTAGGCTCTTATGACATGTTAATTGGTATGGATTGGTTAGAACAGCATAGATTAGTTCAAACTGTTTCAATAAAACTTTTACTTGCATAAAGAATGAAGGAGAAACAGTAACCATAATAGGAATCCCTAGGAAAACAACTATCAGACAAATCTATGTTTTGCAATTAAAGAGAGTTGTTCGGAAGGGTTGTAAAGCCTTTGATGTAACTGTAATTAACGAAGAACATACTAATAATGAATATAAACTAAAACTAGAAGATATTCCCATCCTAAGAGGGTATTTAGATGTATTTTTAGAAGAAATTCTAGGACTGCCTCCGAAAAGGGAGTTAGACTTCACTATTGAGTTGGTACCTGGTGCAGTGCCTAGATCATAAGCCCCTTATTGGATGAATATATTGGAACTAAATGAATTAAAATCACAGTTAAAGGAACTTATTGATAAGAAGTATAAAAGACCCAGAGTGTCTCCTTGGTGAAAACCTGTTATTTTAGTTAAAAACAAGGACGATACTCTACGTTTACGTATTGATTACCATCAACTTAATAAAATAACCATTAAGAATATATAGTCGTTGCCCTGCATAGATGATCTGTTTGATAAACTGTGTGGAGCAATTGTATTTCCAAATATTGACTTACAATCTGGTTATCGCCGGGTCCGAATCAAAGATGAGGACATTTTTAAAACAACTTTGAGGACCAGATATGGTCACTATGAGTTTTTTGTTGTGCCATTTGGGCTTACTAATTCCCCGACTATCTTCATGTGCTTAATGAATAATCTATTGCATAAGTACCTTGATAAATTCATGGTGGTATTCATTAACGACATTATAATTTACTCTAAGTCTAAAGAAGAACACGAGGAGCACTTAAAAATTGTTTTACAAGAATTGTGAGAACATCAGCTTTATGCTAAATTTAGTAAGTAAGATTTTTTTAAGGATAAAATACAGTACTTGGGCCATGTAGTAACTAAAGAAGGGATCTCAGTTGATCCAAAAAAAATAAAAGCAATTGAAGAATGTCTAGTCCCAAAGGATGTGACTGACATATGATCATTCATTGGGATTACAGGATACTATGGAAGATTCATTGAGGGGTTCTCAAGAATCGCAAATGCCATAAATTCTTTACAGAAGAAAGGGAACAAATTCGAGTGGAATCAAAACTATGAAGAAATTCATAAAAAGTTAAAAACATTACTAACTACTACACTAATCTTAATAATTACTGATCCTAATAAATACTTTATTGGATGGACCGATGCATGCAACAATGGTCTAGGTGGGGTTTTAACTCAATAAGGACACGTAATTTCCTATGAGTCTAGGAAGTTTAATATTCATGAGAAAAACTATGCAACCTATGATTTAGAGTTGGCTACCATCATACATGCTTTGAAGATGTGGCCCCATCACTTAATCAGAAGAAAATTTATGTTAATGACAGATAATAAAGGATTAAATTATTTGTTGGATCAACTTAACTTAAACGCAAGGCAAGCTAGGTGGCTAGCATTCCTTAGCAAGTATGATTTTGAAATCCAACATATTAAGGGAAAAGAAAATAAGGTTGTTGATGCTCTAAGTAGAAATGCAAAACTAAATTTTGTAGCAGCAATTAGCACTTATAAAACATATTTAGAAGAGCAGATAGAGGAAGGAGTAAAATTGGATGAAAATTATCGAAAATTACAAGCAAAAGTAATAGAAAATTTAACTGAAAGTTTAAGTACAAGGTATAGTCTAAATGGAAAGAGATTATTATTATATAAAAATAGGTTGTATATACCTAATGTACCTAAGATTAAGCTACTTATTTTAAATGAAATTCATAAGACTTCTTACTCAGGACATCCTGGTTATCAGAAGACTATAACCATGTTACAAAAGGATTATTTTTGGCCAAACATGAAGAATGAATTGGAAGAATATATTGCCAAGTGTTTTGAATGTCAACAAGTTAATAGCCGGTTTACTACAGCCATTACCTATACCTAGCTGGAAGTGGGAATAATCAATCTTGATTTTATTATAGGTCTACCTAGAAATCTGAATCTGAATGATTCGATAATGGTAATCATTGATAAACTTAGTAAAGCAGCTCATTTTACACCTATAAAGACCACCTACAAAGTTGCTAATATTGCTAATATATTCATGAAACAAATATTTTGTTTACATAGGATACCAAAAGTTATAATTTCAGACAAAGACCCTAAGTTTACGAGCAATTTCTGGAAGTCTTTGTTTAAAGGCCTGAATACTACTTTAAATTTCAGTACATTTTTTCATCCCCAGATGGATGGATAGACTGAAAGGGTGAATCAAGTGTTGGAAGATATGCTCAGAATGTATGTTAAGGAACAACCAGGTAAATGGGAAGATTTTACACTTGGTAGAGTTTGCTTATAACAATCATTACCAAGCTTCTGCAAGATACAACCCATTTGAAATTTTGTATGGCAGAAAGTGCAATACCCCCATCTCATGGAATAACCCAGTTGACAGGTTAGTATTAGGACCTAAACTACTAAAGCAGATGGAGTTAATTGTAAAACAAGTGCAAGGTAACTTAAAAGCTGCGCAAGACAGACAGAAAAGTGAATAAGATCTTAAACGAACTCAGAAAGAGTTCCAAGTGGGTGAATATATATTTATAAAGGTAAGGCCTAAAAATATTTCTTTGAAATTAGGAAGTTGTGGTAAGTTGGCACCTCGATATTGTGGACCTTTTGTGATACTATCTAGAATGGGGCAGGTGGCATATCAATTGGCTTTACCGCCAAATTTGAAGGTTCATAATTTTTTTCATATCTTTGTATTAAAAAAACTTTGTGCATGAGGCTACTCATGTTATAAATTGGAATGATGTGCAGGTGGAACCCGAAGTAGATTTTCTGGTGGAACTAGATTGTATCCTTGAAAAGGAGGGAGATCTTGCTTCGAAATTGCACCATTGGTCAGGTGAAGGTGCAATGGAAGCACCTTAATCTAGAAGAATCCACTGGGGAATTGGAGAGTCATATGCAGGTCGCATATCCAATTCTGTTCCAGGGAAATTCTGAGGACAAATAATAAATAACATTGAAGATGATGTTATATTTAATGGGGTGTGTATGTCACATACCCCAAATTTGCAAAAAAAAATTATGTCTTAAGAGACATTATGTTATAATTTTATTATAAAGTTTGTAATTAATGACCAAGTAGGGTCAAGGATAATTGCGTGTAATTGCTGAATATTTTATTAATTAATAAATCAAAGATGAGACAACAGCTTAAGGAGGCTTTTAAATGAGTGTTTTACTGGTCACTTGGTGGAATAGGCTGGGTTGAGAGTAGTTTGACACTTGGCAGCATCCTCAAACTACTTCTAGTTGTTGCAGGAGGAAACTTCTTTATTTTTGTGGTCATGTTTCCCAAGAAAGTGGAACAAGAGCAAGTGGCTCATTAAGTGAAAACTGACCCAAAAGACCTAGGCATGCTAATAAAACTTCCCATTGAATTCAGCTGAGGGATCATTCTTTACTTGTGAAAATTCTGAGTGAATTTAGTGCACAAGAAATTCAATGGAGGGGACTAGCAAAAGTTTTTATTTTGAGTGAAAAGTGTTGAAGCTTTGAACTAGTGCAGCTTATTTAAGCTGAGTTCATACTGCTACAAGCAAAACAGATTACTTCTGATTGCTCAGTAGAGTTGCAGAGGTTTTCTAAACTAGTTCTCTCACCCAGTGCTTCAACCAAGTGGACCAGTAGACAGGCTCGGGGGTCCTAAGATTTGCACTTCAACTATCTCCAGTAGTTGGTTGGGAGGAAAAGGTTCCTTAAGTTGTTGTCTACTCTACTACATTTCCAGGTTCTACATGTTCTTTCTAATTTCTCTATTCATACTTAGGATCAAGAATGAATGGATTTAGGAAATAATATGTTATGTTTTTATTCATTTGTTATTAGAATAATTCAAGGAAATATTTCACTGTGAAAAGAAAGACAAATTATGGATTAGGATAAATAATTAGAGTAACTTTAAATTTTACTGATGGATAAAATACCTAACTGTATTTTTCCACACCTTCAAGAAGGTAGTACTCTAGTACAGTAGGTTAGATTAAATTCTTATAGATAATCAAATGAAGTATGTAGGAATGTGTTTATTTACCTTCTACATATTTTATAGGGTTAATCAGAAGAAAGCTTTTCTATTTCAAAATTTTCCTTAGATAGAGTACATTATTATAAATAAATAAAAAGCAGTCTCCAAGAAAAATCTTAAAAAAAATATACACAGTTGGTGCTCTTATTTACACAGTAATTAAATTATTTGAGATAAGCTTAATTATTATAAATATGCATAGTAATTCAAAAACATTATAAGAACAAGAAAAAAAATAAGCAGGAATAACTTAAAGAAAACAGTAAAATGAGGCTAGTAATCACTTTGATAATTTCATTACTAATCTAAGTAAGAATCAAAATTTAAATACATTACAATTAAATATTAAATGCTGTAAAGATTTAAAAATAAATAAAATTTTATAAAACCCTAATTTGTAGAAACTGTCAAATATGACCTTCGCTTCCTTCTCCTTTTCTAGAGTAGGGTTAATACAGTTTTAACCATAATTACCAGGGATGATTTTAAGGAACCATACTTATTTAAAAGTGTATAAATGTTGGTGAATATTACCAATTCTTAAAACACCAACTATAAAATGATTGGCGATATTTTTCAAAAAATATTTTAATTTCCAAGGATTTATATCATTTATATAATAATTTGGTGATTTTTAGGGTGAAAAAATTTTACCCCATCAAAATTGGGCGAAAAAAGGCTTCAAAAAATGCAAAATGGTGAATCTTTTTTGGGAGAAAAACATCGAAAAATAGCCCACTGGGCTAAATTTCACCCCTAAAATTATCCCTGATAATTATTTAAATCATAAATTCCTCAATTATACAAATACAAATTATCTATTCTATAAATACACAGAATTAAATAAAATTTTCGCAGAAGTAATCGTAAACTGTTTGTCAAATAATAAACTAAGACTATTTAAGTACGGACCTTTTCAATTTTCCAACCCAAGTACATAGTAAAAACTCAGGTTGTACTAGTCAACCCTTCTTTTATTTATTTCCTAAAATAATTGTTTTTACTGACAAAAAAATTCAAACTCTGTTTTATAAACCAACATTTTGAACATTCTTTCTCTTTTAAATAAAATTGACAATTTATGGAATTAAACCGTAATAAAAACCTATGTTAATATCAAAAGAAAATACATTTTCTTTTATCAATGTAAACACCAAAGAACAAAAAACTGGAATTTTCAAAAGACTGCGAATTATATTAAAATAACACGGGGAATGTTTTTTTTAAACAAACTGTCTCTATAATTTATCAGTCTTAATCACCCATTGATCGAACTTTATGGCTAACATTATACAAGTTTATAATTTAAAAACCCTAACTTAATTTATAAATAAAAAAATTGCAGTTCCCAATTAGGTTACGGCCTAATGGCCTATTTCCAACCGAAGTCACGACTTAAAAGCCTGTCCAAAAATATTTCCTATAAATCAAGCTACGGTCGTGAAGGCCTCATAAGAATTTCATCAAGCTACGGCCGCAAGGGCTTCATAATTTTCTCATCAAAACATTTCAGTCTCGGCCACATGGCCTTTCTAAACAAACAAAATATTTTATAACCAAAACTGGATTCACATCTCGGTGGAACTGTAACAACCAAACTCCATACACTCATTGCAGGAGGAACCTCAGGTATGAGACCGAGGCTTACCAGGTTGGACACAAAGTGTGGAGTCCTTGTGTGGAGTTTTTCGGTGGCTTCTAGCACACAACAGTCAAACCAAAAGCCTACATAAGTTAAACCATTTGGGTGTTAAGCTCTTTATTAATTCAAATAACGAAGACAATACAAAATTTGAAACAGTGCAGAAGGTTTTAAAACTTAGAAGAAAATATACCTGGATAGTTTTTGACCTTAGTTGCGTAGAAGGTGGCCTAAACAGAACTCTAGCCACTAGATGGAGTAGGCCCAAGCAAATGAGGAGAGATTCTATCAAGGAAACCTCAAAGAGAATGTTCAAATAAAAAACCAAGGCCACGCCACGATAAACCAGAAATTGAGCCCACACTATAGAGTTTACAACTAAACAAAAGCATGAAGGGAATCCCTCATAGAGGCAAATAATGGCAACAAATACCACACACACAGAGTAAAGCAATGACGATGAATACCTCACACACAGAAGAAACGTAATGGAATGGAAGGCTTGAACAGGTAGAGATAAGGAATGGAAACAAAGGCCCTCATACGCAGAGAATAGAAAAGCTGATAAGGGCTTTCACATGTAAAGGTAAGCCACAACGATGAAATCTCTAACTTACAACAAAAAAACAATGGTGAAGCCATGAGGTAGGAAGCTTGCGACTCTCTCTCCACCATGGGAAAAAGATAGGGTAAATGCACAAATTTAGGGTTTTGGGAGCTTATATAATAAAATACAAAAGTCAAAACTCTAGCCACTGTAGAAAAACCACGTGGACTCCACTTTCGGTTCAATGTTATGGGTTTTGAACTATAGTTTGGGAGTGTGGATTGGAACATGCAAAAGAATTTCATATAACCATGTTAGCATTAAAATTTATATAAACACCTTTTTTTTGAGCTAGGGTTAAGTATGAAGGAAAAACCAAAATCCCATTTTAGAACTAGGTTAAAGGAAACTTAAAAGCTTAATATTTCTAGTATAGAAATGTTTAGCATAGTTCTTGGGTGAGGTTTGTGTTACAGTTTTAAAATTGTGTAAATAGAAAAAAAAAATACTATTTAATATTTCTTAATGAGATTTAAAAAAATATGCAAAAGTTTGGAAGTAATTAGGTTTGTCAAGCAGTGAACTCTTAACCTATAAAACCAAGCAGTTATGCAACTCGTATAACAAAGTAAGGTCCTTTCTTCTCATTTACTTAAATGGAAATTGCATAGGTAGAAAAGGAAATTTACTTCATTTGAAAAACTCGTTAGCTTCATTGACATTTCTCTAGACTTAGGTTTTACCATTTTTTATAACATGAGAATGTATGATTGAGACAATCACATATGAATTAAAATGGTAACAAGTAATAAGGTATCAAATGACCTGGTATACAAACTTATCTTTCACTAGAATTGTATATAGGACCTAAACTAATAGTAAATGAATGAAAGTATGATGAACAAGTTATAGTCGAAGCGAGGTAGAAGAACAACTGGATTTATGTTCAAATTCTCCAAATACTTATGCTTACAAGAAATTAAGTAAAATGTAAATATACGGTTTCAACGACACCTCCTTTATTTTGATCAAAGCTGTAAATTAAACAAATATATTAACATTTTTATTTATGCTAGTTGAGATAATAAACTCGATCTGGAAACTGGTTACACATTAGAGGAAATTTGAGGTCTAAAATGGGCCTCCTAAGGAAAATCATAGTTAAAATAATAAAATAATAGTTATTAATTTTGGAGGAAGAATGAAAAAACTACTTTTGTGTTCGTATTTTCGACATATATCCCTGTGTTTTTACTCAAATTCTGAGCGGGAGAGGTCGTTGGATGCGGAATTTTATTCTTCATCTAATGAGTACCCACACTGCATAATTTTGATGGACCCCACTACCCCAAAATCAAGAAATACCTAAAAGAACATGATGATGACATCATCATCACATTTTTTCAGGTATTTCTTGTTTTTGGGGTATTGGGGTTCATCAAAAGTATGCAGTGTGGGTACTCAGTTGATGCGGAATTAAATTCCGCATCCAACGAGCTCTCCCGCTTGAAATTTGAGTAAAAAGACAAGGAGATATGTCTAAAATACGAACAAAAAAAGTAGTTTTCTTTTATGACAAATATGTCAATTCAACCATTATGGTTGACTCATTTTATTGAAATTCTATTGGTTCTTGAATTCCAACTCACAAAATTTATTGTTGGCACGTTTTCTTATAAGACCCATTTTAGACCCCAAATTTCCTCTAATGAAATGTCTTACCTGTAAAAGACATGTAAGAGAAGCATCACTTCACTACATTAGCTAAAAATCTGAGTAAGCCTCGGACTTAACTGAAGTTCCTTCATGTTTACAAATAGTAAAACAAACTTTAGCACATAGTAAACAAATAGATGTTTCAGTTCATGTTATTCCAAATCATAACCTGCTAAACCAAATCTTTAATAATGATTAATAAAAGCAGATATTTAAGTATGCATATCTAGAATTTAATAAAGGAATTAGTTCTAGTTTAAACCTTTTTAGTTTAATTGTTAACAGTTAAATGTCCCTCGGAAGTGACGATTGTAAACATTTAATGTCATAGTAAAAATTTTAAATTTTTACGAAATTTTGGAGTATTACAATTGTGAAGACTTCCACCGATTTCACACCTTTTCAATTGGTATATGGATTGGAAGAAACCCTCCTGATAGAATGTGAGATCCCTTCTCTCAAACTCATTGTGGAACTTTTTCCTAACGCCACTTTAGAAGAGGAACAATTTTAGTATCTAAATAAACTTGATGAAACTCGTTGCAATGTTGCCTTAGCAAATGAGGCACATAAACGATGGATGAAATTCCAATATGAAAGAATCGTTCAGCCTTTCTCTTTCAATAAAGGATATCTGGTCTTGACTTATGACCAGAAGCATGATAAGTTGGGGGTAGGGAAATTCGAATCTATTTTTCACAGGCCTTACATTATTAGTCGTGTTTTAGAAAAAGGTGCATATGAGTTAGTAGATTATGATGGGATACCACTGGGTGAGCCCCATAACGGGATCTACCTTAAATGATACTATGCTTAGTTCATCTAGCATAGGCTCTTTGTAAATATTGTTTATAGATTGTTGTGTGTCTTAATTTGAAAGTGTGGTTTTTTGTGTGATTTAAGATGTGTCTTTCAAAACCCTATTTATGTATGTCTTATGTATAATGGATAGATGACTACTTTTACAAGTTTTACGGACAGTGCTAATCGTTACACATTAAATCTTTTGTCGGAAGCTTGGGTACTGTACTCTCCTATAGGTGATCTGGTGAATTCATGGGGTGTTTTTTAGGTCTCTCCACCAACAATCTCGTAGAGTATCATGCGGTGATTGGATTGTTGATGGATTCCCTAGCTAATTATGTAATGGAGATTAGGGTTTACCTAGACTCTGAACTAGTTGTTCAACAGCTTAATCAGGTCTACACCATCTGAAATCCTCTACTCCTTCGTACATTCCGAAGGATTAGACTCTTAGAGAGGTATTTTGAGTGAGAAACATATCGACATGTTCTGAGACATTTGAATGCTATGGAAGATTCCCTATCTAATTATGTCTTAGATTGGTATATTGCTCATAATTAAAATTTCATTTGTCACATAATAACATGCATGTAAATTCATAACTAGGTAATCATTTCACACATCACATTTTTCGTACACACAACTGTAAATAATTTTTTTTGTCATATATATATATATATATATATATGTAGGAATGAGATACAAAATTGGGCTGAAGCATCAATCTTTCATTTCCCTCAAAGTTTAGGACTCTCATGAGTTCAAAATACACATGTACAAGGAAAAATATGAAGCTTCGAAGCTTTCAGTAATAATACATATACGAAAATGGAAAATATCTAAGAGACTAGTCATCATCATGGTGGTTCTCATGGTAGCATACGCTGACCTAAGCCACTCTATTCAGTAACCTAGAAAACTCTCCTGATACCCCTGTAGTATGACACTCGTAGCACTGGGGTAAGTCATCAATGGTGTTATAGCTGATTTTACCACACATGGTTGATCACATATTTATGGCCTTCCTTGTCCCTCTGCAGAATCTTTATACCCCAAGGACTTGTATTATCCTTTGATGTTCCAATATCATCTGTAAAAAACCCCTGTTTATTGTTGTACATGACTTTTAAACCTATACTTGCATGTACACACAACTTTTGACCTCAAACCCACATACATCAAGATGTGTGCATAAGTCCAAACATTTTTGGAATTTTCCTCATATGAGTCCGAAGAACTTGACTCTTGGCCTTCCAAATTCCTTCAAAATTCTCAAATTTGACCCTCCATTGCCCTTTCAGAGTGTTATATAAGGAACCCCTTGGATACATTGAAGAAAAGGAATTGAAGAGCAAAGAAACTATATTCCATTTTTTCCTTAGTTTTCTTATACTTGAGTATGCATCCCTTTGTCCCTTTGGAGCACTTTTGTTCTTCCCATCCTTGTCTTTGTCTGGTGGGATTGCTATCGAGAGATGGAGGATTGAGGTGGTGGATGCCCAAGTTGAGGACTTGGTTTCTCCGGTTAGTAGATGTGCCAACAGAGGTTATCACTCTTGTAATCTCTAATTTTATTAATAGAAATATCTTTCCCTTTCCAATTAATGTGCATTTGAATATGAATATTCTATCCATGGATGTATTTAATTTCTTATACATTATTGAATATATATGCTAGAGTAGGTCCAACACATTATTATAGAGCATGCTTGTCTTGTTTGTTGTTGGTGAGAGAGAATTGCTAAAGTAGTCGTGAATTGGAAATGCTCAACGGGGATCTACTTCAACCATCTGGAACAAGGTACGATTTGATATCCCTTAGTGTTAGATGTTTGGTTTCTCTTGCATATTGGGAAACATTGATTTATGGTGTCAATATGTGTGTTTTGGTATGACCCAAGCCATAGGAAGTTTCTCTCCGTAACAAGTGGTAACATAATGAATCCCTATAGTCAGACATTGTAGGTTCTCCTCTAGATCTCCAAGCTCGTCATCTACCTCAGAGCGATATGCCACCATATCTAAAAACCCAACTCACCTATCAATAGGAGACATCCCAATTGGACGTACAGGTCCAATGTCTACATATACCAATTTTCACCTGTCTCAGCTTTACAAAATAAAAATTAAATAAAATTGAAAAAATGAAAAACACGGTGTAGTGTCTTTCTTACCTCGATCATCCCACTCCTCCCCCTTGGGAAGTGCGAGCTCTGGGTCATCACGGAAGTATTCCCCCTCATAGGAATAATCCTCGATCGTGAGTAGTTGGCCCCTCATCCAATGAAAGAAGGTCGCTCCATAGACAACCTTGGGTCCTCTACCTCCATGGAGGGCCATGGAATAAACCCACTTGAGCATCCTAGGATCTGTAGGGTCTATTCTACTCACAATCACCTACGGCCTCATGTGGGGCACCCTCTACAAGATAACAGACACCACCACAACTCCTTAGTCGAACTGCTTAAGTGTCCCCCGCTTGCATTTGTTCAGTTGGTCCGTCAAACTCACAAACATGCCTTCACACCAGTTGAATACTATAGGCTCCATTCACTCTAGGGAATACAACATATGTGACCTAGTATTCAGGTGAGTAGATCTAGTCCTAGCCACCTTCCCAATAGTATACACTACTATCCTTAGACGACGATCCACTATCTACTGAATGTGTAAATTCCCATATTGGGAATACATACCCAATGCACAATATTTGTCAATCAAATCATCTAAGGAGGAATCCCCTCCTTGTGGGCTAGACAAAAATACGGGTCTCCCTCTCTGGGACAAACTAGTCAAGATGTGGGACCTGACCACAAAGTGTTGTTGTTCGATATCCCACATGTCTATAATGTATTCCAATAGATGGATGTATGCCTTCATGCCTGGTACCCTAAAATATTTCCGTATCCCATAGTTCTGTAAGGCCTCTATGGTAGCTGGATCACTGCCGGCTTGGAAGTATGTTGTCTCATGCTCATGCTCTTTCCAGATGACCATGATGTGAGCATTGTTTTGCACCTATAAAGCATAAAATCATTTATTAGAAATCACATTATGGGTAGAAGGGAACATAAAACTTGGGTTTTTTAAATAAAGAGAAGAAAAAAATTGATTTTTGATAAGAGTAGGGTTTATTTTTTGCAAAATTTAGAGCCTGTAGTGCCTTTTCCTTTTGTAGATAGAGCACCTATGGTGCATCTACCTCTACACATAGAGCGCCAGTGGATGACACCTCTATCGACTGTGGACAGAGTGCCTACAATGCACCTGTTCTAGCACGACAGAGCACCGTCGTGCTCATGACCAGAAAAAGAAAGGGTTGTCATGGCTTTCATTTTTAACCCCCAAAACACTTATAACCCTCATCAATCTGGTAAAAATTCCCCTTTACACTAAATCAAAACCTTCTATATTTGTTTAAAACTAATAAAAATTAGCATGGGAATGAAGAAGAATGGTTAAGAATTTTCCTCTTCCAAGCAAAATCATGAAACAATGGGTGGAAGCACTTGCAATCACCGGTGGAAGATCTTCGTCTTTCACTCCAACTCTCAAATATCCAAGTGCTAAGAGTAACAATGGTAAAATATTTTACGATTCCTTTCTATTTATAGTAATTTTGGAAACTTTTATTATTTCATTGTAATTTAATTGCTTTTGAAATCCAAAGTTACTTTAATAAAGTGGGGTTTGTATCACTTGTTTTAATATTGTTCTAATAGAGTTGGATTTTTAATGTGTTTATGAGCTTTCAGGTCAAAGTTTGGTTCATGGCTATGAAACAATTTCTTTTAGTCTTTTTCAATATTAGAGTAGAAATGAAAAATTACGAGCATTTTTGTACACTTTTCACATGCTTGTTAAACCACTAGTAAAAGAGTGTCAAGTCCACTTTTTTTCTTTTTAAGACTCATTAAAAATGGATTATGAAAAAGGAAAACTGCTACGGAGTTATATTTAAGCTCTTTTCAATCTCCCTAAAAACTCGAAAATATTGCCAAGTGAACTTGTTACATTCACGCTTGTAAAAGTATTAGAATGGTTGACTAGTTGGTAGTAGTTTATCACTTATTTAGACTGATTAAGCCTATTTATGAAAAAATATCCTTTCTGGATATTCCTTATGTCCTTGTTTAGAATATCTAAACATGAAAAAAATTGAGTTCACTTTCATCAGACTCATAAAATCAAACGATGGAAGACCCTATCTAGGAACGAATCCCTCCTTTCTTAGGTTCGTAAAACATGTGATAATGGACTCATCATTTGATGAGCTATAAAAATTGTTTTTTACCCTATTTGGACTCGTAAAAATGAAAAGAGGCACTCATCTGTCAATATGTGGAAATTAAGGGAAAGGGGAATGTTTTTCATTTGTACTTATGGTAGTCTACAGTAAACCTTTGAACATGGCACCTGTCTACATTTGCATATCTGAACAGTTGGGTATTCATCCTGTCTTCGAGTCGATCCAATTTCATGAGTCACCTGACTCGTTTGAGTCAATTCAAATAATTATTCGTCATATTACCTGTATTACATCTAGTTCCAGTCTCATCAAGTTAGTGCTTCCAAGACATTTGTCGTGCCATAAATTGTTCAAAGGATGTCTCTTCCAAAAAATAACTCATCAATAAATTTACCTATCTATAAATTCAGTCATGTATGAGTCAGTTTCATTACTTCAAATTGAATTTTGTTCCATGTTTCATGTCACTAATGGGGGAATCATCATGGCCCTCCTTTGACAAGTCTATTCATGTCCACTTCAGCTCATTATCCAGGAATTATACCTAGAAACCTAGTCAAGTACCTTGAAGCCTGCATGCCTCAATGGCAGGCTTCCTCGATTTCAACAGTAGGTTTTCATCACTGACCTATGATTGGAAGATTCTATCAAGTGTTTGAATTCAAAATATCTATTCACACTTAAGAGAATGTACTGAGATACCTTGGGGATCATTGACATTAATGATTATTTCCCTCACACTTGTTAACAATATACATCAATAACTGGTAATCAAGTGGTTTATGCCATGTTCGACATCAAAAAATCTATTCACATTGTTAGAATCGTATCTATTGAGATTGAAATGAAGACCCTGAGAGATTAGGCTTCATCACTCTAGTTTTCGATCCTTAGGTTGCGTTTGGAGAAAATTTAGAGTCTTGACATGGATCCACATTGTATGTTTGGTGGCTATTTTTAGTATTTGAGGTCGGGTAACATGGATCTACCTTGTATGTACTATAGCCATGTTCCACCTCCTAGATCAATTGTTCATGGATATACATTGTATTTTTAGTAGCTATGGCATGGTCATCATCATGGATCTGCAATGTATTGGTCTGCAACCGTGATTCAGTTGGAGAAATCAGTTATTGGTCCTATGTCAGTTATGAGCTCATCTCTTATTGCCTCTATACTAGATGTATATCTTGCAAACTATTTCACCTATCACTTCCTTCTAGCTTCATACTTTGGGGGTAATTCTGTTGCACCTGGAAATTCCACAATAACCTATTTTCCTTTCAGAAATCCAGACTTGAGATACCTTGGTTAGTTTTTTTCCATCTTTTGGGAGGGCGATGCTTTTCTCCAATTCTTATAGAGCGTCAATGGTGCTCTCTGTAGTGGAGCAAGGAGCATCGCTCCCTATTTTATTTGACAAAAATTTAGGTCGGCACTTTTACCCCTTATGCTAGGTCTGTCGATAGACCAAAAAGGAGAAAAAATAATGTTCTAGAATCTTCCTTGTGAAAGCCTCCATGGAGTCAATTCCTACTTTCTTGGGAGAGGTGGCATTCACTTCCCTCACCTATTGGGATCACATCATATCCTTTCCCCAATCTAATCTTATGTATTTTGGCCTATAAATGAAGCCTTCATGATGAGAGTGAGGGAGGCCAAAGAAAGTACCCTTATGCTATTGGATTGAAGTCTGAGTTAGATGCAAGATAGAGTTGGCTTGTATGCGGAGATATTTTCATAGTTGTGGAGGATTGTAGATTTATTGTAGAGGATAAATCCATCAACATCAAGGCTTGGTTGTACTTTACTCTCTTTCATCATTAATATAAAAGTGTTTCCCTTTCCTATATTTTGTGTGTTTCAGTTTCAGTTGAATATTGTCAGATTCCTTGATCACTAACATAGGTAATTGATTTATCATGATATTATCACTTTGTGTTTTTGTCTTTTGATCTATTTTGCAGTTTTTGAACATTGTAAGGAATTTTGGAAGAAATACAAAGAGACTTAGGTCTAAGGTACTATTTTTATTTCATGTTGTTCAAATTGATTACTTAAGGAAAGGATATACTGTTGTGATCTTTGTTCTACACTTGTGCTTTGCAGGGTAGAGGAACAAACAATGTCTGAACCGATTGAATAATTCCTGATAACACCCTCCTAGTACAATGGATCAATCAGATTCAAAGTAAAGTGGTTCTCTCACCATTGAGAAACCAACCATATACATAGTAGCACACCCCCCTCCCAAAGGTGTTCTACGTATAAAAAAGCAAAAACTTAATGCACGAGCAGCTCATAACGAAAAAAATTTGTTGAGGAAATAGCTCAAGCACCACATTCCATGTTCACCATGGGGGTATTGAAATATTATCCTACATAAAGAAAGGAACTATTGTCTTCAAATAGAGTTGTTGATCCTTTCGATGCAACTTAGATCACGTCAGACTTAGACTAATTAACATGTATGATCCCTTCTAAAGTTGCTTTTAAAATAAAAGTAACGTCTCATGGAAAAAACATTTGACAAACCATAGTTGATGAAGGGGCATCGACTTGTGTCATGTCATTTAAATATTGGAGAGTGTTAGGATCACCCACCTTAGTTCAAATCCATATTGTGTGAAAATCATTTAATGGACATTTTTCCTCTCCTCACAGACTCATTGTATCCTTCCCTATTGAATGGGGTGGAAAAACAGTAACAATGGATGTTCAGTTAGTAAATCCTCTTATTGATTACAATTTTCTATTAGGAAGTGTATGGAAACATGTGATGATGGATTTAGTATATTCAAAGTCCTGAGTGATACGGTTCCCTTGTTGGTAGAAGATTGTCATGATCAACCAATTAGATTACTACATGCTTGAAATTGTTGTCCATAAAAATGTTCCTTTCATTATGGAATCTCTAAAGGATGTTCAAGACATGGGGGTAGGATCATTAAAAAATGATTCCCTCATGTGAGAATTTATGATCCCGCCACCCTTATCTACTGTAGAAGTTTCATTACCAAGTTTTTCAAATGGATTTGGTGGATTTGGATGAAAATATTTCCTTTATGGAGAAATATGATCAAGTTACTTGGCCATTTTGGTTGTGAGCTCTCCTAGCTCACTTGATTTCTTGGATGAAATTTTATCATTAGATGAAACTATCCTTGAAGTCATAAAAATTTGGTTTCACCCACCTAAGGACATCTTTTGTGGGGCCATTGGGATCATACTTGGTTTAAATCCATCCAAGTATAGGAGAATCTTTTGCATGTTCCTCATTATTTTCAGTTATATTTGGAATCATGCAAATAGGTTTAGGTTATCCCTCTATGAATATTCATTTGAACCTTTTGCAACCCAAAATTTCCATAGGTTCAAACATGTTGGAAATTGGTGGGCCATCCCATCATATCTGTATTTTAAAGCATTCCAATAGAAGATCCAATCGAACATGGGACACCCTAGTAAACACTCTTTTTCCATTTTGGTGCCCATGTTGAGTTATTCTCTTAGGTATGGGAGCCCAATTAGTCCCATCATGACCTGTATTTTGAGACCACATACTTCTCTTCCATATAGTTTTGACCATTTCCTAATGGGATCCCATTTTTGTGTCAATTTACATAACCATGTGTTAAAATGTCCACATGAACATTTGTGCTTACTACATTGGTGCTTATTGATTATGTTGTGTATATTCCTTTGCGTCCACGTTTTTTCTCAACACACCTATAAACCATTGCTTCTGTTTAGTTGACCTCTACATGTGAGAACTATTTTATTCATGTAATTGAAGATAGACCATGATTCATGGTGATTTATGACTTTGGTGTTCTCACATGAATTGGCATGAAGTAAACTTCATTTACCCTTCCTACTTGTCCATTGCACTAGATTGGATAACTGCAATTACTCGATTATATTTTGTCTTCCATCGACACATAATCCTGCTTCAGATAACCAACCCATCGAGGGAACATCTGTAAGAGTGTGCACAACTAGCTCAGTCCTTGTTTGAAATATGTATATTTTCCTTGGTTTGACTCGTGCTCTTAAAAAATAGAGTACACCCATGCAAAAATCCTTCTCTCCCATGTACTATAAAATTCTTTAATATTTTTTCAAGATAATAAATGAAAAAAGTACTAAAAATTAAAACAAAAATACAAAAAAGGGAGGAAGACTTGAATTGTGTCATATTGAATCTTTGAAATAAAGGAAACATTTAGTCCCACACTCCCTTGAACATGGCACATAATATTGTATCCACTATTAGTTAACCACTTACATTTGCAGAAAGAAACTGTATCAATAATTTGAATAGATCTCCACCAATGGGTTATCCTTCATGTCATCTATGGATCCTTTCGTTAATGCATTTATAATTAATGGATTTCATGATGGTTAGTTAATCGAGTATTATTTTTTTAAGTTTCCATTATGCATCATGTTATTTGTTGAAGGGAAGTTAAACCAATGTCGATCATTCCTCAAATATTTCAAACTAATCATGTTGGCCTTCCATGTGTCAATATACAATGTTGGATCTCCCATCTCTACCAAATTATATCGGCCTATTGATCTTAGTTTCATGTCATTTTATGTCGGATGAATCAATTCCCTCATTTAGACAGATCTATTCCTATCGATGTGAAATCATCATCTAGGAAATGGATCTAGAAACCCCAGTGAGTACCTTGGATATTGCAGTCATCAGTGGTAGGTATCATCGCAAATGAAAGTGGGTATACATCAATGACCCTTGGTTGTTTATTTCTACAATTTTTCGACATCAAATTTTTATTCACACTTGTTATTTTGTACTCAAGTACCATGGAATTCATCATCATTATTGGTGGTCCTCCTCACATCAATTAATGGTATAAATCAGTGACTGGTAGTCAGATGGTGTTTTATTCTGCTCGACATCATCTCATTTATTTGCATGATATAAAATCATACTATTGTTGTTTTGTATTGAATACCTTGGGAAAGATATTTTTATCACTCATTGATGCATTGTCCAAGTTGCGCAATATTAAAACTTCCATGTAAAACTACCATCAAGGCCTAGATATTTTACACTCATCAAAGTGAATTTATACATTTTTGTAATATTTCCTTTTGACATGGATCCATTGTGTATTTTTTGTGGCCATTCTTGTTTACTATTGAATATGGGTATACCTACCTCATGAATATATCGTATATTTTGGTTATTACTATGTTTGACTTACAGGTTCTTTTCAAATCATGTGCTCAAGATTCTACTCGTTTACCATATTTCCATCATCACTAAAGACTATCAGTATGAAGAGTATCAGAATAAAAAAAATGTAGTTGGTCCCGTAGCTATGCTTTGGACCTCACACATTAGGGGGAATATGTTAGCAATCTATTTTTGCCACATCATGAGCATCAGAATTTTGGAACAATTGAGAGATTTAACCTCTCATCTGACCACTGCTTCCACAAAGGAATAAATGTTTGAAGACAAAATTTTATCTAGAGATTCCAATTCCATGAACACTTAAGGGACAAAACCCAATTTCCATAACTCCTACAGTGGAAACAATACATAACATGTGTATTACTTGTCCTGAAAATTATGAAAAATCAAGTTAAATATTTGAAAAAAAACTATGAACAGTCAGTTTTTTTTTAATGAAAATAATAAAAAAAAATTGAAATATTTTAGTCCCACATTCATGGTTAGTAAATGGGGGCATAAATCTGAATGCTATATAAGAACGTCATTTGGGGTGAAGTAAAGGGGAAAAAATGAAAGCAAAGGCATGCTGAAGGCTTTGAAGGATAGAAGAATTATTTTCCACATCAAGCTCTTGGTGATCAATGGCATGGATGAAGAAGGATAACTTAAATAAAAGGAGAAGGGATTAACCTCCACATTTGTATTGTAAGCACTTTCTATTTATTTTCAATATGATGCAATTCCAGTTTCGCCCCAATTTTGATTTTGAATCTATGTGTTAAATATAGTTTTGAATTCAAGCTTTGGTAGATAGATTTCAGGTTTTTCAAAGTTTTTCACGTTCATAGAGGTAGAGATAGATGTAAGGAACTAGAAATGAAGTTATTAATAAAGGCCTGAATACCATGGATGCTCAAGCAGTGGAATCTTCTACAAGTGGAACGCTTTAGGAAGTTATTTCCTTTCTTCCTCCCCTCTCTACTCTTTGATAATGCTTAGGAATCTCAACAAAACTTTTAAAATGTTTCATATGTTTCTGTCAATTAGGACTCACCCACCTAAAATAAAGGATAGAGGATGTTGTAGAAAATTCCTTGCTGCAATCTCTACCAACACATGGTGACTCTGCTATTCATAGAATTTATAGCTTAAAGTGTTGATTGAGTTGTCTTATCAAATAAATATGAAAATGTATGTGGAAGATCTTCTATCGATTGAAGGTTTTAGAGAATATTTTGATATGTTTGATGATTATCACGTCGAAGATGCTTTCTCAATTTTTTTATCTATGTATTTTTAAATCAATGCAAATTTTATTCCAAATATAAGATTTGTTTTTTAGAAGCATTTGCTAATAAACTTGAGAAATATATTGAGGTTTTAGAGGCTCAAATTCAGTCCCACTGTTTCCAAGATCAAGATCATCTTTTTTAAATCCTTTTTCAGACACACCAAGAGTAGGTAGTGTTGCTTTCTAATGTTATGATTTAGGGACCCTTTGTTTCTGGAAATAATTATGGCCATCCACAGTTAAAACAAAGGTTTGAATTAAAGAAAACATATGAATTTTTCAAACCAAACAACCAAAACTTTGAGGATCAACAAACAAATTATGGAATCCATGAATTTTTTGATCCTGTAGCTGATTATATGGAGATTTTTTTCAATTTCGATTTTCAGCTATGTTTTCCCTGTGGAGACAAAATGCATCATGATTTTCCACTATCATTACATGTTCCAATTTTGATTTTGTTGGATCATGGTTTAAAAGACACGGTATTTAAGTAGCTATTGCACTGGTTGCATTGCAATTTTTGGATAACTTAATATAGTAGTTGTCTTCATTAATTTCAAGTAGGATGGTGTGTGAATAAGATTGAAATTCAAGAATGCTTTTCAATTTTTGTGTATAGCATTAAACTTCATCATGGTTAGTTTACAATAAAAGTATTCTTAATTTGTATAATTTTAGTTTCAGTTTTAATAGTGTGTAGTAATCTCAATTTGGGTTGAATTTGGTTTCAGATTGGAAAGGTCGCCAGTCAATTTGCAATTTATTTTAATGGTATTGGTTTTAAATTTGCATGGATTATATCAATAAGAGGAAATCAAACAGGTCCCAGAACCTGATACAATTCAGGAATATTAGTACATGTTGCAAAATAGAGGTTGGGAACAACCCAATGGATTTTGGCATCTAGTTTATTGGGTTCTTACTGCCTCACAAGGAGGAAAGAATCCCCAATGGTGTGAATTTTAGTGCATGGTAATGCACTAAGGATAACTTTAATGTATAAATTATGAAGTTCCTCAGGTTTAGGTTTTTTCTAGTTATTAAAATTCCATGGTCATGTAAGTCATAAAGTCAAGTCATGTGTTTGTCCAGGGTCTTGGTGTGGTTTGTTGAAATAATTAATCCCGTGTATACCATAGGATAAAACATTTATTTTATTTCCTATTGGTTTAGTACCATGTTCCAAGTGTTACTTGGCATCCTAGTACTTATTTTATCCACTTGACATACACCTTCCCTAGTTTATCCACTAGTCCACTGCACATCCAGCTTTATTCTTTGCTTCTAAGTTAAGGAACCTTGAATACTTTTATTCCTAATTTTATGATATAAGAATTATTTTACAACTTTTCTCATGGATTAGACATCCAAAATGACTTAGGAAAGTTATCAAGTTTTTGCATAAACCCCCCTGCCTTACTTTTCTCCTTAAAACTAGTCATAGATGGAGATTTAATAACTTCTAATATTTCACTATGTGACCAATTCGAATTTTCTCTATGATGATGTATTATTTATGTAACCTCATTATTATTTAATGAATAAGACATATATTTTAGAGATTCATTCTTCATGTGTGCAATATTCTTCTTTTGTATGCTAATTCTTTTCAATTCTTTGTGAGGTTAATTGTGTGCCTAAATCCTTAGCTTGTTTTTAGTATTCTTGCTACCATCAAAGATTTAGAATTCTGACATGGTATCAAAGCTATGATATCTCATTAATTAATCCTCCATTTCACATTTGCAGGTTTATTTTGCATGTACAACAACTTCATGGATTCGAAAGTTGTTCCTCCTCTTACTACATTGAATTATGCTAAGTGGAATTAAAAGATGATTGCATATCTTAAGAGGAAAGATATTTATGAGATATCTACTAGAGATGGTGAAGAATATTATGAAGAGAAGAGTGATTGGATGAATGAATGTGATAGAGCATATGGAATTATGTTTCTAGAAATGTCTCCAAACATGCATTATCTCATAGATTTTGTTGAGTATCCATTCAATCTCTCGAGAATTCTAGACAAAGCCTTTGGTATGCATAAGGAAAAATCCGAATCCTAGAGAGAATACAACACCTCATTAAGTGTTCTCTCTCAATATTTATTATCCTCTATAGTCTCTGATAAAGTTGTTACTAATGAAGAAGTTTCATATTCAACTCACACAGTTCTTGTTACCATTCTCTTTGATTCAAATGCTTCTTGTTCCAATAAAGAAGAAAATATTGAAGAGCCATATTTCTCTATGTGTCTTAAAGATGAAGATCCTAATTCACATTCCTTTCATGATTCTAATGAATAATAAGTGACTAATGAAGCTTATATTGTTGAATATTCACTCACACATCCATTTTTCTCTATGTATTCTATTATGGATTCTGAGATCCATATGCTAGTTATTTCACACCCTATGCATACTCACTTGTTGATGGTGAACAAATCAGTGTCTTCCTGGATGTTTTCTCAACAGATCAACTCAATTTAGGTATTACCAATCACCATAATTGATCTCATGCTCATATTCATATCCTCCTTGGTTCCCAGCATCAATACTCAGAGCCTCCTTGAATATTTTGAACATCTCTCTATCCTCCTTTCATACTTCTACCATTGAGGATTCTTTATTAGTTTATGCTATATAAGATGATCCTGTTTCTTCCCATGAGTCTACTGATGTGATAGTTTGTGTTTCTTTGGATATTCTGGAATCTATATCAACCTACAGAGACTTTGCATTCGCTCTCACTGATCCTAAGCCTCCTCCTTTCTCCTATATGGCCACTTGCACAATTCCTCTCAGTGTAAATGAAGTTGAATACCTTATTCATTTGCTTGGACACTTCTCTCACCTATTTGGAGCTAATTTCACTCTATTGATTCGAGGTCCAAATATTCATATCATCTTGGAGCTAATTACAACTCTCAATTGATGCTTCAAGAAATTTCAGTCCTTCTTGCACATTATTATTAGTAGATGTCAGTTTCTCTACATGGCTCGAGTCTCCATCATACAAATTTTTATGTTCCTAATCTAGTTGAGAAGATTCATCTTCTTCCCAAGAGGAAGATTCCTCCATACATCAACATTTAGTTTGAAGCATCACCATTTTTGGTTTACCTTTCATGTCCATTTTTTAGGGAGGGTTTTATTCCCATGAGGTTTTCCATGTTTTCTCTGTTTACATGCCTGAATAATGTAAAGGGTGACCACAAAGCCTAAATTGTCTAAGCCCTAATTTTGGATTCATTTTTACTCTCACATAAGTCAAGATTAAGGTGGGTTGTTGGAATAATTAATCCCATCTATACTATAGGATAAAACCTTTATTTTATTTCGTAGGGGTTTAGTACCATGGTCCAAGTGTTAGCTAGTATCCTAGTACTTATTTTTTCCTCTTGAGATGCACTTTCCATAGTTTATCCACTAGTTCACCCAACATCCTACTTTATTCTCTTTTCTTTCTGAGTTAAGGCACCTTGATTTCTTTTAACCATTCTTTTATGAGATAAGATTACTTTTGCCGCTTTTCTCATGGATTAGAAAGCCACGATGACCTAGGAAAGTTATCTAGTTTTTGCTTAAACCACCTTGCCTTACTTTTCTCCTAAAAACTAGTCATAGATGGATATTTAATAACTTCTAAGATTCCTCTATGTGACCAACTCGAATTTCCTCTATGAGGATGTATTATTTATGTAACCTCATTATTCTTTAATGAATAAGACATGAATTATTGAGATTCATTCTTCATGTGTGCATTAGTCTTCTTCATTATGCTAATACTCTGCAATTCTTTTTGAGGTTAATTGTGTGTCTAGATTCTTAGCTTGTTTATTTAATTCTTTCTACCATTAAGGATTTAGAATCTTGACACGGTTTCATTTCAATTTTTTTCCTTGAAAGTCACTTAAGTGTTGTATTATATAGTATTTGATCCCATTCTAGTCATATTTAGCTTAGTTGAATGTCTTATGTGCCTTGGTACTTATTCATATCCCTAGTTATTAATCCATGAGTACATATCATAAATCAAGGGTTTGAAGTCATATTTTAAAACACCTCATGTAATTATTTATTTTGAATTTTGTTTGAATATTATAATGAGTCATGATGGCCAGGTATAACATACACTGCAAAAAGATAGGAGATTTCATAGTGTATGAGAAAATAACATCATGATCTCTCAAAATTGTCATTCATACCCTAATTAATTGTAGAAAAGGATGATTTGAGGTCTTAATTTAGTTTTGAGTTGTAATCATGATTTATAGTTAAATTTAAAGGTTCACTATGAATTCTCCTAAAAGTTTGTAGTGACTAGTCTTGTCAATCAAAAGTCAATTTTTAAGACTCTTACAATTAGTCTTGGTCATGATTACTTTTGAGTCGGTGTCTCCTCTGCTACCCAAATACTTTTACCAAAATTGCATCCAATCATGAATTAAAATTGCGAAATAGGTTCAGAGTGAAATTTCTAGTTCGTAGAGAAATCCATTATTTGCTATAAAATTGAATGAATGATAAAAAAATTCCAAGTCCCTATTATTTGTCTTTGTTACTGTCAACTTCCTCCATTCCCATTTTGAAAATTGTCCCATTGCAAGTCATTCGAGTTCGTTGTGAATTGTTGAGGAGTGCCTAGATACTACAAATTTCCCAAGTCTCTGTGATTTTCTTTACAACTAATAATTTTTCCACCCCATTCTAAATGTTTCTCTTTGTTTATTTCCTCAGACGCAACAAATTCCTATGTTGGCATATTTTTCCAATTTGTTGTGAAATGTGCAGGAAAGTTATTTATGGAATCTTCTAGATTACATCTCATGATGCCACTTCAACATTCGACATGGACGATACAAAGGATATGAATTGTTATACCTAAATCATGTCACCATCATGTGATAAGACCCTGTGACTTCCATATTTTCCCTTAATCCCAACACTTAGACTGGAAACTTGCTCTGTTTGTCAATTCTACTTGAAAAAACCTAGCACCGCGCTTTCCCTATGGCTGATAAATGGCACCATCCTCAGCACCGCCTATATCCCATTTTAGAGAATCGGTGCCACCTCCTATGGTCTTTGGTCTAAAAGTGGTTCTCATCTAAACCGCTCTGTCATAAGGGGAGAAAAGTGGTACCCTGGGTAAAATGGGAAAAAGAGAAGTTTCTTGAGGCCTCTAGAACTTGAGCCTCATGTCCTCCCTTATCCCTATAATTATGGGTTAGTTTGAGCTCGAGATCCCCCATGGTAGGATCTTGGAGCCACCTCACCCACAATTCTCTCAACTATTCCTACCCATTGAGCCTTATAAATACAATCTCATATCCATAGTTGAGGGGGAGAACTATAGAGGTTTTGTTATTCTGTTGGATTGACTACCTAGTCCAAGTCATTGGAGAGAATAGAGAAAAAAATTGGAGATTATGGGGATGAATTATTTGTCTTGTGGAGGGGCTTGTCGACACTAAGGAAATGGTTGTAATATTATCAATTTATTCTTAATGCAAAGCTGATTTCTATCCCACATTACTATTGTTTTGATTCCACATGTACATGTTGTTAGATTCCTTATTCACTAACATGGATAAGTAGATGGTTTTCTGGTATCTTTGATATGTTTTCATGTTTGATCTATTTGCAGGTACACAGGTTCACAATTGAAGCAGTATTCCAGGTGTCTACGACATTCAAGGAAGGTCTTCATCCTTTGTCGTTCACTCATTTGTTCTGGATCTGAACCATTCAGACTAGAGGAACAACTTCTGTCCACAGAAGGTGCAATATTCCTGATAACATGAATATCGTAATAAATCATAAAAATCATATTTTGTAAGAAATATTCAAGCCACACCTGGGTCGTGTGGCAGAAATATTCAAGCCACTCGATGTGTCCTTGGGGGAAAGTCTCGAGTCAAGGATGTCACCTTGTTCTTGACTCCTCCATTTAGGCTCAACTCCTAATGAAGCCAAGGGGGGTAGACCCTATTATGTTACTAAGGACAATTACTTAGTGTTTGTGATGTTAAACTGATGAGTTACTTAGTAGTTCAAAATTTAACTATAGATGATCAAAGATGGAAAGATACAAAAGATGAACACACGAAAGCACAATGCTGAGACACAATATATATATATAAAGCAAGAAATTAACCAATGCCTTAGAATGGAGTCAAAAAATAGAAACAATGTACTTGCATGTGCTTGGAGTGAATGTTTTGTGATTTCCTCTTGGTATGTTTTAAGTTAAATTTGAAGTGTTAGTTGATTAAAATTAGGCAAGGGGGGGGACTCCAGATATACCCTAGAGTACTTGGAGTATGTCCAAAACTAAACCTTCATGGCTACTCGCAAGGAATATGTGGGATGAAATGGATTCTCTGGGGCTATTGTTCATAACGCACCCATTAGGGTGTGACATAGATCAGCACCCCAAGGTCACTTTTCAGAAGTTCCCACTTCCTTTGGGTATTTTTCCACCGTGATGGTTCGATCTAGGTGTTGGATTTTCACCTGTTGGTTTGTTAATTTGGGAGAGTGAGTCCTAATTATACTAGTCACTCAAGTGATTTTGATACAGCTTGACTGATCGGATTAACCACATCCAAGTGCAGAGCATACACACTGGAGTCTTGTCAATTTTAGTAAGTTTTAAACTGGGTGTTCTTGTTTAAAAGAAAACCCTCTAGGAACCTCTTTTGATCCAAGTGGATCTCAATCGAGGAATCGAGGAGGGGTTAATTTTATAATAGATGAAAAAAAAATTATCAAAATAAAACAGATATACAATTCTAGTTTTCTAATTAGTCCTACCACGAATCTCTTTCCCCTTTCGGGTCAATCGGGAAGTCGTGGGGTAAGTATTAAAATTACTTCGAAATATAAAGTATGGAATATGAAATTAATAATAAAATAAATTATACTACCGTTCATATTATATCAATACTATTTTGAAATGAAATGAGCAAAAAACAACAAAAAGGACACCGATGCAAATCCCCCCAGGGGGGATGGGGAATGGGCTCGAAAGAGCCTATTCAAAAATAATTTTATTAAAAGCGGTTACAATATAAAATAACTGATATAATTCCTCTTTATCCTTATATGGATTGAAATCAAGAGATTACAAGGTGCGAAAATCAAAGGTTCTAGTCAAATGGGAGACCCCTGGGGGGATTTGAACGCTCCCGAGGCCACTTCCGAACAGCAGCTTCCTATTTTTCTGTAAAAACCGATAAGAAATAGCAAGAATATTAGAATGAAATATTCCAAAAATAACTTTAAGAGTACCTTTGGATCAGCCTACCTTAACTCAAAAAAGATGAACTTAAAACTAGCTAAACAGGTGACAAAGGAACCAAGGAAAGCAAGCTTTCCTTGGTATATTGGCTTGCTGTTTGTGCAGCCAATGAAATATGCACTGATATTGCAGAATATTAAATTTTATCATATATCAAATGAAACTACCATAACAGCAAGCTACGAATTTTCACTAAAATGCTTGCGAAAATATGGTAATTTTAGCTAGATCTCTTAAAATTGAACTTTATGTGCAAAACAAAACTAAGATATAGACTATGAGCTTTGATAGCATAGATATATGTTGAAATTAATTTTAATATGATATATCTAAACCAAAACAAAGCTATGAAAAGGTAACCATGTGAAGAGTTGATCTTGAGGGAGGAAGAGGAGGAGAGAAATGTCGGTTTCCTTGAAGATCCACAGTGGAGCTTTCAGGTGGAATGTCAAGGGACTATGCCTTTGGAAGGTTTGAAGAGAGTGAAGAAGCAAACTAGATCAACATCCTCTCCAATGTAGGAACCTACAGCTCAGTTGAAATCAAAGAACTTGCCAAGAAACTTGTGAGATCTGATTAGTACATACACAAAGATTCAAAATAACATGCATATAAGCTTATAGGACATGTTGAATCTAGATCTCTAAACATGCATCAAAGGAAGGATATAGTCAATAAACTTATTGAAAATCACCTTTCCTATCAAGATTATAATAATCCTATTATCAATCTTGACAACGGATCTACAAGCAATTAGCAAAAAATGAATACAGATACAGGTTACCTCAGTAAAATAATGGCAATAATCATCCACACGTGTAATGGCACAACACCGTCTAGCCTCCAAAGATTTTATTTATTTCAAATGAAGAATTACAATAGTACAATAGCAGCAGCACCTTAATCCCAGTTCTAACTCGCTTGGAAGAGGCTACTATGCTTGGATATATACAAAAACCAGGAGATCCAGCCCAGGGGGGCACAAATCCCAAGGAGATAAACCAAATATGCTGATGAAGAGTCCATCAATGCCTGATCTGTGTCTAACTGAGCTAGATCTGAGTCTCACTGAGTGCAATTGTCAATCGGAGAGCTGATCTGACTGACACCTCAACATGTTGACTGAAGCATCCACAAAAAATGATCCAGATGATCCAAAAACGTGTGGAGGAGAGAGGGAGGGAGAAATTCCCCATAAAGGATGCTGAAGATCAACTCTAGATCTGATTTGATCACCTCCCTCAGTTAAGGATTTTTCAGATCTAGTCAATCTGCTTCAGATCTGACTGATTTCAATCAAATCGGCTGAGAATCCATTGATCTATGATTTTCGATTTGCTCCATTATTCATCAATTTAATTAAAATAATCAATAATTGATTTTTAGGGCTTTCTGACCTGAGTGATGGAAAATCACTCAAAAATAGGAAATAGTGGGTCCATGCGTTTACATGGTGCTCTTAGCTTGAAAATGAGGACCTACATGACTAAAACTGATTATTTGGCCCATTTTTATTACAAAATCAATTTTTTCAATTAAACTATTAAAAAATAGCCTAAGTTTTGGAAAAAATAAATTTTAATAAAAAACACTAAAAAAACTAAAAAATTGAAAAATTGAAAAACACCTAGGGGGACTTAGACATGTTCATATGACTCGAAAATGATGTCTAGCATGTTTATACATTGACACATAGACTCTAATAACCTCAATAGGCCTAAATGCCAAGCCAACCACCCAAACTTTGGAGGTAAGGAGTGAAAAAATCAGAAATTATCAATCGTTTATTCAACAACCAATAATAACCAAGGGAAAAAACACCCTGGGCTGATCGGATTGAAAAATAAATTCTAAGAGACCGAGTCTTTTACAGACACTATCATGCTAGATCATTTATTACAATTCCCCCATGGGGTATGAACATGTGATATAGTACAACAAAGCTTCCCAGAAGCAAGACTGAAGGTTCTCTGAAGTCCGAACAAGTTATCCTTGTCCAGTTCACCAGGATCACTTGATAAAAAACCACTAAGTACAACTTAGGTGGTAACAGGATCTATTCAGGGAACCGCACTTGTGCTGTTGGCAACAAGCGGTGCCACCGCTTGAACTACGTTAGCCATAAGTGGTGCCATTGCCTGAGTCCTATTATCTAGAAGCAGTGCTCATCCAAAACCACTCTATCAAGACCCCTCCAGCACGATGCCAGGTAGGCCTTGTTCTAGAACTAGTTTTTCATCATTTTTTGTGAAAAAATGAGTTTGTTTGCTTTCAACCCTGCACTATCAGGCTTGTGTGTTAGAATATGAATTCTCATGGTTGGAAATTCTATGGTAAAAGATTGGTTTGATTGAAAAATTCAAAAGCTATACTAGGCTTGTTGATTATTCATTTCCTTCCGTGGTTGTTGGTTCTAATTATGAAAGGAATTTTTTGAAATCTTAGGTTTAAGTGAGCTCTCTTTTCATTTATGTTATAAATACTGAAAGAAAAACCATTTGATTAGCATCTTGATTTCATTTTTTGTTTCCATAGAGGACTTCCTTTTTCTTGTAAAAAATAAATTTTTTTAACCGAGATTAGGTTATTATCATTATTGAGCATAAAACATTGGATCTCTGAATAGCCTCACAAGCTTTCAGGTCCTCTATGTTCTTTTGTCTCTTTTGCATTAGTACTATCTCACCAAAAGATAAAAAATAGTGTAGTTTTAAGTTAGATCTATCTATGTTTTAAGAAAAATAAAAAAATAGAGTGCATATGCATGTAGAGTGCTTCTTGTTTTTGTTTTAGGAAAAGAGACTCTTCCCCTTTTGATTGCTTTCAGAAAAGGAAAATGAGTTTGGAATGTGTTGCTTGTATTTGATTTTTATTTATTCAAAATAGTTGTTTGGGAATTTTTTGTCTCTAAAACGAAAAGAAAATACTCTCTTTCCCTCCCATAGGTACGCATACCACGAACAGTAAAGTGAAATATTTGCATCTACATACTGCATGGGTTTACTTTTTCTATCAAAATTCCATGCATTCACCTAACCGTCCACTTTAAAATTAATGGTTGTTATAGGCTAAAATTTACATAACAATTTGAGTGATAGGTTAGAGACGTGTTCGGGCATCGTTAAGTGTAGGAGACCCCACTAGGATACCTTATCTATCTGAGAAAATCCATTTGGTTGTCTTGCTTGGAGCCATACACCCAAACAGCATTCAGGGAGATTACTACGCACATACCCTTGAGGTATATTGCAAGTGGCACCTTCTTGACAGTCCCGGTGAGAGACCTAACTATCTGAACTCCTCCTATCATTTAATTTTGCTTGTTTGGCCTATAGCTTGATTAGGGAAATTTTTGGTGTGTTTTCTATTTTTGAGACCCTAGGTTAGATAGGATTTGTACAAACTAGCTGAGCTAAGATAGTCCAGAAGAGTATGGGGCTTGCCACTTGATTTTATTCCTGCTTCAGGAGAAAATCTTGTGGAAGCTATCAACCAAGGAGTTGCTACCTACTCCCAAGTGGGAGAGAATGTGGTTGCAGAAAGCAGAGGTCCATATCCTTCACACTCACCTCCCTTGGTCCAACAGTATTCTCAGGGTAGTACTTCGTTCCATTCTCCCATAGAAGGTCATGTTGATGATACTACCCATCCATATTATGGTCCCAATGCTCCATTTTGGGACACCTCTATAGGACAATCCATTGCCTCATTTGGCACTCTTTTAAACTTTTCTGAAGTTTCACCAAATGAAGAAGAACATAGACAATACCAGGTAACTATTCTCCATGCATAAGATATTTAAAAGAAAATAGATGACATATTGGGCACACCACCATCATGTTCTGCAGCTGTTCATGTGGGATACCATTCACTTTCCAATTCTATGAGACCCATTGAACTGATTCTAGATCGCACAGTGACTGCACATAATCTAGGTCAAACTTCCAACCCAACCGCCTCCCATATTATGTCTGTTCCCAATCCTCTTGGGTCTTCTGTACCTGGGGCTCAACATTCAATTCATGTTTCATCAATACCTTCTAGTGTTGGGGGGAAACCCCCGACACGACCTACGTTATCTGTCACCGAAATTATACCTAGTCATGGAAAGACCTTTAATATAGAGCAATCTACAGTTTATGTCCCTCCTACCCACACAAATGTGGTTAACCCCCATCTAGTTCAGGTCATCCCTTGGGGGCACAACCTATAACCAATCAAACCTATTAGGGTTATGGTTACACAACAAATCAAGTACCTGTAGGAAACATTAATTATCCATCCAACCCTGTAGGAATGCCTTATGCTGGAATTATATATCCTAGTAATACTTCCATGCCATGGGGGAAACCTAACTAGTCCTACATGCCAGGTATTGGGGGGATACCTATAAATACTGTGGGGGGTGCCGGAGGACCACCTTATGGAGGTCCTCCCACTAGGTGGCCTAATGGTCCTAGAGGGCCTAGTGTATTTCCTCCTTCTAGTCCTAATGGTCCTAGAGGGTATGGTGGCCCTCCTCCTAGTGGTTCATGTAGAAATTCAGGCCTGCAGTAGATTAATTTCACTCACAGCAATTAACAATTGATCATGCAAATTATCAACAACGGAGACTGAATATGGAGCTGTAACACAAAATTATATTAACTGAGTGTACAATAGCCAACCCTGTAATAACATAGGCTGCTGAATATATAGAATACATTAGAAAATCGAATGCATAAGGAAGCATCCAAATCTAGCATAAAGCAGTCTTACCCAAAATAGGCAAATCCCCCATAGGTATAAAAAGCTGATCCCAAATCTATCAAGGACCCCACGAATTAGCAAGGGCGCATGGGCAAGCTAAAGAGTGGTCAAATGGCAGCTCATACATGCTTTTGCATGGAGGAAAGAGTGGAGGAGGAAGAGGCAACAAAGCTGATTCACCTCACCTAGTCTTGCTTTCCTATGTGCCTTAAAACACTGAAAAAGCAGGCAATAAAGCAGAAAAAGCAGAAGGGCGCCTAGGAGGCTAGGAATAAAGCAGATTTGATTCCCAAGGCTTTCCCAAGTGCTCCATGAGTCAATAATGGCAAGTTTGACCTCTATGGATAGGCAATTAGCAACTTGCACATGGTGGAACTCATGGACTAGGCAAATAAGAAAAAATAAATGAATTAATGTCTAAGTGGGTAAATACTATGGGTTGATTATTCTAACACCCCCCCTTAAGCCTGACTTTATGAGTA